>OX940989.1:4184752-4742565 GCA_954871275.1 Leptopterna dolabrata | reverse complement strand
GCGGGAGGATGGAGGGAGACGGCTCCCAATCCTATAAAAACTCGCCTCCTTCGCTTTTCTAGCCATTCTACGCTCTCCTCTAGTCGCTGACCCTGGGAATGGTGGTGGTCCGCCCATAACCAAACCAGGCAACGCTCCCGAAAAGCGCGCATGGTGATGGTACGCCCATAACCAAAACGGACATATCCAAAAAGATCCGGGCATGGTGGTGGTCCGCCCATAACCAAACCGGCACATCCTCCCTCACACCTCTCGTGGTGGATGTGCGCTCCTATACATCCACCACAGTCGGCATAGTGGATTTTTTTAGTTCAATGAACAACCCTCAAGAACCCTAACAGCAATTTATACACAGTGGTCAAGAACCTTAAACATTTATGAACTAACTATAATAACTATAATTAATATAGTAGAGTTTCAATGTTCGTTACTATAATAATATTTGTATCCATTCATTTTATTCATTTTATTACGATACTTTCTTATAACAGCCCGACAAAGATGACTCTGCTTACGCAGCGTCCAGCTTGGTGGCGGAAGTGTGAACTAAGCTGGATTTCAGCGGTTCGCTAAAAGGTAGGGAATTTGTTTGTTGTTTTTTGTCGTGTTTGTTTGTTGTTGTTTGACGATTCATAGGGGCGAACGATCTCCCACAACGGTAGAAAAGGGAGATAATGACCAGTAGAACAAAAATAGTATGCAGTTCGTTTGTTTGCCACTTCGAGCGCTGCGTAAGATCAGAGCCATCGATGTCTGACTACACTTATCTTCCTACATTTATACTATGGAGAAATGTTAGATGAGAAAGATCGGATACAGGCATTTACCTAGCGTTTGCTTTGAATGTCTGGTAACTTACCTTTTTTTCAAAATCAGTTTACCAACAAAAAGGCGTTTACTTGGGTATTGAGTTCTAGCTATTCTTCCGGTTTCAAATTTCAATGACCAGTTAAGCTACGAAATGGCATTTACCTGGTAACTGCACATGAGTTTATCGCTCATCCTGAGTTTCGCAATCCCCCCCAGTAAGCTCAAAAAAGGGTGCAAAGGGCTCATTTTTGAGACTTCTTGACCCAAAAATTTTGTAGAACATATCGAAAACTCCCTATATTCCAACTGGTCACAATGCCAACCCCAATACAACGCTTGTAGTAGGTAAGAGCGTGCAGGTACACTTGGATTGCATTCTCCCAAAAATCGAACTTCGTCGCTTAGGTACCTGGTATTTGCATAACAGCCGTCCCAATTATCCACAAAAAATATATTTTAAGGAAATAATAACGTCGAATCAATGCTCATCTACGAATGCGCATACACACAGACATTGTCTACCAATATTATAAATAGGTACTGAAATTTGCATATTTTGCATTTATTTATGTGTGTTTTTATCGTGTATATCGTTCTACTTTTCCGTTTTGAGGGTATCTGAAGCGTACAGCGTGTGTTAAATTGAAATTTAAATGGCGGGTTTTGCATATTTTGTTCGATTTCATAGATTTTTGCATATTTTGGCCGTTTTGTGCATATTTATGCATTTTTAATCGAAACTGGGGAATTTCCCTATTTTTCGGCATTCCAATCGCCAAATCCTCCGAGATAATGTGTTTCTGAAAAGGGGTCGCGGATATTCTTAGGCCGTTCACCGATTCATCCGTGTACATACCTGGAAGGGCTTAGGGGCGGGCCCTTACCTTCAAGGGAGAAAAGCTGGATTCTGTCCTACAGCGAAATCCCGGATGGCATTTTTTACTGGATGTATCAACAATTTTGAAAGGGGTGCACTCTGTCCTCTCATCTGGCCTTACCCCAGGTGAACTCTCAGCATTGAAATTTTTACCAATCGTGTCCTGTGATGTCAAGAGGACATTTTCTGCCTTGAAGTTGCTCCTCAGCGACAACCGTAGGAGATTTACGGTTGATAATTTGGAAAAATCGATCGTGATCCAGTGCTATAACTGTGATAGCGAGTAACAGTAACTTTCTTTTGTATAAATGTAAATATTGTATAGTCGAGAAAAAAAAGGTTTGTACATTTTCTTCCTTGATCCTTTTCTACAATTTTTTTTAAGGACTCGATAATAACTGGAACATAATGTATAGACTACATGTACGTCTCACAGCAAAATTTAGTTCATTTTAGAAATATTTTAAATTATTTTTTTAAATAATTTTGCTTGGGGAGGGTGGTTCATATTATGCCCATTTTGAGTGCATAATTTAGCAAAAGGAGCATATTTTAGGAACAATCAATCGTGATCCAGTGCTATAACTGTGATAGCGAGTGATTTTTTTTTGTATAAACGTGAATATTGTATAGTCAAGAAAAAAAGTGGGTACATTTTCCTTCCATTTTCTTCCTTGATCCTTTTCTATCGTTTTTTTAAGGACTCGATAATAACTGGAACATAATTTATAGACTGCATGTACGTCACAGCAAAAATTAGTTCATTTTAGAAATATTTTAAATCATTTTTAAACATAATTTTGCTTGGGAGGGAAAGGGTTCATATTTTGCCCACTTTGAGTGCATAATTTAGCAAAAGGAGCATATTTTAGGAAAAGTCAATCGTGACCCAGTGCTACGACTGTGATAGCGAGTGACTTTTTTTTGTATAAACGTAAATATTGTATAGTCAAGAAAAAAAAGTGTGTACATTTTCCTCCCATTTTCTTCCTTGATCCTTTTCTATAATTTTTTTAAGGACTCGATAATAACTGGAACATAATTTATAGACTGCGTACGTCTCACAGCAAAATTTAGTTCATTTTAGAAATATTTAAAATTGTTTTTAACATAATTTTTTGCTTGGGGTGCATATTTTGCCCATTTTGAGTGCATATTTTAGGCAGATTTTGTGCATATATATCATACCAGTCCCTAATTATAAAGCATTCGAATCTGTCACAGCCCGTGCACAGCAATGAAAACATCGATCTAAAGACAACAACGAAGTTCAACAACCTCGGTTGTTATTCTCGTGAATCCAAGGCGTATCAGAAAATTATATCACGGTCTCGGTCGTTCGGTTACGTAAATTTCACCCGTCGGGGACCTTGATACTCGAAAGAACGGGCTTGAATTCCTCCTGAAAGGAAAACAACGCGTTATCTTAGAAAACCCCTGCTAATTACATTCACGTGGAGCTACCCGCCGGTCACTGAGGAGGTATTGTCGTTTCAAGTGAGGAATGTTGTTGGTTAAATGAAAAATCGACGTTAAATTCGCTATTATGTTGTGAAGTCGAAGAATCTTTCGGTCACCCTTGAAAAACATGTCGACGACAACATTCTAAATTTAGAATATAAGCTTCGATTTAGAAAAAAAAAACATTCAAAATTTACATACGTCAACATTTAAAATTTAGAAACTGTGTTAACCTATCTCAAGGCCAGGTCTTGAGCAGGTAACATAACTCTACGACGGGCTAGACAACAAACTGTCGTACCTAGAAAGAAAAAGATACATATTTTATTTATAGGAGATTTGGGTTTTTGACCGTTGATATTCAGACTAGGAGAAGGATGGCGATCTTGAGGTTATTTTATAAATCAATCATTCA
Source organism: Leptopterna dolabrata (assembly GCA_954871275.1). Classification (NCBI taxonomy): domain Eukaryota; kingdom Metazoa; phylum Arthropoda; class Insecta; order Hemiptera; family Miridae; genus Leptopterna; species Leptopterna dolabrata. Next base: position 4,739,002 of record OX940989.1, on the reverse strand, counting down.
CCTAGTCTGAACATCAACGGTCAAAAACCCAAATCTCCTATAAATAAAATATGCATCTTTTTCTTTCTAGGTACGACGTATGTGCAAACTTGAAAACGGAGAAACACTCATGGTGATATATGAAATTTGGTGGCAGAGGGTAGAAATTTAAGGATCAACAGACAAAAAACTTACAATTTCAGAGGGAATATTTCGCCTGCCGGCGTCTTTATTCCCTCTGAAATTGTTGTAAGTTTTTTGTCTGTTGATCCTTAAATTTCTACCCTCTGCCACCAAATTTCATATATTATATGTATATATTCCTACAGCATTTCCAAGCCTAACTGGACATTTTCAAAGCCACGACAGCCTTTTGCAAAACCACATAAATATTATGTAACATTCTTTCTGTATTTTTTGAGAATGATATAAATCTACCTAAAATCTGTTCAATGGGGAATACCTACCAACTTTCTTTTTTTTTAAATTTAGACAGTGTGATGAGATCAGCAGGTAACTACATAAATTTATTATGCAGGTACCTACATAAATGTCTCATTTGGAAGAGATAATAATAATATATATATATAGTTAAGTTTTAATTAAATTTGAAGTTCTGCTGACGTAATTGCCGCCATTCGATGGATACAGCTTGATTTATATAATCCACGTGAGGCAATGACGTCACTGCCGCTACCCCATGACGTCATTGCTTTCCACGTAATCTTGGAAGCTAAACAAAATAATTCATGTTATTCCGGTGAATTTACCCGATTTTTCCCATCAACAAACAACACAACAGTAAATGTATAAGAAAATCAGCAATTCCAGAACCACTGGTTTCCCTCATTGTCCTCTCAACGCAGTTATTCTTACATTGATTAAATAAAATGTGTACCTATTTAATTTAACAAAATGCAAAAATGTTTGGTATCCAATCTGGTTTGGAACATGTTGAATATGGTTTGGAAAATGATCAAATTGGATTGGAAAATTTCCAATTCGATTTGGAAATAATGCTATACAGGGTGGGAGGTAAAGGTTCACCCCTTTTTCCGGGCTTATTTCTCACTCTAGAAAAAACTTTTAAAAAATGCCTAATCGATAATTCTCTATCGATCTAGCCTATCGCAGACTGTCCAGAACTGCCGAAGTGTCCAAACGGGTACTAACTTCGTTATTTCAAACAGGAACCCCCATTTTTTATTGCAGATTCGGATTATACGCAAAATTTCATGAATAAGACCCCTTGCTCGATGTTTTACGTCACTTCCAAAACTGGCCAAAATTGGTCACTGACAGTTTTCACCATCTTCAAGTGTGGCACATGGCTTTTGACTGTTTTTTTCACGCTGAACTCGACGGTAACAATTATTTGGGATTTCGAGTGCACTTGAGGTTTAAATTCCAATATTTTGGTCAAAATTTAAGTTTGGAGCAATTTTAACCATTTTAACGCTACAAATTTTCTCGCTGGATTTAAAACCTCAAATGCAATTGACATTCCAAATAACTGTTATCGTTGAATTCAGCGTGAAAAAACAGTCAAAAGTCATGTGTCACACTTGAGGTTGGTGAAAATTTCCTTAAAAATGTCCAATTTTGGCAGTGGCGTAAAAAATTGAGTACGAGGTCGATTATTCCAGAAATTTGGCGTAGAATTTGAATCTCAACAGAAAATGGGGGTTGCTCATTTGAAATAACGAAGTTAGTACCCGTTTGGGCACTACTGGATAGTCGGCGATAAGCTAGATCGATAGAAAATTTATCGATTTAGGGAGTGAGGGCGCCCCACAATACGCCCTTACTTCATTAATCAACGTTCAAAACGCATATTTCCCACGCTTCAAACACGCCCTAACACGTTATTTCCATAAGACGTTCGAACCATACCGAAGTGATGTTTTTACGCAAGTATTCCTTTCTCGTGGGCGGACCTATTTTTCAAGAGGATTTCGACACCTTTACATACGTAGATGAATTTCCCACACCTTGACAGCCTCACGCACTCGGTCTATCGCGATCGCACCTCACTTTTCGAAGCCTTCAGATCAAGGTCTGAGACAAACCCCATCAACACACGTGTCAATTGAAACTCTCATCATAAAATCACTCATTGTGTACATTTTTACAGAAGCATTATTAATTGAGACGTGTTTTTTCTGTTCTTATTTTTCCCATGACATAATTAATAAAACGCTGCAAATCCCTACACAATGGTTTATTATTTTGCCTAGAACACCCTTCTGTTACAGATCACAGCTCTCTGTATAGATAATATAATTATGTACTATTATATACATATTATACAGATATTATATACCTAATATGTATATAGTATATATTCTATACATATTTTGTAGATGCAGACACTCCGTTGCTCAGTACCTAACCCCGCACTACACCTAAATCATGTGTTAAATGTTGCTCTAAAATAATTCTGTCGATGAAAAACAGTGGCTAGAATGGCAAAAAGAACCACAAATAAATAAGTTCTCAAGGGAAATTGTTGATGCGGAGTGAAAAAATATTCAGTCCCGGTAGGGTTTCGATCTCAGGAACTTTGGCGTATCAGTCCGTGAGGTGGACCACTGGGCTGTATCGCCCAGCTATCAGAGACAAGTGATGCGCGCTCTCAACACAGCTTGATGCCTGCATACACCCTGCTCTTTACGGCAAGTTGTATAGCAAATTTTATGGCAACACCGTAGAATGCTTCAAATGGCCTCGAAAATTCAGGAAAAATCAAATTATTTAAAAATGCGACAAAACTCGCATTCAAAATACAATTTTCAGAGATAGGGATACTCTGGACATTTCAACCCCTACTTTTCACCCCTTAGATTTGAGTGACAGTAACGCCGAGCTTTGACAACCAACTAGGGCCCAAACGGGACCCATATACCAAATCTCGTGAATTTTGGTTCATGGGAACTAAGAAAAAAGCCGCGGACGGCGGACGGATGGGATTTTTTTAATTCGATATTCGTATTCTACGTCTCTTGAAACGCAAACCATCAAATTTTAAGGAGGGGGGGGGGGTACAATTTTTTTCCCCCCACGGTCGATTCCAAAGATTTATTGTTCAAAATAATAAACCAAAATCTGACCAAAATTGCGTCTCTTCGAGCACTACACTGCCGTGAGAAGGTAGAACGGCTCCTCAAAATTACAACATTTCAGGAGAGCGCTTCAATGTTTTTGCACCGTTTCCTCTACCTAACGTCCCTCCAGTTGATGGTAAATTCAAAATTCTTTCGACAGTCGATCAAAAGATGTTTGGTGTTTACAACGAGATAACATAATCGCCAAAATAATCGATTCCAATACGCCGAAACTGCCCATACGGCGTTTTATTTCATTTCCACCGAGTTTTCTGTTCAGAAATTAAAGGTAGAACGCCTTGACGTGTTCTTCCTTTGAACAAATCCAAAAAAGTAGCAAATAGTAAGACTAATTGAGTTAAAATGCCGCAGGTTTGAGCAAAAACGCCTCAAGGCGTTCCACGTTGGAACACATTCCCAGTCAAATTCGGAAGTCAGCTCTATCTTCCTTGGCAAGTGGTGAAGATGAAATGGCACGAAAATCGAACAGTTGCTTAAAAACGCCTTGTGTCGATTTTCATTGAGATGAGGCGTTTTACCTTTGAATCTAAAGTACGAATTGAAGAGTTGAGGCGTTTTACCTTGAAATAGTTTTAAAAAAAGGCGTTTTACCTGTTACCTACCTATTGCCACATTTTTTCAAATTTTCGAATTGATATTTGACCATTTTTCGAATTTTCAATTTTTGACTTCTCCATTGGAAAGAGCGTCAAGAAGTTAAGGGTGTGAAAACCCCATTATCGATAATTTTCGAGATGAGGCGTTCTTCCTTTTGACAGCAGTACACTCGCGGTTTCCACAATCCTTGGACAGGTGGAACAATCAATCATTTGAATATACGTCGTTTTGGAATAATCGATAAAACTGGAACGTGTATGCCTTTTGCCTTAAAAGGGAGAATAAAGCTGGGTCAGCCAATTTCGGACCCCATAATGAAATTGGCGCTGTACCAATGGCTCTATACGGACAGTAATAATGGTAATAGGTACTCAACAGAAACAGGTACATGCCGGTCACAAGGTTTGATGATATACCCCGCACGTAGTAGGTACTTTTATAGGTAGTTTTATCGCTCTCTAACCGGAAATATGAGCACCAACAACACATTCATCCGACCACTTTTCAAGCTAGAATTTTCCTCCTATCGCATAAGAGTTGTGCACCGATATGTGTTATCATTACCGAACAAAGGCAGGGGATTCTGTCAGATAAAAATAAACAGGGGTGAACTCTCCTGCCTCAATATTTAGTAACGTACCAACGGATAGGGAACTAAAATAACATTTGGAATAATTAACATTCCACGAGCACCGCCGCCACCCAAACGGCCGACCATTAGACGCCCCATGCACGTCGAATGCTGAGCAACTCCTTCACCAGGATGCTAAAGGAGATACAACAAGCAAGACAGATTTCAAATTACAGAGGCAAAACGTCTGGCAATTCGAGTAGGCAGTAAAACTTCCTCATTTGAATCACATGAACGTATAGAATAGTTGGGTAGGTTCATTTTGATACGGGACCATCTGCGATCCAACCCGCGTGTACCCTCAAAATTTCAGCTCTCTACGACTATTTTTCGCGTAGTTGGAAGCGTTACAAGAAAATCGGCAACATTTCATGTTCGCGCATGCGCAGACCAAAGTTACAGTACAAATACCAATTAAATTCGTACTGAACGATCAACGCACTATTCCTGACCGACCCTCCAAGTTTGACCTCATTTCAACAATATTTATGGTAGTTATGGGCGTTTCAAGTATTTCACGTTTGCGCATGCGCAGACGAAAGTTACAGTAATTTTTCAATGATTTTTGTACGGGATTATCTGTGACCAAACCCGCTACCCTCCAAATTTCAGCCCATTTAGACCATTGTTTCGGGTAGTTATGGGCGTTACAAGGTTTGGTATTACAGAAACGTACCACGAAAGTTCCGTAAGATACCACACAAGGATTTGACCGCAGACAGACAGACACGGAACCAAAAATGTTCCTCGATGCCTAAAACGCAAAATGGTAGTGGAAATTTTCATTTTGGAGGACATACATTTTTTGTTTACTCAATCACGAATCCAAGGCTTCCCTACTTTCGGTAGTAAGGAAGCAACACAGAGGCTCACTAGTGGAGGAAAATGATTAGAACAGAGATGGAATGGTGGAATGGTGATTACCACTCAAGATAGGTAGGCACTAGTCCGCCAATTCTGATTCATTATTTTTGAAAACAAAAAACAACAATTATTCCATTGTGACCTATATATCAGCGATATGCTAATTATTGAGGATGATAAATTCTGAAAATATCATTTCAGTCAAAATAGAATCACCGTCCGAACAATCCCTGATAACAGTGTTTTTCATTATATCTTTCATTTTGGTTTATTACTCTCCGAACAATACACCCATGTATTGTGTTCGGAATACGCTTTTGGAACACCCCCTCAAAATTTCTTTTTTAACGTTTCAAGGTGTACAGATTCCAAAACGCTGCAAAGTTGAGGCGTTGGGGCCATTCGTTGACTGGCCGAACATGAGAATATTACACTACACAGAGCATGGGAATATAATATACATGCATAGAAATTTCACCTTCAACCACTTTCTCACTCAGACACCAACGTCATTTAGCTAGTAAACCTAGAAAGTGTTGGACCTGTTGACATATTTGTTACAGTCAATTAGCCAAATCGAATGTGATCGAGCACAAAATAAACAGGCAAGCTCTAGCAGACATCCTAATGGGCATTTTGGCTCCAACCGTACCGAATTTGGTCCATTTTGAACATTAGAAAACCCGTCGTAACTATAGAAAGCTCATTCTCATCCAAATTGAAAGTTCAACGAGCTGAACAAAACCCAAAAAGAAAAACTGAAAAATTCAGTATTTTGAGGAAGTTATGACCATTTGAAATTCCAACACGCATACGTACATATATGGAGCGACCTCAAGTGGAAAACCGTCTAGAAACTCGTTCTGAGCAATTCTAAACAAGATTCCATGGTTTCCCCGGGTGTACATCTACCCCGCCGAAAAAGGCATCGTCTCCGCTTCATACTGGCTCCGCTCAAGTGGTGAAACCCATCTACTCCGCCAAAAACGGCATCGAATCCGCTTCATTTTGGCTCCGCCAAAAACTTCATCCAATCCGCTTCATATTGGCCCCGCTCAAGTGGTGGAACCCATCTGCTCCGCCAAAAACGGCATCGAATCCGCTTCATATTGGCTCCGATCAAGTGGTGAAACCCATCTTCTCCGCCAAAAACGGCATCGAATCCACTTCATACTAGCTCACCTCAGTGGTGAAACCCATCGACTCCGCCAAAAACGGAACGACTGGGCTTCATATTGGCTCCACTCAAGTGGCAAACCCCCCATCCACTCCACCGAAAACGGCAACGACTTCGCTTCATATTGGCTCTGCCAAAACCCGCATCAAATCCGCTTCATATTGGCTCCGCTCAAGTGGTGATCCCATCTACTCTGCCAAAAAGGCCATCGAATCCGCCTCAGTGGTGAAACCCATCGACTCCGCAGAAAACGGCATCGACTCCGCTTCACATTAGCTCCCCTTAAGTGGTGAAACCCATCCACTCCGCCAAAAACATCGACTCCGCTCCATATTGGCTCCGCTTATGTGGTGGAACCCATCTACTCCGTCGAAAACGGCACTGAATCCACTTCATATTGGCTCCGCCCAAGTGGTGAAACCCATCTACTCCCCCAAAAACGGCATCGACTCCGCTTCATACTAGCTCCGCCTCAGAGGTGAAACCCATCGACTCCACCGAAAACGGCATTGACTCCGCTTTATATTGGCTCCGCTTAAGTGGTGAAACCCATCTACTCCGCCAAAAGCGGCATCGAATCCGCTTCATACTAGCTCCGCATCAGCGGTGAAACCCATCCACTCCGTCGAAAACAGCATCGACTCCGCTGAAAACTGCATCGAATCCGCTTCATATTGGCTCCGCTTAAGTGGTGAAACCCATCAACGGTATACTACACAGAGCATGGAAATAAGAAACTTCACTTTTAACCACTTTCTGACACGACACCAACGTCATTTAGCTAGTAAACCTAGAAAATGTTGGACCCATTGGCATATTTTTTGATGTCAATTAGCCAAATCAAACGCGATCGATCTCAAAATCAATAGGCATACTCTAGTAGACATTCACAGAATAATAAACAGAAAGGTTTCATTGGTACAGAATTTCGGATGGGTGAGGAACTTGCGCCCATTCAATTAAATGAGAGAGTTCCCCGTCTTTAAAGGCGAGGCCAGGAACTTGAACTGAGAAGTCAAAGTCATCCTTTGCAATCACGTCAAAACCGCGAATGAGGCGATGAGCCAAGAGGTGTACTTCCCAGAGCCGACCGGGGAATTCCGCGAAGGCAACACGAAGAAGTAATTTGAGGAGATCTCTGCAGCGTGCACCCCCTGCATCGGCCAGGCACGTACAAACTCGCGAGGAGCAATAGCAATATTTGCCATTATGATCCACAGATAGGTGAAGAAGAAGAACATGGGTACCTAATTATACTATTTAATGACACATTCAAGTCGTTCGGTTCATAACGAGACCTATAATAATCCCGAAGGAGTGGATGACGAGATAATATATTAATTGGTGGATCCGCCCCATCATCACAGATTTATGATGGTTCTAACAGAGAGCGGAGTTCAACCCGCTGTAATACTGCTTGACATGAACGTAATGGGGTACGCGCAAGTATTTATTTTATATTTTTAAATGAAAGTCCCATATTGACAATACTGACACCAACAGCACTGCCTACGCTAGGTATTCGAGAGTAGGGTAAAACCGGGTATCACAAAGGTTAGGACCTACAAAACCTCTCCACAACTCAAAATGGAAGACGTTGAGCGTTAGCCAGTCTCAAACAGATGTAGCCTATCAGGTTATAGCAGAATTGACCGAAATTGATTCACCCTGGGCCTAATTTCAATGTTTATTTGCAAACTGTCAATTTCAAGATTTTGAGAAAGGTTGAGGTAACAAGAATACCGTTTTATTCACGATCATGTTGACGAAGCTTTTCGGTGCAAACGAACGGCTGGACGTACAATGCTCCGGGCGGCCTCAAAAAATGCTTTAGTTCGAGATCAATTTAAAAACGTTAAAAAAACCATAACCTTCTATTGAAAGTTTTCGAGCTACGGCGTTCTGAAAATTTCAACCCCTATTTTACACCCCTTAGGGACAACTTGACAGTAACGCCGAGCTTCGCCGACCAACTAGACTCCGAATGGGACCTACCAACCAAATTTCATTAATTTTGGTTCACGGTAACTAAGGAAACTGCGAAGTACGGCGCACGGACAGATATTTTTGGTTTATTATTTTCAATAATGAACCTTTGGAATCGAGCATTAAAAAACACCCAAATTTGATGGTTTCCTTTTCAAGGTACGTAGAATCCAAAAATGGAATAAACAATTTCTGCCCTGGATTTCGTTGATTATACTTTTGTAACTTCAACAAACGTTATGCTTCATGAATAACAACAATGAATAATTAATTATTGAATCCTGCGCATTTTTATGAAACTGTAATTCCCAGGCTAGCTCCAGTACTCGATTTAGGGCTTTCCTGGGGGGAGCTCGTATTGACTATACAAAACAGTGACCTACGCAGAAGGGCCATTTATTAATATAGGTAAATTACACCTTTGTGTAATAATTTGCATTTTTGGATTCTACGTACCTTGAGACGGAAACCATCAGATTTTGAGGGGAGGGTTAAAATTTTTTCATGCTCGATTCCAAAGGTTCATTATCGAAAATAACAAACCAAAATCACGCTATTTTCCACCGAACAATATTCTATCTAAATGCTCTTAAATTTTGTGAAGCCTAAGGCAAAATCAAAACAACTTTTGTTCCATCTTGAATCCAATCTACTGTTCAATTTGGCTTCAAGACGTTAAACTCGGGGCGGGAAAAAACTCACGCTATTTTCCAAGTCAATAAGAATGAGCCATTACAAAGAAACAAACCTGTACTACCATCAACGAAATCATGGCACACACCTACTGTAGTTCTTACGATGCAACAACATTTTCAAATTGAATTATGCTGCATTCATTAGTGTTTCCCACGATTTCAAGAAAGATTGCTCTGTCCTACATGTTGCATCAAATTTTAAGGTTTGCTTAGTGCTTGTTGGGGACATGTTAAGATTTTTTTCGTTAATCTTGAGGTACGAAATATAAATCAAGACGAATTTGATATACCTAGTAAATGTGCATTCACTTAATATTCACAGCCATACTTGCCTTTTTATAAATCCATGAGCGCGCTGGAAATCTGAAATCGAAATGATTGTGGAAAAAGAGGATAAATCTGTGATACCACCAACCAGATCACAGCACGCACATACTGTACTTCTTACGATGCAACAACATTTTCAAATTGAATTGTGCTGCATTCATTAGAGTTTCCCAAGATTTCAAGAAAGATCGTATCCGTCCTACATGTTGCATCAAATTTTAAGGTTCGCTTAGTGCTTGTTGGGGAAATGTTAGATTTTTTCATTATTCTTGAGGTAAGGAAAATAAATCAAGATGAAATTGATATACCTAGTAAATGTACATTCACTTAATATTCACAGTCATGCTCGTCTTTTTATAAATCCATGAGCGCGCTGGAAATCTGAAATCGAAACGATGGTGGAAAAAAAACCACAGTCATGCAACATGGCTATAAGAGCGAATTTTCGAAGTTTTCGGCATCTTCCTCCTCCGCCTAAAACTTTCTGAAAATTAATTTTCGGCCAATGTTTTCCCAACTTCATACCATACAAAATTAAAACAAGAGTAGTTTTACGCAAAGTAAAATTTGGGGTGGAAGGGGGAGGAGGGGGAAATCAAAAATGTTTTGAATACCAGAAGAGTAGGTATTGGATACGTACAAATTTTTTGTTCCATTTTTTGCCGAGTAACACCTCGGTTTGTAGATTTTCCAACGCTGAACACGATGGTGAAGTCAGAATTGCGATATCCCATTCCGTTATCAGATTAGAGCAGACGAACCAGGAAGAACATCTCAAGAAATAACCACGTTCCTTCATCTTCAAAGTGCTCCAGTTTGAGAACGGAATGAGATATCGCAATTCTGATTTCGCCATCGTGATCGGCGTACAAAAACCTTTAAAATGAGGTGTCACTTGTCAGACTTTTTCATTTTGGGAATTTATGGGTAATTTCCCCCCCTAAAACTCCCCGAAACTCCCCCTTAGAATGACCCGATTCTGCCCATCTACGAACTTAGCCTGTCGATTGCTAAGACAGATTTTTCGTGCAAATTTGAACTTTTTATCTCAATTCTTTCGAGAGTTATAGTCTAGAATGACACATACATATATAAATATATGTATATAGGTATATAATATTTATATACATATAATTTTTGGTGTCTTTCGGCAGTGAATTCAGGATGGTCTGAAACGGATTTTGGTATAAAAATCTTTCGGAAATTCGAGTTTTAAAAATTTTGGACCGAGAACAATAGCTTCCTTTTCGTCGAAAATTTATTCGCTAAAAGAGGATAAATCTGTGATACCACCAACCAAATCACAGCACGCACATACTGTACTTCTTACGATGCAACAACATTTTCAAACTGAATTGTGCTGCATTCATTATAGTTTCCCACGATTTCAAGAAAGATCGTTCGTATCCGTCCTACATGTTGCATCAAATTTTAAGGTTCGCTTAGTGCTTGTTGGGGAAATGTTAAGATTTTTTCATTATTCTTGAGGTAAGGAAGATAAATCAAGATGAATTCGATAAATCTAGTAAATGTGCATTCACTTAATATTCACAGCCATACTCGCCTTTTTATAAATCCATGAGCGCGCTGGAAATCTGAAATCGAAATGATGTGGAAAAAGAGGATAAATCTGTGATACCACCAACCAGATCACAGCACGCACATACTGTACTTCTTAAGATGCAACAACATTTTCAAATTGAATTGTGCTGCATTCATTAGAGTTTCCCAAGATTTCAAGAAAGATCGTATCCGTCCTACATGTTGCATCAAATTTTAAGGTTCGCTTAGTGCTTGTTGGGGAAATGTTAAGATTTTTTTCATTATTCTTGAGGTAAGGAAAATAAATCAAGATGAAATTGATATACCTAGTAAATGCGCATTGAATTAAACTTCCAATCAATACGAAGGTCTACACCCTTGATGGTTGATTAGGGATGTCTCATAATTACCAAAATTAGACGTTCTTTAATGAGGAAGAAAACAAGCGATGACTTGAAGGGCTGGGTAGTATTTCAATAATTACAAGTCATCCAGCTATTTTTCACGTCGTCAAAACGAAAAAATGCAAATTTTTACCTGATATACGTGGAATTAAGAAACCACTACAGTCGTAGTTGTGAACATGAGCCTCGACGATTACTGACGATTTTACCATATAAAGCAGTTGCGTCTCCTGTTATTTCACCAGTCACTGTTGGAAGAATGTGAAATGGCTGAAGTTTTGTATTTTATGTCAATTGCTTCATCAACTCCAACAATTAGCCAAACAATTAGTCAAACAGTAAGTACCAACATAATTACTGTTATGATAATCGACGTGTTTCGTAGTGATTATGTACCGGTTACCAACGAGCGCTGTGGGGAGTGCGCTGTATCATTTAGCCTGGAACTAGACACCAGAATATGCTCAGTCTAATTTTACGACATTAGTTCACTTCATTAGGTACTGGTTTATTATTTTCAGTGATGAACCTTTGGAATCAAGCATGAAAAAAAAAATTTATCCCCGTTTTTCTGCCGTTTTTTTAGGTTACCATGAACCAAAATTAAGGTGGCTGGTAATGAACCAAAATTAATGAAATGGAAAAATCAATGAAAGCTCGTCCTAAAAAACATGGAAAACGATACCTCAAAAGCTCATGTTACTAAAACACAAAAAACGCTGCAAAGTCCTTGCCACATGGGTTTATTATTCTACTGGACATAACTACAGAAATATTGGTTGTTCATTTATTGTTTCATTCATGTACCTATTTCTGAAGGTTTCCACCAATTTTGGCCCCCAAAACACGAATTACGTACGCCCTTTTTAGCATGGAACATGCTTTAGCCTTGGACTAACTAGCCGAAAAATGTCACGCGGAATGTGTCACGAAAAATTGGTCACAAAAAATGGTCACAAAAAATGGGTGACGAATTAGCATGGAACATGCTTTAGCCTTGGACTAACTAGCCGAAAAATGTCACGCGGAATGTGTCACAAAAAACGGTCACAAAAAATGGGTGACGAAATTTTTTAATGATTTTCACGTACAACCGAGTCGTTTCTAGGGAAATGAAACTTCTTTAGTTTTCATCGGACAAAAATCGTTCTCCATTCGTTGGAAAGCTCTCGATTTATCACGCATTTATGTCGCAGTTTTATATTTATCTACGAGATATTAATCCAACAATGCGATGTTATAAATGGTTAGTAAACAATCTTATGTGCGAGGGTCGAAGCTTCATTACCAGGGAAGCTAATTAGAAAACATACATCGTATCCATTGCCGTCATGACAACTATAAGAAGTAGTGAGAAATAGTGAGTTGAGAAGTAGCGAGTAATCATAAGTGCTATAAACCTTTATAGTTGTGCAAGAACCTCGTATTTGATCACATTTTACGAATAAAAAAACAAACAGAGAAAGAAGACATAGCTAAAGCATGTTCCATGTTTCTCGATTTTTAGCCGCAGGCTCCAAACGGTAAGCATCCGGGGGGTCCAGGGGGGCTTGCCCCCCTGGCGAGGCGCGAAGCGCCGAGTTTTTCAAATTATCCTTGATAATATAATTGATAATGAAATTTAATCGTCGTGATTCCCGTTTTGACACTCTTTCTTGTGTTATTATACAAACTGATGGTGATTTCAGACGATTTCCCAGGTTTTTGACTCATAAAAAATCAATTTTGGGAGCTGAACCTTTGGTAGAACCTCAATATTCCACTATTTGGTCAAAATCGACTTCACATTCGGTCTTCTCGTATCAAAAACCATGGAAAACGATGCCTCAAAAGCTCATGTTACTAAAACACAAAAAATACATACTTTCATACTCATTTTGGTTTATTATTCTGTGGATAATACACCTATGTATTCGCTCAGCAAAAAAATTTTATAACACCCCCTCAAACTTTTGACATTTTATGTCTTTACTATGGCACATAACTCAAAAAGTGCGACGTTACGGTGTGACGAAGAAAGTGTTATGAAAAATTTCTAATGATTTTCACGTACAACTGATTCGTTGCTACGGAACTTTAACTTCGCCAGTTATCATCGTACAAAAATCGTTCACCACTCGTTGGATAGCTCTCGATTTACCTAACCATACTACGTTAACCACTGCGGAGTGCGTGGCCGACAAGCTGCGGTATGAGCGTGATTGTTTAAATAATTGTTTACACACAGGTGATCATTCTCAATAAGGTACGTGGTACGTGGTGTGGGTGCGGGAGGGGGCGCAAAGACATAAAATGTCCCTCGTGGTTGCGTACTTGTACGAAAGCTGTACCCACCCACCGTTTGTGTTTTTGGTAAGTTTTGTCACCTAAGGTCTCATTTTACGGCAACTCAGTCTTCGATACGTTTTCAAATTGGTCTTGGCTTACAACAAAAACACCGCATCGCCTTGGCATGTATCTGCCGACCTACTTACCGACTTCTATTTTGTTTTGTGCATAAATCTCTCTCTCTCTCTCTCTCTCTCTCTTCTCTCCCTCCTGTTACAGATCACAGCTCTCCGTGTAGATAACCCTTTATATAATATATTATGTACTATTCTATACATATTATGTAGATCGCAGACCCTCCGTAGGTTAGTACCTAACCCCGTACTCGTTACTAGTTTAAATGTACCTACTTACCTCCCTAATTATTATTAGTAGTGTAGTGAATGTTAAGTTGACGCACATCCACTACGAGCGAGCGGCGTCGAGGGGGGTTATGGGTGTACCACCACCATGCGCGGATTTTTCTTTTCCGTTTCAGGGTGCGTAGATTCAAAAACGCTGCGAAGTCCTTGTCACATGGGGTTTATTATTCTACAGAAATGTTGGCTGTACCTACATTTATTGTTTGTTTCATGTGAAATAATTGAAATAGCTATTTCTGATGATGGTTTCCACCAATTTTGGCCCCCAAAACACAAATTAGGTAGGTACGATCTTTTTTTTTTTCAAATTATCCATGATCATTGGTAGTGCCACTTAATCGTCTTGATCTACGTGTTGAAACTTTTCCTAGTGCTATTCTACAAATTGATGGTGATTTCAGACGATTTCGCAGGTTTTTGCCTCATAAAAAATCAATTTTGGGAGCTGAACATCTGGTACAACCTCAATTTTCCACTCCTTGGCCAAAATCGACCTCATATTCGATCTTCTCGTCCCCAAAAACATGGAAAACGATACCTCAAAAGCTCATGTTACCAACATGTTGCTAAAACGCAAAAAGTACCTATTTTTACACACATTTTCACTCACAACACCCCTGGGTATATTCCGATCGGGCTGAAAAGTTTCGGGACACAACTAGGGCCCAAATAGAGCATGTGTGCGAAAGAACGACTTTTTTAGACCGAAAATGAAGCCTGTACACGTGATACGGCGGACGGCGTACGGCGTACGGCGGACGGACATTGCATTTTTTGAATCTACGCACCTTGAAACGGAAAAGAAAAAAGTTTGAGGGGGGGATATAAAAATTTTTTGCTGAGCGATTACATAGGTGTATTATTCACATAATAATAAACCAAAAATGCAATGTCCGTCCGCCGTACGCCGCGCCGTCCGCCGTACGCCGTATCACGTGTACAGGCTTCATTTTCGGTCTAAAAAAATCGTTCTTTCGCACACATGCTCCATTTGGGCCCTAGTTGTGTCCCGAAACTTTTCAGCCAGATCGGAATATACCCAGGGGTGTTATGAGTGAAAATGCGCGTAAAAATAGGTACTTTTTGCGGTTTAGCAACATGTTGGTAACATGAGCTTCTGAGATACATTTTTCCATGTTTTTGGGGACGAGAAGACCGAATATGAAGTCGATTTTGACCAGAGTGGAAAATTGAGTTCTACCAAATGTTAAGCTCCCAAAATTTATTTTTTATGAGTGAAAAACCTGGGAAATCGTCTGAAATCACCATCAATTTGTAGAATAACACTGGAAGTAGTATCAACATGTGGATCAAGACGATTAAATGGCACTACCAATGGTCGAAGATAGTTTAAAAAAAAAAAAAGTAGGTACCTACCTAATTTGTGTTTTGGGGGCCAAAATTAATGGAAACCACCAGAAATAGCTTCCAGTCCAATAGAATAATAAACCCGTGTGACAAGGACTTTGCAGCGTTTTCACTCATAACACCCCTGGGTATATTCCGATCGGGCTGCAAAGTTTCGGGACACAACTAGGGCCCAAATGGAGCATGTGAGCGAAAGAACGATTTTTTTAGACCCAACACGAAGAAGATATGCATGATACAGCGGAACGCACCTCGAAACGTAAAACGCAAATTTTGAGGGTGTGTTATACAAATTTTCTGCTGAGCGAATACATAGGTGTATTATTCACAGAATAATAAACCAAAATGAGCAAATTCTCGAAGTAATCCAACTACTGTTATTTCTCAAATTATGACCTAATGTGTTTCGTTTCGTTGCTTCCATTTTATTAATTTCACGTAGGCGGTTTGGCTCAGCGTATTCGACTGCAGACCCTTCCATTTCCCAAATTACAGACGACTCTTCTGAGATATCGATGACAAGATCACATTATTCTCGTCCCAGATCATTCGTTTCATTATAACAAAATCCTAATGATCCGAGCTCAACACATCTGACCTATATCAACGTGGGTCTTCCAGATAATCGTTCCGCTGGAGTTGGATATACATTTTCTCAGAAACGTGAGTTTCAATGGAAAACTACGTCATACCATCGACGCTAACGATGTACTTACGATGACCTACACACAAAGTACTGGCAACCGGTCGACGGGACGTCCTAATTCGGTCAGATCTGTTGTCCGTCTTATTGTCTGTCATCTGTATTATTTTCCGTCTGGTATCAGCTGGGTTCAAGACGAAAAGTTTTTCAAAACCACCTCTCGTTTAGTTTATAAACAGAGACGAGGGTAGAAACGAAGCGATGAGGTGGACAACCTTGTACTGTACCTTCCTACCAAAAAAATTCGGAACATTATTCGTGTTTTTTACCCGTGATCCTTCCAGTTTTTTACAGACTAGAGAAAACGCTGCAAATTATTACACAACGGTTTATTATTTACCTGTACAGATGCCCTTTCTGCGTAAATCACTGTTTTCTGTGGTCAATACCGTCGAGCTCCCTCCAGGAAAGCCCTAAATCGAGTACTGGAGCCGGCACTGGAATTGTAGTTTCATAAAAATGCGAAGGATTCAAAAATTCAATAATTAATTATTCGTTAGTAATCAAGAACCATAAAGTTTGTTCAAGTTACGAAAGTACCTATCAACAAAATCCAAAATATCCATCATTCTTCAAATCGAATAATATCACGGAAGAACCAACTTGACTTCATACAGCCGTTCGTGATTATAATCAGGTGCTCCCTGGTGATGATATCTGGGCTGGATTCACACCAATTCATTCATGATCATGTTGATGAAGCTTTTTGGCAAAAACGAACGTCTGGTAGTACGATGCTCCGGGAGGTCTCAAAAAATTCGTTAGTTCAAGATCAATTTAAAAACGTTAAAAAAACCATACCCTTTCTATTGAAAGTTTTCGAGCTACGGCTTTCTGAAAATTTCAACCCCTATTTTGAACCCCTTAGAGATGACTGACAGTAACGTCGAGCTTCGCGGACCAACTAGACCCCAAACGGGACCTATAAACGTAATTTCATCAATTTTGGTTCATGGTAACTAAGAAAAGTGCGATGTACGGCACATGGAGAGAAATTTTGGTTTATTATTTTCAATAATGAACCTTTGGAAAAGAGCATGGGAATTTTTTTTTTTTTTAACACCCCCTCAAAATTTGATGGTTTCCGTTTCGAAGTACCTATGTAGAATCCGAAGATGCAATAAAAAAAATTCTGTTGAAAAATGATTTCTGGGTGAAAAATAGGGGTTGAAATTTTCAGAACGCTTTAGCTCAAAAACTTTCAATGAAACGGCATACTTTTTTTCACATTTTTAAATTGATCTTGAACAAAAGAATGTTTTGAGACCACCCGGAGCACTGTACGACCAGCCGTTCATTTGCACCGAAAAGCAATGTCAACATGATCGTGAATCAAACCGTATAAATCCGGCCCGAATATCATCGCTAGGGAGCTCCTGAATATAATCAAGGATGGCTGTATGAAGTCGAATTGATTGTTCTGTGATATTATTTCATTTGAAAAATGATCGATGGATCTTTTTGATTTTGTTGATAGGTACTTCTGCAACTTGAACAATCTTTGAAGAATTATTGGGTAAATTATTGCACAACGTTTTGACATTTTATGTCTTTACTTTGGCACATGGACCCGAAAAGCGTTATACGAAACCGTTATACGATACCGGTAAACAAAAGCGTTACAGTGAGTAGTAATGGAGACTAAACAAGGAAAGGACGGCGGGATGCCGGTTTCTAACCGACCATTCTGATGATTTTCGCTTACAATCGATTCGTTTCTACGGAACTTCATGTTTGCCATTTTTCATCGTACAAAAATCGTTCACCACTGTTTGGAATCGTGTGATTTTATTGAACATTTTCTTGTTAACCGTACCCCCGTACCTGGCGCGGTAGCTGAGCTGAGCATGATGAAAAAAAAGGCGGGTAAACAAGGTAGTCAGCAACAGGTAGTGAAGAAAGTCATTACTTACTAGAATCGAATGTGGTAACCTTGCACCACCATGTAACCCGGATCGTGGTAATCTTGCAACCCGTAAATTATCCCTAAATTCCCATTGGGACATAGAATGTCCCAATGTGTTGCAGACTCGTATGCAAGCGTTTCCATTCTTGATTGCATTTCTGGTTCTTTCAACGGCGAATGCGCGAAACCTTCCTTGAAGAATAATTTCAAATGAAATAATATCACAGAACAACCAAATCGACTTCATTCAGCCATGCGTGATTATAATCAGGTGTTCCCTAGCAGTGATATCCGGGCCGTTTTGGGGAAACCTGCAAAATTACGCAGGTATCTATAATAAGCATGCTGGGCGCACTTGAAAAACCCGAGTGATGAGTCAGTTTACCATGGAATTTTTCGTGGAATTCAAATTTGCATTTAAACATTGGAGTCATCGTTGGAAAAACATACAGTTAGTGATTGATTGATAGGTTTGAAGCATGCGCAAATGATTCCGAAATTTAATTTTCCAACATGGGACTTTCTGAACATTTGGATAAATGTCGATAAATAAACAAAAATAGGGGAGTTAATAATTTTGTACAGTAAAAAGTTATTTTAACAATACGTTTAAAGAGGAATAAAAATGGCTAAATATGGAGTTTTCCATGGTGGAACGACTTGATATAATGTACTCGTACCTATTATAATTTGGTTATTGAGTTGGTTTTTATATGTACTACCTAAGCACAAGTGGCATCTAAACAGGTAAATTATTACACAACGGTTTATTATTTACCTTATGCTTCATGAATAACTACAAATAATTAGTGATTGAACTATTGATTCCAGCGCATTTGTATGAAACTTTAATTCCCGGGACGGCTCCTGTACTCCACATAGGGCTTTCCTGGGGGGGGGGAGCTCGATGGTACACACCACAGAAAACAGTGATCTACGCAGAAGGGGCATCTATACAGGTAAATAATAAACCTTTGTGTAATAATTTGCAACGTTTTTGATAGCATTTTCGGATTCTAAACACCTTAAAACGGAAACCATCGCATTTTCGTGGAGAGGCACGTCGCAGTTTTATGTTAGAAATGTAAATAGTCCAGCAAGTACTTACGTCGAGAACAAATGAGCGACGCATGGCCTGAAACAGTAAAGCTAGGTTCACATGAGACGCAATTCCGGACGGTAGCCCGGCACGGCTATGCGTTCTGCAATGCTATTGGCCAACGCAAAATGGATTATTTCAACGCAGTGCCTTGGATACTATATCAAAATCTCCAGATATTTTCCGCTGTCGGATGCGTTGCCGGATCTGCGCGGAGGTTACTGCGCACACCTCTCTTGTTTGGTTGTTCAGCCATATTGAAATTCGACATTTATGTGGTTGATATTGCGGTTTCGAGTTCGAGCAATTGTTTGTTTTTTGCGATTGCATTTTGTTATGACTCCGCTGCCATGTGAACGCCTCTGCGGCAAAAATTCCGGCAAATGCGTTGCCGTGCCGGATTGCCGTCCGGAATTGCGTCTCCATGTGAACCTTGCTTAAGAAAGCGCCTGCCCTCGTCGTACCCTTCAAAGCAACGAATCGCGGGAAAAACACCTTAATCGGGCGTTTATGTGAAAAAAACTACTTAATAAAAATGTTTAAAACAAATAAGCACCTACCGGACGTAAACATTGAGAACGGTCAGCTACGAATAACCCGTTAGCCTTGAATGGGCTTCTCTGTTATTTTCTACTACTGGCCGTGGCCACCCATACATTGAATAACTCGCCTTAGTAGTAAAGTTCCATGACGCAAGACGTTGATTCACTGCAAAGGTGTTCTTGAGCAGCAATACCCGCCTTTTGGTTTATTATTCTGTGAATAATACACCTATGTATTCGCTCAGCAAAAACTTTGTATAACACCCCCTCAAAATTTTTTCTTTTCCGTTTCAAGGTGCGCAGATTCCAAAAACGCTGCAAAGTCCTTGTCACAGGGTTGGAAAAAAAACAGTTTTTTAAATTTAAATACAAAAAACAGTTTTTAGCGAATTTTCAAAGAAAATGAAGCTATTGCAATGGCTTCGAAATTTAAATAATATAAATTTTTGGAAATTTTCTTCATGGAAATCCGTTTCAGACCATTCTAAAACGATTCCTGAAATTTAACACTTTTTTATATGTATATATATATATATTTATTTATATATGTGTCACTCCAGACGATAACTCTCGATAGAATTGAGATAAACAGCTCAAATTTGCACAAAAAATCTATCTTGGCAATCGAAAGGCTAAGTTCGAAGATGGGCGAAATTGGCCTACTCTAAGGAGGGTTTTGGCGCATTTAAAGTGCGCAAAAATTACCCAAAAATCCCCAAAATGTTATTTTCCAACAAGTGACCCCTCATTTTAAAGGTTTTTGCACGCTGAACACGATGGTGGAATCGGATTTTAGATATCATGATCCTTTCTCAAATTAGAGCATTTAAAGTGCGCAAAAATTACCCAAAAATCCCCAAAATGTTATTTTCTAACAAGTGACCCCTCATTTTAAAGGTTTTTGCACGCTGAACACGATAGTGAAATCGGATTTTAGATATCTAAATCCGTTCTTAAATTAGAGCATTTAAAGTGCGCAAAAATTACCCAAAACTAGGATAATCTTTAAACTCTTACCCCCACCCCCTTAGAGTGGTCAGATTGAAAAATGTGAGAAGTATTAATTGAAGACGAGAGTTCGAAGCAAAAAAGGGGGAGGCAAACGATTAGTACAACTCCTTGAATTTACCCACAGCGATCAAATAAATAAGCACTTAGTACAATTACGTAATAAACAAACGGTAGAATCAGGATGGACAAAACGTACAAATTAAAATAAATACGAAGAGAATATACATAGAAAACCAAATTTTAGACCGAAGTTTTCCTTTATTCAAAACCATAGCCATTAATTCGAATATTTCTTTGAAAATTCGCTCATTAAGTCATGCTGCATGACTGATTTTTTTTTTTGTTTAAACAGTTTAAAACGTTTTTTTCCTATGTGAGACAAAGGTTTTTTTTAGGCTGTTTAAAACTGTTTTAAACATTGTTTTAAACAAGTTTTTAAAGATTGCTCATCAAGCAGTCAAGCACTATGGCAGCTTGTGTGGATACAAAAGATTGGCGCAAAACATAGTGGTTTAGGTTACAGGGCTGAGAAAGAAACCATCCAAATTTTTTCTTTATAAACCATGGCTGAATATTTTTATAACAATTTAATGTAGTTATAAACTCATACCTACCTACGACATAATTTGCTGAAAATGAAAATTAATTTTGAGAAACCCCGATCACAATTTACAAATGAAGTAAAGCAAAAAATACGCATAGGTACACAAATTATGCTCTAGAATTCAGGTGTTTCAGCACGGCCACAAGCTTCCCAGCTTTGTCTACCCCCAGTCTATTCCGCAGTTTTGAATGAACCACTCCGAATGTGGAGAACAGCCCTTCGATGCCTGCTGAAGACGTGGTGGCGGTGAAAAGTGGCCAGTGACATGGTTTCTTCAGAAATTTTATTCCCAAGTGCCTTCCACCAAGAAAAAATATTCAGGGGAGCATGTAATGCATTGACTTTCGCAGAACGGGGAGGTGAATTTTATGCGAATTCACCATTCAAATGAAAAAATGACCCATCGGTAAATTTCTCCGGAACGCCAAAAGTTCGAACAAAGGAACAAACCCAAGTTCATTTCTATTTCCGAGAATTTCCAGGCTGGTGGTAGCTGGTAGGTATCTAACTTGTCATTCTGACTACTGGCGAATGGCGATGGAAATCTATTGTGCCTATTATGTTTTTTGTTGCTCATTTCTCATGAGGTCAATGTCATTTTCCTCCTATAGGTCCAGTTTGAAACAACTCACGAAGGGCATGTTTAAAACAGTATTAAACAATGTTTTAAACACAATTTAAAACGAATGTTTTAAAACACCCCTTTTCCAAAAATGCTTTTAAAACACTGTTTAAAACAAATGTTTAAAACAGTACCAACCCTGCCTTGTCACATGGGTTTATTATTCTATTGGAGTTCTAGAGATTTTTGTTGGCTGTTAAATGTATTGTTTCTTTCATGTGGAATGATTGAAATAGCTATTTCTGATGATTTCCACCAATTTTGGCCCCCAAAACATGAAATAGGTACACTTTTTTTTTTTTTTAAGATAATCTTTGATCATTGGTAGTGGCATTTAATGGTCTTGATTCACCTGTTTACACTTTTTCCAATGTTATTGTACACATTGATGGTGATTTCAGACAGTTTTCCAGGTTTTTGACTCATAAAAAACCAATTTTTGGAGCTGAACCTTTGGTAAAACCTCAATTTCCGCGTCTTTGATCAAAATCGACTTCATATTCGGTCTTCTCGTCCTCAAAAACATGGAAAAAGATACCTCAAAAGCTCATGTTACTAACATGTTGTTAAAACGCAAAAAGTACCTATTTTTACACACATTTTCACTCATAACACCCCTGGATATATTCCGATCGGGCTGAAAAGTTTCGGGACACAACTAGGGCCCAAATGGAGCATGTGTGCGAAAGAACGACTTTTTTAGACCGAAAATGAAGCCTGTACACGTGATACGGCGTACGGCGGACGGCGGACGGACATTGCATTTTTGGAATCTACGCACCTTGAAACGGAAAAGAAAAAATTTTGAGGGGGCGTTATAAAAATTTTTTGCTGAGCGAATACATAGGTGTATTATTCACAGAATAATAAACCAAAATACAATGTCCGTCCACCGTCCGCCGTATCACGTGTACCGGCTTCATTTTCGGTCTAAAAAATTCGTTCTTTCGCACACATGCTCCATTTGGGCCCTAGTTGTGTCCCGAAACTTTGCACCCTGATCGGAATATACTCAGGGGTGTTAAGGGTGAAAATGTGTATAAAAATATGTACTTTTTGTGTTTTAGTAACATGAGCTTTTGAGGTATCGTTTTCCATGTTTTTGGGACGAGAAGACCGAATATGAAGTCGATTTTGACCAGAGTTGAAAACTGAGGTTCTACCAAATGTTCAGCTCCCAAAATTGATTGTTTTAAGAGTCAAAAACCTGGAAAATCGTCTGAAATCACCATCAATTTGTAGAATAACACTAGAAAAGTGTCAACACGTGGATCAAGACGATTAAATGGCACAAACAATGATCTAAGATAATTTGAAAAAAAAGGAGCGTACTAATTCGTGTTTTGGGGGGCCAAAATTTGGTGGAAACCATCATAAATGGCTATTTCAATTATTTCACATGAAAGAAACAATAAATGAACAGCCATCATTTTTGTAGGTTAGTCGAATAGAATAATAAACCCATGTGACAAGGACTTTGCAGCCAGTCAAAATGTGTCAAAATTTATCCTATATTTAAACTTTTTGAGACGTGTTTTTTGTAAATTTGCAGAGGCTGATGATGGGCTAAGACCCGAAACCGGTCCCTAACTGTATACCCAATAAACCGTATGATCGACAACTTCCAATCTCTATCCTGATTTCTGATAGTCACACAACCCCACGATTCAAATCATCGTAATTATTATAAATTTCTATATCCATTCCAAACGAGCTATATTTAGTTACACCAATTTTTAGTACACCAGTTTTCTGTATAAAGACCTGCTCATACAAACATTACACAAATCCATGATAATTGATGTTTACAAAGCTAAATACTTCACAGTTCTTAGCGGATTGTTTTTGCTTGCACTGAAGAGATGAAAGTCACATTCCTCGATTCGTCCGTGTAGAAATGAATAGGCGATTGTTTCCTCTTTTGACAAATGGCTAATGAAAAATTCATTGTTTCTGTGTACATGAGTTTTAAAAAAACGCTGCATGTTAAATGCGTTCGCGCTTATTCATGTTAATCTTCATAGCAAAGGTTAATTCTGTCGTCGAACAGTGAGAACTACTGGTCCTGAATGGGCTACCTGCCGAGGCCCCTTTCGTCACTATATACCCAGGGGTGTGAGCGGTGAGCACTATATACCCTGTATACAGTATACAGGGAATATACAGTATATTACGGCTATATACTAGATAGTATATGGTATATAGTGACCCCTGGTATATTCCTATACCGCTATATAGGAATATAGTGTATTATAGTGCACTATATACCCTGGTAGTGGTGGTATATAGGTATACAGTGGTGGTATATACCACTATACACCACTATATAGGAATACAGTGTATATAGTGCACTATTATATACCCTGGGTATATTTCCAGGGTATATAGTATTCAGTATATTCCCTGGGCATATTCCGGCTATATATATATTATATAGTACACGGTATATAGTGACCCCTGGTATATTCATATACCACTATATACCTTATATTCGGTATATACTATATATGGTATATATACTATACAGTGACTGTATGATATATAGTGGGTACTATATAGTATATTCTGGCTGTATACTATAACTATTCGTGCTCGCTCAGATGCCTACACATTTCGCACACAAGCGATTCAAGTATAAATTTAAAGCGCTTAAATCTCAAAGGTGGATGGGAGAGGCGTAGGAGTTTTCTCATTCCTACGCCTTTATTCACCTGCTCCCTCTCCATTTGTCAACCTTCATTTTACTCTTCTCTTCCTTCTCCATTCTTTCCTTCCCTATTTTGGAAATAAAGTTATTGTTATTATCATTACTGAGGAGAAAAACTCGATCTAATACTTATTTTGTTGGAAAATTCTATTGAAGATGTTCCGACCTGAGAAAAAATACGAGGGATCCTGCTAAAAAATTGTCAAATTTGTTGAAATGGCACAACTTGTGATCGTGGTTATTTGAAGGGGGGAGGGGGAGGATGGCACTAAATTTCCTCGTATAATAATAATAACCATTCTCACTTTTCAACGGACATATTGTTAGTCAAAATGGCCAATAAGGTGTTCGTAAAATTTTGAAAATTTTCTCTCACTTTGAAAAACGGTAGGTACCTTATTTACGGTTAACTCAAATATATAAATTAAAAAAATAAAAAATAAAAAAGAATGGAATAAAAATAAATAAATAATTAAATACCTATACATGAATAATTAAATTAAAACTATTTTTAATGGTATGTAATAAAAATGCCACTAGCTGAAGTCTGAGTCGCAATTTCAACAATTATTTCTCATTCAGAGCTTACGCGAAACATTTGCCCGGTGTGATATTATTTCACATGCCTAGGATTTGTGTAGGAAACCCTCAAGTTTTGGATACTATGCATAAATATCATGGTGTAGCCACACATCTTTTCGCCTTCGTCTATCCTAGAGATATAAAAATAATAATAAATGAATGAAATTGAATAGAATTAATAAAGTTGAATCATTTCAATGACGTATCTAATAACCTCAATGACTGAATATTCAATCAATTATCACCCAATACCTATAACAATGTGTCTAATATTAAATATTTTACGTGAAGTACCGCTTTTTGGTTTACTATTCCGTGAATAATACAACTATGTATTTGCACAGCAACAAATTTGTATAACACCCCCCTCGAAAATTTTTTCTTTTACGTTTCAACGTGCGTAGATTCAAAAACTGCATTGTCCGTCCTCCGTCCGCTGTACGCGGTATCACGAATATCTGATTTATTTTCGGTCTAAAAAATTCTTTCTTTCGCACACAGGCTCCATTTGGGCCCTAATTGTGTCACAAAATTTTGCAGCCTGATCAGAATATACCCAGGGGTGTTATGGGTGAAAAACGAGGGTAAAAATATGGTTTTTGGTGTTTAGTAACATGAGCTTGTGAGGTATCGTTTTCTATGTTTTTCTATGGAGACCAAATTAATATGAAGTCGATTTTGACCAACGAGCGATGGATTGAAGTTCTAACAAAGTTTCAGCCTTAAATTTACGCTAAATTTTGGTCTAAAATCGTCTTTCTCCCGCACGAAGGCTCCATTTGGCTCCTAGTTGTGATCCGAAGCTCTTCAGCCAGATCGGAATACACCCATGGGTTTTACCTGTGAAAAATGGGTGTACAAATAGGGGTTTTCGAGGTTTTAGAGAACATGAGCCTGTGAGGTATCGTTTTACATGTTTTTTAGGGCGAGGAGACCGAATATGAAGTCGATTTTGACCAAAGATTGAAGTGAGACTGCAACGAAGGTTCAGCACCCAAAACTCCTTTTTTTACGACAGAAACCAGGGAAATCGTCTGAACTCACCATAAATTTGTATAGTAACACTGGAAGTAGAATTAGCAGTTGAATCAAGACAATTGAATGGTACTATTCGTCGATCGTTGATCAACGAGCACTGACAATTTGTCGAAATAAAGAGCCTAATTCGTGTTTTTGAGAACCAAAATTGGTGGAAACCACCAAAAATAGCTATTTCAATTATTGCACATGAAAGAAACAATAAATGAACAGCAGCCAAAATGTCTGCAGATGTGTCCAGATAGGACAATAAATCCCTTGCCTTATTCCAATAATTTAGCTCTGTGTAGCGGCCTTGACTCGTCTACCGTCTACTAAGTAAACGGTGGCCGCTCGGGTCGCTTTCCTCGTTGCGCGAGTTTGTTAGCAAAACCGGACGTTTTGCAACTTTTTCAGCGGTCTGGTGTCACATTCACATAGGACAAAACAAGGTAAGGGCGTAAAGTATTGGCCACTTACCACGTTAGTGTCCGGCCGATTGGTCACAGGCTCGACCTTATTATTTTGGTTAATTATTTTGTGAATAATACACCTATGTATTCGCTCAGCAACAAAATTTTATAACACCCCCTCAGAATTTTGCATTACGTTTCAAGGTGCGCAAATTCCAAAAATGCCATGTCCGTCCGCCATATCATCCACATCTAATTTCAGTCTTCAAAAATCGTTCTTTCGCACACAGGCTCCATTTGGGCCCTAATTGTGTCCCGAAACAATGTAGCCTGATCGGAATATACTCAGGGGTGTTATGAGTGAAAAACGGGGTTAAAAATAGGGTTGTTTGGTGTTCTAGTAACATGAGCTTGTGAGGTATCGTTTTCCATTTTTTCTAGGACGATGAGACCGAATATGAAGTCGATTTTGACCAGAGTGGAAAATTGAGGTTCTAACAAAGTTTCAGCATTAAATTTATGTTATCTGAGCAACGTACCTGAGCAACATGTTTTCTCCGGGCCCATCCCCCCGTTTGGGTGCATTGGCTCAAATTCATGCGCGGAGCAGACCATTTTCTAATTCGATTAAGGTGGCTGGAACAAGGATGTGGAATGGCTTGCCACTGGCGATAAGGTCCCTCCCATCGCTCGGCACCTTCACGGGTGCATTGAAGGCGCGTTTCGGTTCCCTCTCTTCTACTTGCTGTATCCTCTCATTTTAGCGAATTTTCGAAGAAAAGGAAGCTATTGTTCTCGGTTCAAAATTTTTAAAACTCGAATTTCCGAAAGATTTTTATACCAAAATCCGTTTCAGACCATCCTGAATTCACTGCCGAAAGACACCAAAAATTATATATATATATATATATATATATATATATATATATATATATATATATATATATATATATATATATATTTATATATTTATATACATATTTATATATTTATATATGTATGTGTCATTCCAGACGATAACTCTCGAAAGAATTGAGATAAAAAGTTCAAATTTGCACGAAAAATCTGTCTTGGCAATCGACAGGCTAAGTTCGAAGATGGGCAGAATCGGGTCACTCTAAGGGGGAGTTTTGGGGAGTTTTAGGGGGGGGAAATTACCCATAAATTCCCAAAATGAAAAAGTCTGACAAGTGACACCTCATTTTAAAGGTTTTTGTACGCTGAACACGATGGTGAAATCAGAATTGCGATATCTCATTCCATTCTCAAACTGGAGCACTTTGAAGATGAAGGAACGTGGTTATTTCTTGAGATGTTCTTCCTGGTTCGTCTGCTCTAATCTGATAACGGAATGGGATATCGCAATTCTGACTTCACCATCGTGTTCAGCGTTGGAAAATCTACAAACCGAGGTGTTACTCGGCAAAAAATGGAACAAAAAATTTGTTACGTATCCAATACCTACTCTTCTGGTATTCAAAACATTTTTGATTTCCCCCTCCCCCTCCTTCCACCCCAAATTTTACTTTGCGTAAAACTACTCCTGTTTTAATTTTGTATGGTATCAAGTTGGGAAAACATTGGCCGAAAATTAATTTTCAGAAAATTTTAGGCGGAGGAGGAAGATGCCGAAAACTTCGAAAATTCGCTCTTATAGCCATGCTGCATGACTGTGGTTTTTTTCTCTTCCATCCTACTATTTTCTATTTCTTCACCTCCTTCTTCAATTCGCTTCTTTTCACCACCTTCTCCCTCTCCATTTATCTACCTCCATTTACTCTTCCTTCTCCATTCTTCTTTTCTTCCTCTTCACCTTCCTTTCCAATCTCTTCTTCTACCGCCTCCTCTTTCATTTTCTACTGAATTTGTTATTTTGTTTTTCGGATTTCATTTCCCTTTAATTTAAATTCTATGTTCTTATAAAAAATACATATAAGTTACTTTGAGCTTTCCAAAGCTAGGCGGGAACATTGTTCCTATTTTGGAAATAAAGTTATTATTATTATTATTAAAATTTGGCCTAAAATCGTAGTTTTTCCGTACAGTACAGGGAACACATTTGGCTCCTACTTGTGCTTCGAAGCGAGCCAGCCCGATCAAAATACACCCAGGGGTGTTAAGGGTGAAAATGGGTGTAAAAATGTGGTTTTCGAGGTTTTAGTGAACATGAGCTTGTGAGGTAGCGTTTTCTATGTTTTTTTAGGACGAGAAGACCGAATATGAAGTTGATTTTGATCAGAGTGTAGAATTGAGGTCGCAACGAAGGTTCAGATCCAAAAATTCATTTTTTCAAGTCAAAAACTTGTACATTAACACTAGAAATAGTACCAACAGGAGAATCAAGACAAATGGCACTATCACTGATCAAAGATAATTTGTCAAAAATATGAGCCTAATTCGTGCTTGTGGGGGTCAAAATTGGTGGAAACCATCACCAATAGCTATTTCAATTATTGCAAATGCAAGAAACAATAAATGTAATTCCAGCATTTCTGTAGGTGTGTCCAATAGAATAATAAACCCATGTGACAAGGAATTTGCAGCGTTTTCTTATTCCTCGACCTGTTAGGGGAACATCTCATTAGCTACAGCTTCTGGATACGATGTGTAACGAGTGCTTGCGCATCGTCACGGGAGCAGTTACCTACGTGCAAGGAGCAGTGCTCGAGGCAACGGTTCCCGTTCTTTCCCCTTCCGAACTTCCTATCGTCAAATCGTTTCGACAGGTCACAGCTCAATTTCCCTTGACTATTCATTTCGTCACTTCATCACTAAACTTAACGGTTTCAATCCTTTCCTACTTGACCGTTAACGACTCCGGCTCTCGCTGTTTAAATACTTCATTAGAATCGAACCTACTGAACTAGATGAGGGACACAGCGAGAGCCGGAGTCGTTAATGATCAGGTAAACTAATAAACAATTATTTTGTGTTTACTTGCGTTTCGGTCTGGTGAATGAAAATCAGTTCACCGTACCGAACATCAAGAAAACGCAAAATAATTATCTATCCATCGGCCGAAAACCTCCTCATCACATCGTATTATTTATCTCAATCCTTTTCCTCATAACAAGGTATTTATCTCAGAGACTTGAATAAAAACGCTACGAAGTACTTGTCGAATGGTTTATTATCGCATGGTCTATTGGACGTACCTACAGAAATGTAGGCTGTTCATTTATTGATTTTTTCATGTGTTCTTTCATAGAAATAAATAGTTATTGTTGATGGTTTCCACCAATTTTGGAGCCCAAAAACATGAATTAGGCTCCTATTTTTTTTACAAATTATCTTTGACCATTGGTAGTGCCATTTAATTGTCTTGATTCACCTGTTGATACTACTTCTTGTGTTGTTATACAAATTTTGGTGATTTCAGACAATTTCTCAGGTTTTTGACTAATAAAAAATTAATTCGGGATATAAACCTTCGTTAGCACCTCAATTTTTCACTTTTTGGTGAAAATCGACTTCACATTCGGTCTTCTCGCCCTTAAAAACATGGAAAACGACATCTCACAAGCTCATGTTCACTAAAACCTCAAAAAACCCTATTTTTACATCAATTTTCTCCCCCTACCCCCCACCCCCGCACAATAACACCCCTGGGTGTATCCCGATCGAGTTGCCGAGCTTCGGAGCACAACTAGGACCCAAATGTGTTCCCAAATGGGGACCCAAATTGTGTACAGAAGAACATCGACTTTAGAGCAAAATTTAACGTAAATTGACGGCTGAAACTTCGTTAGAACCAAAATTTTCCACTCCGATCAAAATCGACTTTATATTTGGTCTCCTCGCCCTACAAAAACATGGGAAACTATTACCTCACAGGCTCATGTTACTGAAACACCAAAAAACCTATTTTTACGCCCATTTTTCACCCATAACACCCCTGGGTATATTCCGATCGGGCTGCAAAGTTTTGGGACACAGCTAGGGCCCAAATGGAGCATGTGTGCGAAAGAACGAATTTTTTAGACCGAAAATGAAGTATAGATATGCATGATACGGCGTATGGAGGGCGGAAATTCCATTTTTGGAATCTACGAACCTTGGAAAATCGAGAGGGGTGTTATAAAAATTTTTTGCTGAGCGAATACATAGGTGCACATTCACAGAATAATAAACCAAAATTGCTCAAAAAAATCAAGAAAATCTATTGGGTAGGTGGGGAGGGGGGGCTCTCTCAGTATGGTAAATTAGTGCTTGAAAATGGTACGGGTAGTACTGCACATATGTAAAAGTCGGACTGCTATACTTGCATGCCAGCTTACAATATGATATCTATTGCCATTTCGTCTTGTGCAACTTTAGGAGGGACCTTGGGTCCTATGTTGTAACCAGGATTTTTAGATAAATAAATAAACATGCCAAATAACTCGAAGTACACAGAAGTAAGCAACAGAACGACATTCACGATGCTGTAGAAATGTACGAGTCCGCTAAAATAAAATCACACCTAACAGAGGTCACATGTGCAATTTTCTAGGTCGAGAATGCCGAGACGACAATTAGCATGATGCTAAACCTTGAACCAACGACTTGCCGATCGAAGATAATCCAAGTACGAAAACGAGAAAATTCGCCCTTGCGAGACAAGATAAAATAACAATGCGTGTGAGCTTAGTCAAATTGATTTGTTGGTAGCCGCGATTGATTGATTCTATGTTAGACCGTTGTGAGATTGTTGATTCTGTATTGATTGATTGATTATAGTTCGTGTCGTGAGGTAGATCTTGGATAACACATTCAATAACCTGTAGTACCCACAAATCTGATTCCGTATGAAATCACTCAAATACGAAGATTTTGGTTTTTAAAATATGTCTGGCAAATTTAATGGCACATAGCTTCCTCGTGACGATAACGTGATCGTATGGATCAAATTATATATTATGATGAAATTCACAGGGGACCACATTCAGGAGCTACCAACCCAACTACCCACCGAATTTGAGCGAAATCGGGCAAATTGACCGTGAGGAATTTGACAACCTAGGATGTCGCGTTTGCGCAAGCTCAGTGGCCGTATCAATAGTATGTTCTGAAATCCATAGACCCCCACCCACATGATCCCTGAAAATGTCAGCAAAATCGGATTTGAACTGAGGAAGTTATGCGCGTGGCAAGGACTGACGAACAGACGGACAGACACCGAACCGAATTTGTTCAGAAAGCTCTAACACGTATACCTAAGTAAAACGCGAGTTTAAAAAATTTAGATTTTGGAGACTTAGAACAAAATTCCTCTCAAAGTTAACACAATTTATTTATACTGCTTCCGCTACCTTGGGAAGCAATATAATTTATTATTTTTTATTATTTTTTGTAATTATTATTATTATTATTATTTATTCAACACAATTATTATTACTATTATATTTATCATTATTATTATCTATTTAACACTATTATTATTATTATTATCTATTATTTATACTGCTTCCGCGCAATAAATAGATTAGTAATAAATTACCTAACATGCGTAATAGGATCAAACATTTCAACATTTTACGTTCGTGCATGCGCAGACGAAAGTTACGGTACGAATTCAATGATTTTTATAAGGGATTATCTGCGATCCAACCCGCGTACACCCTCAAAATGTCAGCTTCCTACTATTTTTTGCGTAGTTAACAGCGTTACAAGGAAATGGTCAACATTTCATGTTCGCCCATGCGCAGACGAAAGTTACAGAACGATTCCAATGAAATTCGCGTTAAACTATTGAAGTATTATTCCTGAGCGACCCTCCAGGTTTGAACTCATTTCAACGATATTTATGGTAGTTATGGGCGTTTCAAGTATTTCACGTTTGCGCATGCGTAGACAAAAGTTACGGTAATTTTTCAATGATCTTGGTATGAGACATCTTTGACACAACCCGCAACTACCGTCCAAATTTCAGCCCGTTTCGGCCATTATTTCGGGCGTTACCACAGACAGACATACGGACAGACAGACACAGATTTATTTATTTTTTTAATTATTCTTATTATTTATTATTATTGTTATTTATTATTTTTAATTTTAAAAAATCGTGAATATATATCTAGCTGTGTCAATTTAGAGAAACATTAAAAATAATAAATTATATTGCTTCTCAAGGTAGTGGAAGCAGTATAAATTGTGTTAACCACAGCTATACATATTCACGATTTTTTTTAAAATTTATTATTTTTTTTTAAATGCAGAAGTTAGCGTGCGAATGAAGACTGAATGTCAGCTTTGCGTCGAAAGACTTTGACCACAATCTTACAATATTTTACTACTCAATGTCACTCATTGCCACATCAAGAACACCTGTTGACTCCTAAAATTGAGTAACACACCTCGCCTGAACGCGACGTCAAATTAGGTAAAGCCTGTCGTAAAATGCTGATTTATTGGCTGGACGATTTTCGAGGAGCCGTGAGAGCCCTGCCAAGGTTTAGCGAAAATACCTTTCGTCTGCATAAAAAAAAAACCAGTCATGCAGCATGACTTAATGAGCGAATTTTCAAAGAAATATTCGAATTAATGGCTATGGTTTTGTTTTGCTTCGAACTCTCGTCTTCAATTAATACTTCTCACATTTTTCAATCTGACCACTCTAAGGGGGTGGGGGGGGGGTAAGAGTTTAAAGATTATCCTAGTTTTGGGTAATTTTTGCGCACTTTAAATGCTCTAATTTAAGAACGGATTTAGATATCTAAAATCCGATTTCACCATCGTGTTCAGCGTGCAAAAACCTTTAAAATGAGGGGTCACTTGTTAGAAAATAACATTTTGGGGATTTTTGGGTAATTTTTGCGCACTTTAAATGCTCTAATTTGAGAACGGATCAAGATATCTAAAATCCGATTCCACCATCGTGTTCAGCGTGCAAAAACCTTTAAAATGAGGGGTCACTTGTTGGAAAATAACATTTTGGGGATTTTTGGGTAATTTTTGCGCACTTTAAATGCGCCAAAACCCTCCTTAGAGTAGGCCAATTTCGCCCATCTTCGAACTTAGCCTTTCGATTGCCAAGATAGATTTTTTGTGCAAATTTGAGCTGTTTATCTCAATTCTATCGAGAGTTATCGTCTGGAGTGACACATATATATATATATATACATATAAAAAAGTGTTAAATTTCAGGAATCGTTTTAGAATGGTCTGAAACGGATTTCTATGAAGAAAATTTCCAAAAATTTATATTATTTAAATTTCGAAGCCATTGCAATAGCTTCATTTTCTTTGAAAATTCGCTAAAAAACAGGCGACGATAATATATTACACTGAAATCCACCGTCATAATTTCACCGAACATTTGCATTCTGAACCAACTAAGTACTGTTATCTAGTGCGAGTAGTTGTGAACACTTTCCAAATATGATGCTATGTGAACTATGTGATCAAGTACGTGCATAATTAGGTAACAATTTTTTGAACAGTGGACAGAAATTTGCACGCTTCCTGCGCCAGTTTATTAACTGCATCCAGTACATGCAGTTTGTACTGGGATTTGAGGTGGCCAAGATCTCGCTACCTCCACAAGCAGGCAGAAGCTCCCGATCTTGACCCTTGTACCCAAAATCCTTGAAACGCGAATCCGACGGCTAAAGTCAATTCAGAAAAAAAAAATGAAAACGGATTTGTATTCTCTAGAATCCAACGCAATTGTCTATTAATCCATTTTTTGAAAATGTTCAAAATTTCAACAGCACATTTTTAAACAGTGAACAAAAAACATTTGCACGCTTTTTGAACTAATTACCCGGCATTGTACGTGAATATTGATGAGAAGCCCGTTTTCCAAATTGAAATATCAAGCCCCGTTCTCAAATGAGAAGAAGACGACCATTGGTACCGATGGTGCTGCCATCTCTTAGATTCTCACCAAAATATCGTGACATTTACCCTTAAAGCTCGAGCGAAGCATAATACCTACTCAGAGCCTATTATTGATTTGGGTCTGAAAATTTAAATGAGCCAAGCAAAAATAGAAATAATTAACAAAATATGGATATATTCTATTCAAATACCAACAATACATTTTGAATAAGCTACAGAAGAGGTTTGGGAAAAGTCAAATTTTGTGTAAAAGGAAGAAACCATTCACGTTATAACTCCCCAAGTTCCAACTTCACAGTTGTACCAGAGAGAACCGCAGAACCAAACATCGACTATCGAAAATTTGCTTTTTTGGTGATTTTTTTTGGTGTATGTACTCGTAGGTATATTGCATTTAGGTCTAGTTCATTTTGATATTCTCTCACCAGAAAATTGTCCGTGACGGCATCGCAACAAAACGGGAATCACCTGGAAATACAGAAACAGCTTTAGCTTTTGCAAGAATTAACAAGTAG
The DNA here is from genome assembly GCA_954871275.1 of Leptopterna dolabrata. Lineage (NCBI taxonomy): Eukaryota > Metazoa > Arthropoda > Insecta > Hemiptera > Miridae > Leptopterna > Leptopterna dolabrata. The sequence continues at coordinate 4,704,075 of OX940989.1, read as the reverse complement.
ACGTACACCTGCATTACCACACCGATGCTACTGTATAGCGAAATAAGTAATTGGTCTTCAGATTATTATTATAAGTATTCAGTTTGGGAAAAAACATCCCCTTCAATCCATCAGTAAACTATATAACTAGCTATTGTGCTCAAGTACTATGTATGTAATTCACAGGTCAGGAGTAAGTAGGGTAGGCAACCTTCGGATTATTATAGCATTTCCAAGTCAAATTCAACCTTTTCCAAACCAAAGTCAACAATTTCCAAACCAAATTCAACTTTTATCATGTTAAACTCGACTTTTTCAAAGTCAAATTCAACTTTTTCCATTTTAAATTCAACTTTTTTCCATTTCAAATTCAACATTCCCAGGCTTCAGCAAAAAATATAAATTTTAGTAAACTGAATTGTGAACCCCACTAATAACTTTTTGTTTCATTATTTAAGGCTTAAATTGAACAACACTGTAGTGGTTCAGTGCAGGTACTAGGCATATTTTTTTTTTCATTACAATTTTAAAATTTTGTTTTCTGAACCTTCAACTGAAGTAAGGAACATAACGGTCGCAAATTCTTCGCGCTGTACAAAGAAAATTACTTCATTAATGCCTATTTCGTTGCCCATCAAACTTTCTGATTAATCGAACGCACCACATCTGACGGCATACCGTATGTACAAACAATTATTTATTACAAATAATTATTTATAAAATTATAAATTTATTAAAATTTATATTTTTGCTGAAGTTGGGGAAGGTTGAATTTGAAATGGAAAAAGTTGAATTTGACTTAGAAAAAGTTGACTGACTGGGAAAAGGTTGAATTTGGTTTGGAAAAGGTTGACTTTGGTTTAGAAAAAGTTGAATTTGACTTGGAAAAAGTTTATTTTGACTGGGAAAAGGCTGAATTTGGTTTGGAAAAGGTTGACTTTGGTTTGGAGAAAGTTGAATTTGACTGGGAAAAGGTTGACTTTGGTTTGGAAAAAGCTGAATTTGACTGGGAAAAAGTTGAATTTGACTTGGAAAAAGTTGATTTTGACTGGGAAAAGGCTGAATTTGGTTTGGAAAAGGTTGACTTTGGTTTGGAGAAAGTTTAATTTGACTGGGAAAAGGTTGAATTTGGTTTTGAAAAGGTTGACTTTGGTTTGGAGAAAGTTGAATTTGACTAGGAACATGCTGATTTTGACTGGGAAAAGGTTGACTTTGGTTTGGAAAAAGTTGAATTTGACTGGGAATAGGCTGAATTTGGTTTGGAAAAGGTTGACTTTGGTTTGGAGAAAGTTGAATTTGACTGGGAAAAGGTTGACTTTGGTTTGGAGAAAGTTGAATTTGACTAGGAAAATGCTGATTTTGACTGGGAAAAGGTTGACTTTGGTTTGGAAAAAGTTGAATTTGACTGGGAAAAAGTTGAATTTGACTTGGAAAAAGTTGATTTTGACTGGGAAAAGGCTGAATTTGGTTTGGAAAAGGTTGACTTTGGTTTGGAGAAAGTTGAATTAGACTGGGAAAAGGCTGAATTTGGTTTGGTTTGATTTGACTTGGAAAAAGTTGATTTTGACAGGGAAAAGGTTAAATTACATACACACTACTAGTACATAGGTACTACTTGAGCACAATAGCTAGGTATACGGTTTATTATGGTTTACTGATGGATTGAGGGGGATGTTTTTTCCATTTCGAATGAGAGCGCACGTTTGGTAGGAAGCCGGGGCCAAAATGTGATTCCGAATTTTTGGACTTGGTCCGAAACGTGTGAGGTCATCTTCGCCGTTTTCAGAAACAATCGGCGTACTTTGCATATTCAAACAAATGGATATTTCGAGGGGAGAAAGCGGCAGATTCAACGAGGCAGTAGAACCTTGGGCTTCGAACCCGACAACGATAAGGCAAATGGGGTTTAAACTGCGAAGGAATGAGTGTCGCCCTGAAAGTGTCGATAGCCCCCCGAGACGTTTTATCGGAAACGCTCAACGTGAACTACACGACTCCACCGGTGATCTTATGAAACCGTCTGACTGATAAGGTGGAAAAGCTATTTTTCGTTCAGTTAGACGGCTAACATCGAGATTCTCCGATAGCTCAAGGTTGGCCTAAAATTTCTCATAAGGAACTACAATGTCGTAACCACTAATGACAAGACCGCTGTCTAACCGAATGTATGGCTAATATAAGGACGATCGGAGTAACAACTGAGTTTAATGCACATTAGAGTTCAACTCTATGATGATGATGATTCACACTACTTATTGAAGAAATATGAACCTGGAAAAAGAAAAAATTATTCAAATTACACAATTATTCAAATTCACAAAATAATTCAAATTACAATTTAAAAAAATATACTCATATATATTATTTATGAGCTATACTCATGTACAAATGTACATTAGACGTACTTGTACAAATGCTCATAAATACTCATCACTCATAAGTTATAAGACACTTATCACTAATAAGTTCGACATTTTGAGGGGTTTCGAAAGGTAGTTAAAGAACTTGAAGATGACGCTAATTCTGTAAAAGTCGCCAAAACGCTGGTTGACAACCCAGCCATCTTCCCACAGCTTCTATTCATAGAGTCAAATTTCAGATCGAGAAGTTCCAGTCGCAAAAGGTTTTACTCTCTTCGTGCGTAGAAAAAATGGAAGAAATTTCAAAAACTCAATACTCCGGAGCGACTGGAAAGAAAATTCAGGACAAGGTTAAAGCAGTCCTCTCCAGAAATAGTCGTTGGCAGGAGATCTGCAACACTGCTTTCAACTTGCGAGGGGAAGAAGCTCCCCTAAAAGAGGAGTCGAATGCAGCTGATGTCCTCTCCATGAAGTACGCCCCGGCTACTTCGGCAGACGTACAGAGGACATTTAGTAAATTAAAATATCTGCTAAGCGACCGTCGCCTAAGTTTTACAATGGACAGCATCATTGGCCATTTGATGCTGTTCAACAACCACACTGCCCTGAATCTTGTAGATACTGCCTTATTTAAATAAGAGTATTAGTATGTATATAAATCTCGCGAAATATGTACGGTATATCTATGTAAATTGTAACATAATTATGCGAATATATGTAAAAACAGCGAATAATATTGTATTTCAAGTGAACTATCTTTCCTTTTTGGGAGGGGTTGAGGGAGAGTTTTAAAATGCTATATTATTGCCGTAAAAGTGCCATACATGGCCAAAATAAATGCCATTTTGCCATATTTTTTAGTGCCATATTTGGCAAAAATAAATGCCATATCGTGAAGGGCTCTGCTTATAACAGAGATTTGGGTTTTTGAACGTTGATGTTCAGACTTAGGTGAAGGATGAGGATCTTGAGGTTCGGTCGAGAAATTAAACAGTTTTAGGCCGACGTTTCGATCTTCAGGGCTTAGGTATCATCTGCAGTTTTGTATGTATTATGTTGTGTCTTTGTATTATAATGCAACATCAACGTCGCATTATAATACATAGACATAACATGTATTAAACTATGATGAGGTTCTTGACCGCTGGAATAAGTAAGGTAGGAGGTTCTTGAGGTTCGGCCAGTGAAAACAATTATCTTTACACCAACGTTTCGTCGAATTTATTCAACATCTTAGAGATTATGATGATGATAAACTGATGAAGATTATGATTCCGATGAATAGAAGCTGATGATGGTGGTGAACAATAATATTGGGCTTATTAACAAGCATTAGCAATTTACTGTTGAAACAGGTGTTGGAAAAAACCATTTTGTTTGTTTTTTCCAACACCTGTTTCAACAGTAAATTGCTACTCCTTGTTAATAAGCCCAATATTATTGTTCACCACCATCATCAGCTTCTATTCATCAGAATCATAATCTTCATCATTTTATCATCATCATAATCTCTAAGCCCTGAAGATGTTGAATAAATTCGACGAAACGTTGGTGTAAAGATAATTTCACTGGCCGAACCTCAAGAACCTCCTACCTTACTAACATGTATTATAATGCAACACCAATGTTTCACACCCCAACTACATTAATTAAGCAAACACAATAAAGCAGCCGTTCATTCAAACTGGGAACAACTGCAGATGATACCTAAGCCCTGAAGATGATGTACAAATTCATCGAAACGACGGCTTAGAACTATTTAATTTCTCGACCGAACCTCGAGATCCACATCCTTCGCCTAAGTCATCACTTATAACCAGAGCCCTTCACAATATGGCACTTATTTTGGCCCAAATATGGCACTTATTTCTCTCAATATGGCACTTATTTTTCAACCCTCTCCGACCACCCCAGCTATTCTGAGACGATATCACAACATACAAGTTATTTTTATGCTAAATAATTTATTTTATTTACAAAGCTTTATACAAATAATTTATTATTATTATTATTATTATTATTATTATTATTATTATTAAATAACAACATCAGGTGTGCTGCAACGCTTTCCATTGAAAATCCCAGCCGTCGATCACTCAGAAGGTATTTCATTTTTGGGAAAGTCCTCTCCACATCAGCTGATGTTGCCGGGGCGTATTTCATAGAGAGGACATCAGCAGGTTCCCAGCCTTCCTTCAGAGTGGCTTCCTCACCAGACAGAGTGGCGACCAGTGGAAGCACCCCATTCCAAAATGGTTCGACTAATGGCCTCAGGGTTCGAGAAACCTCATGTCATTCAGAAATTTTCACTGCAATTTTTTTTTTTTTCAATTTTTTTGAAGGAGTTTGGCGAAAAAAAGGCAAAACATGGCACAAACATCGCATTTTCCAAAGAATCGGCCGAATATGGCATTTTACAAGAAAATCGGCAGAATATGGCATTTTTGTATGGCGCCATTGCAATATGGCATTTGAAGGGCTCTGCTTATAACGTTATAAAAACAAATCTTATCCCTAAGGTCAATGACCCGTCCAGGGGATTTGTTGATATTCATCGTCTACTCGTATAACATGTTCGTATAACTTATCGCTTATGATCTCTGTCATCCTCTGTTCTCAAGTGATGAGCCGTGGATACAGTAGGTATTTTTATCTTATCAGAACTACTCTTGTGAACTAATAAACGATTCAATTCAGGCCAAATAGTTACAGATCTTCCATAAACAGGCCTTGAGTATAAATAAAGATTGTTTAAGTACGCCTGTAGATTCCTTTCATAGCTATCACCTCGCGCTAAAATAACTATTTCTAATCACCTCAGGTAGTCCTGAGTATAACTTTGGGACTAGCCGTGAGGATTGCCGCGTTAAAAAAATGCTGCGAAGTCCTTGTCATTGCAATAATTATTATATTGGACGTACCTACAGAAATGTTCATTTATTGTTTCTTTCATGTGCAATAACTGAAATAGTCATTTTTTGATGGTTTCCACCAATTTTGGCCCCAAAAACACAAATTAGGTTTTTTTTAAAATACAAATATCTTTGATCATTGATAGTGCCATTTAATTGTCTTTATTCACCTGTTGATACTATTTCTAGTTTTATTATACAAATTTATGGTGATTTCTGACAATTTCCCAAGTTTTTGGCTCATAAAATGGGAGCTGAACCTTCTTTACAACCTCAATTCTTCACTCTTTGGTCAAATTTCGGTATTCTCGCATAAAAAACATGGAAAACGATACATCACAAGCTCACGTTCACTAAAACCTCAAAAAATCTCGAAACTCCCTACTTTTACAACCATTTTTCACCCATAACACCCCTGGGTGTACTCTGGCTGCCGAGCTTCGGAGCACAACTAGGGCCCAAATGTGTTCCCAAATGGGCACCCAAACTATGTGCGGAAGAACGACCATTTTATACCAAATTTTAACGTAATTTTAAGGCTGAAACTTCGTGAGAACCTCAATTTTTTCACTCTCTGGTCAAAATCGACTTCATATTCGGTCTTCTCGTCCTAAAAAAACATGGAAAACGATCCCTCAAAAGATCAAGTTTACAAAACACCCTATTTTTACACCCAATTTTCACTCGTAACACCCCTGGGTATATTCCGATCGGGCTGCAAAGTTTCGTGACACAACTAGGGCCCAAATGGAGCATGTGTGCGAAAGAACGAATTTTTTTAGACCGAAAATGAAGTAGATATGCATGATATGGCGGACGGACATTGCATTTTTGGAACCTACGCACCTTGAAACGTAAAAGAAAAATTGTTCAGACGGTGTTATAAAAATTTTTTGCTGAGCGAATACATAGGTGTATTATTCACAGAATAATAAACCAAAAGTCGCTATTATGGCGCGGTATTGCTATTGAGATTTGTGAAGTAGTTTTTGTTATACGTGTTACATTAGGGTGGTCACAAAAAGTCAACTTTCGAAATTCAATCGTGGCAACCCCCTAAAAGGTGCCATTTGACTAGAAAATGAGATTCCCAAAGTTTTAGGTCGATCGGATAACATTAACCCGTGCCGCATCGAGGTTGAAGTTTAGAAAAACTCACTTTTTTTCATAAAAATATTATTTATTTCCTCATAACATAGTAACCATTTGCCCTAGAGACTTGAAATTGGTCTTATTTTTTTGAAATGTTATCTTCTTCAACTTTTACTCCAATAATTTTTTCGCTAGATCCTATAGATTTTATGTTATTCAGCTTTTCCCATCTCAAAACGTGGTCCGTTTCAGCAAATGTGCCTTTTTACCCATACCCCTAAAAACCACACTCCAGTCAATGGAATCGACCTCTAGGCAATTTGATACTTCTTTATCACTCTGGTATATTGAAAATTGATACATTTGGATCTAATATATAATATATGGAGGGGATAGGGGGGAGATGGGTGGGTGGTGGGTGCTATGAAATGCACAAAAAACAATAAAAATTATGTAAAAAGTGTTTTAATAATACAAATTGAAAGTTTTTTGTATAGAAAATAATAGCCTGGAATTTATTTTACAACACAATATATCTATTCCAACACCACTGAATTTAGAACTACATTAATGGCTTAGATAGTGAGGCTTTATCGACATCAGGGTAAATTTTCCTACATTCTGACACAACTTGTAATAAAAATTGGCGCTGTTCTTCGTCTTTTGTCAAGCAAGAGTTGAAGTCTTGTATCAATTTCACTCCTCTTTCAGCAGTGTCGTTGACTCCCTTAAACCGTTCACTATGTTTTTAGCATGCAAATAATGAGGATTTTTGTTCCATAAGCGTGTATCGGTGTTTAAAAAAACTGTCTCTATGGAAAACTGCTTGAAAAAATTCAAGGTTTGAGAGGTGACAAAAAAATCAAGTTGCTTATCCAAAATTTTGCTCTACATGTGCAAAATCTAAAATCGCTTTTCTATCCCTACCATCAATTTCACTATCGGGTTCACCTAGGGAAAATAATTTCATGGCCATACTTTTTTTAATGTTGTCGTCTAAAGTGTGGTCGAAAAACGAGAACGCTATTTTCTCTGAGCTGAGGTACCACAGATGGTTTACAAATTTTGACAAAGCCTTATCTGCTATTTCTGTGTCAATTGTCCTATACTCTACTAATGCTTTCAACATTTCCAGATCTTGTTTGGGGGCCAAAGCAGGTTTGGGGGCATTGAACCATGCCTTGGCGTAAATATTTATTATAAAAACACATAAAAAAGAGTATTTTTATGAAACAAAGTGAGTTTTTCTGATCTTCAACCTCAATGCGGCACGGGTTAACGTTATCCGATCGACCTAAAACTTTGCGAATCTCATTTTCTAGTCAAATGGCACCTTTTAGGGGGTTGCCAGAAGTGATTTTCTCAAAAAAAATGTTGCCTATTGCCTTGTGTCCACCCTAGTGTTACATTTACGTGCAGCCAATGGCTGTTCTGTTTTCTGAGCACAAATTAACTAACGAAGCACACAAGTTGGCCTATGATGATTTAAAACGAATATTTCATAATCTGAGAACAACGAATATAATATTATTATGTACTTCCCATATGGTTATCTATTGATTAGTCCCACAGTATGCTAGCTTGAAAAACATTGGCGTTTTTCGAGTTTATTGAGAAGGCACGTTACGAAATATTTTTAACAAAAATACTGTAAAAAATCGCTTTGTAGTAACTAAAATTTACCAATGGAGTTTCGTCAGTTTCTGGAAAAGTTGGAGAGGACAAAATGATGCAATCGTGGATTATAAAAAAACGGTCTAAGCCCGAATAACGTAATTTGAACCTACGCATGGTGTAAAATTGCTAAGAAATGGGATTTCGGGGTCAACCTGTTACCGCAGGAGATCTCTCATTGCAGAAATAGAAACTGTAAAGGAATCTCCCGAACGGACATGATGCCGGTCGTATTATAATACTGTAGCGAAATGCAGGTGCAGGTTTCGACACCGCTTGAGCAACGCGATGTGGGGCTCGGATGTAAGAATGCTGGTAGGGTTCAGAAGAAAATTCGAGTCCGCGTGAATTTTTCGAGTGAAAAACACAAAGTTTGTGGAGGCATTTTGAGAAATACGTACGTTTTGAAACAAATCCTGTTATTGAACAAATAGTATTAGAACAAAAGGCTGATTTAAACTAATAATACCGCTGCCACCACAAGGAGCAGTGCGATTACAACCAGTAAAACAGCAAGTACGATAGGAGCATTGTTTTGTATTCACATTTTTAACATGTACCTATCATGTTTTAGCCCTGGGGTACTAGCATTTTTTGCGAGTCGATTTTGCGCGTCAATTTTGAGCGTCAAATTTGAGCGTCAATTTTAAGCGTCAAATTTTTTCGCGCACAATGCATAGTGGTTTTCACGTACAACCGAGTAGTTGCTAGGGAAATGAAACTTCTTTCATTTTCATCGGACTAAAATCGTTTTCCATTCGTTGGAAAGCTCTTGATTTATCACGAATTTATTTCGTATTTGTTCTTGGTATTTATTTCGTAGTTTCATACTATAACTTTATAAATTGATGTTATAAATGGATAGTAAACAATGACGCTTGTTTGGTTGTCACGTTTTAACATGTATCATCTATGGTGCTCAAGAAATGTAGACAAGACATCGTCAGAAGAAACGAGCACATACGTTTCAAGTAGTAGATTTCTACCTAGCCTTCACTTTTCGAGTTAATAACATGATACATGGTTGCAATTTTTGGTTCTTAAACATAAATATTCTTAGTTACCATGAACCAAAATCAATGAAATTTGGATTGTAGGTACCGTTTGGGGTTAATAATCGTACTTGCTGTTTTACTGGGTGTTGTAATCGCACTGCCCCTTGTGATGACAGCGGTATTATTAGTTTTAAATCAACCTTTTGTTCAAGTACTAAGCGTTCCATAACAGGATTTGTTTCAAAACGTACTGTGGTGAACAGTTAGGTTTGCTCACCACTTGACGTGAACCATGGGTTTTCACGACAGTAAGGTCGGAGAGAAGAGGGTCACCAGAAAGTCGTGAGTCAATTCACGAAATAGGAGCGGAGTGTTGAACAGTGAGTGGAGGAGGAGAGAAGAGTGAGAGGACGGGTTCCTATCGGATTTGTATACCAACAGCAGGAGATATTTTAGGGACGTGCTCCCCGCGGTTTTCACCAACAGCAGGAGTCTTTTCGGATTGTGCTCCCCGAATACTAATAATAATAATATAACGTTTATTGTACAATAGACATAGTTCTATCCATAAAATACATCCAAGAACGACATAGCTGAGCAAACAAAACTGAAATAGTTCGGCAGGGCAGCACTTACCTAAGAACCAAGTTAAACTTATACATAGGTACAAGAATACAAAATATAGGTACAAGAATACAAAATATAGGTAAAACACAATACAAAACTAAAAATTAAAAAAAACTGAAAGGGGTGGGGGGAATGCACACTTGCTAATAGAATGAGAAGGATAATATTACTCATTGAGTTGAAAATCACCTACAGCAGGAGATCTTTTAGGTACGTGCTCCCCGCGGTTTTCACCAACAGCAGGAGATCTTTAATGGGTGTGCTCCCCGCGGTTTTCACCAACAGCAGCAATCTTTTAAGGTGTTGGGAGAGAGGACGAAAGATTGGGTCGAGAGAGAGGGATCCGAGAGAACAAGAGGTTCGAGAGGGAAAGGTTCGAAAGAAAGGTTTGGAGGATGGAGGTTCGAGAGAGATGTCGAGCCGTCGAATGCTGAGCTGGGCCAAAAGGGCGAGTACTTATACGGGCTTTTCCACCAGTTCTCGGTCCCCACAATCAACGTTCAAGTTAGTTGGGGCCGATGGCGATTGGGCAAACCCCAACTCGGCGTTCTCCGCGTTTATTTCGTAAAATCGTATGGTATTACAGGAGTGGATTCACGACACGTACGTATTTCTCAACTTGTCTCCATAAACATGGTACGATTGGCGTCATTATGACCAGATAATGTTCACTATATGTTTAAAATAATTGTTCTATTTTAAATAGAATAGTAGGTGTGTTGGCTAGGTTGAGAGGCGAGGTGAGGAGAGTGAATTGGACGAAGGAGAAGGTTGCTGGATCTAGCGTCTAAAAGGTTACACCTCTAGCCGTAGTCAGGGAGGTTACCGCCACTATAGAAGCTAGAGAGAATATGCCCAGTGGTTACCACTCAATACTGGTTATCACCAATGCCGGTTCCACCAATCTGGGATCTTTTGTGAGGAAAGGTAAGGAGGCATGAGAGGAGAGAGAGAGACAGATAAGCGTAGAATGAGGTGACAGGCGCAGCAGGCGAGTTTTTATACTGCCCAGTCCACTCTCCTCCAGTCCAGGGGGACTGGTGGGGAGCTTTAGGGCCTCTGAGCCTGTGGTCACGTACGCCACCTCACCCGTTGCGTTTATTACTTGAGCAATCTTAATATACAAGATGTGATGTACATAGTGACGCCAATCGTTGTAGGTTTGTTGTTATTGACCAAAATGTGATCGTACTTGCTGTTTTACCGGTTGTTGTAATCGCACTGCGCCTTATGGTGACAGTGGTATTATTAATTTTAAATCGACCTTTTGTTCTACTACTATTTGTTCAATAACAGGATTTCTCAAATTTCTCCATAAACGTCGTATGACTGGCGTCATTATGTACAAATAATTTCACTATATATTTAAAAATAGTTGTTCTATTTTAAATATATACCTAGTGATATTAATATAAATAATATATAAATAATTATTAATAAAATTGTTCTATTTTATTATTTGATTGTCGAAACCAACAGAGACATTTTTAGTTAGCCTCCAATAGTTCTGATTCAGATATTCACGGTCGTGTTTCTAGAAGATTTGTTTAGAACTCTGGTAAACCAAACCATCGTATGGCACAACATAATTACGCTATTTTTCAACGCCATTTACCTGGTGAAGTCCTATCATACGGTGGAGTGCGATGTACGGGTAAGTAAATGCTCAGTTTTACCCCAGCGTTCACTGCCTCTGACTGACAACACATCGAACATAATATCGTTACCACAACGGCAAAACCGCCTATGTGGTTTTAACTGGTTTCGAGAAACACGCGTTAACAATTTTAATGCTACAGTATAAATCGACACACCCAGGTGTATTATTCACAGAATAATAAACCAAAATGGCTTTGTCGACGGCACTTTCATAATTATGACATCGGTTGTCACTCGTAACACTCCACTATCTGACACGAGCTACCTACTTACAGCTTCCAATCACTCCAACTCGCCTGCCATACGAGTACCTCCTTTAATAGTTTGTTAGAGGTTGCCAAGTTACCAGCATCAGCTTTCATTCCATTCGACATTCTTCCATTTCGGTACTTATCGGTTAACGGGAGGCCACTCATTTAACGATTTAAAATTATTTAAATTATTATTTTCTGAATTATTAGTTATCGCTTTCGTTCGTTGTCTGGTTGTGTTTTCAGTCAGTGTCGAATGATGGCAAACGTGGAACGTGTGGCAGGCGGTACCAAGTTGGGTAAAGACGCGATTTTTTACAATTCTTTCAAATTTGTTTTACAAAAAAAGCTGAAGGTTGTTTGGGACTTCTGAATAGATTAGTGGAATGCATTGTCAAGCGATCTGGATGCTTGCTAGCGCTCGCATCTCAAAAAAGATGAACAATCCCAGAAACTATCCCGTGAATGAGTGGCCTCCCGCTAACCGATAAGTACCTCCATTTCTCCGATCCTATGTCATTCGAGTCACACTTCACTTGTAATATTCATTTTCAAGAATAATTACAATGTTTCAACTACTTCATCCGCAGTATTCATGTCACAGTAGTATCAATAACGCATATGACATGTGCCGAAACCCGGGAGAATATTCAGAAGGGGATCACAGCCCAGATCGTTCCTTATAGAAGACCTTAGAGGCAGGCAGTACAGAAGAAATAGTTGTTTCTTGAGGAACGTATCACAAAATCCTCTCCCTTCCGGACCTGTCTCACTATCGAAAGGCCATTTCGAACCAAAATGGGGGGGTTACATTTGCGAATTTTGCCTTGCGCTCTTTGAATTAAATCGCAATTTTGTGCTTGAACTCTTTCCAACAGCGGACGATACTGTGATCAACCATTGTCCTCATTAACGCAAAAATATTTACAGGCACCACTGAAATAGTTTTACGAACATCTGCTAACTACGGAAGGAAGGGTTCCTCTCGAGGCCCTTACGCCGTTTCGGCATGGTCAGACTGTCCATTTCTAGAGATAGGCGATACTGATTTGTTACTTTATAACTAACCAGTTTGTGACGGTATATGGGAATCCCGTCCATCTTGGATGCTGGCTCTTCCCGATCTTTTTGACACGCGGCTGAAGGGGCGGTTGATTCGCGGAAACGAATCATCAACTCCTGGAGGCATCGCGTTATAATCTAACCATTGTCTCCGGGGGCAGCTGTCACACTGCCTTCCCTACCTTTCTAGAGGATGGAGAGGGGGAAACTACGCTGTATGGGCGGCGTAGTTAAACCCCTCATCCATTACATGGTAGCAGAGCGTGGTTGGTGGGTATGTGCTGGATTTTATCCTCGGTACCCCCTCCACTTTTTGAGAGCTTTTCCAGAAGGAATAGCTCTGAGGTTTTCCAGAAGGAATCCTCTTTTTAATACCCCTTTGTTTATCAATATACACTTCGGCCATTGGATTTTCTATTTTTACCAAATCAACCTCATGATTATCATTATTACAATCAACCTCATGATTACTACTATTAATAATATCAAACCTCATGATATCATTCTTAAGGCTGTTATGCCTGGCGTTCAACGCCTATTTTTTGTAATTTTTCCCCTTGTTTTCCCAGTTGTTCCATCTTATGATTAAGGATTATGGGAATCCCGTCCATCTTGGATGCTGGCTCTTCCCGATCTTTTTGACACGCGGCTGAAGGGGCGGTTGATTCGCGGAAAGGAATCATCAACTCTCGGAGGCAACGCGTTATAATCTAACCATTGTCTCCGGGGGCAGCTGTCACACTGCCTCCCTACCTTTCTAGAGGATGGAGAGGGGGAAACTACGCTGTATGGGCGGCGTAGTTAAACCCCTCATCCATTTCATGGTAGCAGAGCGTGGTTGGTGGGTATGTGCTGGATTTTATCCTCGGTACCCCCTCCACTTTTTGAGAGCTTTTCCAGAAGGAATAGCTCTGAGGTTTTCCAGAAGGAATCCTCTTTTTAATACCCCTTTGTTTATCAATATACACTTCGGCCATTGGATTTTCTATTTTTACCAAATCAACCTCATGATTATTATTATTACAATCAACCTCATGATTACTACTATTAATAATATCAAACCTCATGATATCATTCTTAAGGCTGTTATGCCTGGCGTTCAACGCCTATTTTTTGTAATTTTTCCCCTTGTTTTCCCAGTTGTTCCATCTTATGATTAGGGATTATGGGAATCCCGTCCATCTTGGATGCTGGCTCTTCCCGATCTTTTTGACACGCGGCTGAAGGGGCGGTTGATTCGCGGAAAGGAATCATCAACTCTCGGAGGCAACGCGTTATAATCTAACCATTTGTCTCCGGGGGCAGCTGTCACACTGCCTTCCCTACCTTTCTAGAGAGTGGAGAGGGGGAAACTACGCTGTATGGGCGGTGTAGTTAAACCCCTCATCCATTACAAGTTTGAAATAGGGATTCGCGCTACTGGCATGGAATAGAATATATAATATAGCATTTCCTAGTCAAATTCAACCTTTTCCCAACCAAATTCAACCTTTTCAAAGCCAAATTCAACTTTCTCCATTACAAATTGAACCTTCCCCTACTTTAGCAAAAAATATAAATTTTAATAAACTGAATTGTGAACCCCATTACTAACTATTTGTTGCATTATTTAAGGCTTAAATTAAACAACGCTGCAGTGGTTCATTGCAGGTACTGGGTATGTGTTTTTTATTTTTTCATTACAATTTAAAATTTTCCTTTTGTGAACCTTCAACTGAAGTAACATAACGTCGGTGTTTGCAAATCCTTCGTGTTTACTTCTGTAATGCCTGTTTCGTTGCCTATCGAACGCACCTCATCTGGTCATACAAAGCAGCGAGAGAATTTGCAGTCGCCATCTGATGTCATACGAAATTCAATTTAATCCTTAAATAATGCAACAAAAAGTTAGTAATGGCGTTCACATATTCAGTTTATTAAACTTTATAATTATTTGCTGAAGTAGGGGAACGTTGAATTTGAAATGGAAAAAGTTGAATTTGACTTGGAAAAAGTTGAATTTGGTTTGGAAAACGTTGAATTTGGCTTGGAAATGCTATGTATTACCATGAGCCGTTGTGTAATAACTACAAACATCGAAGCTCACAACTCAGCCACAACTCTTTCAAACGACATATTTACAGCATAATAATACAGGCGATACCAACTGGCGGTCGCCGTTCTTTCCAAGTCCGCAATGCTTTCTTCTCTACAAGGGACTTTGGGGTCAACCTGACTCAGCTCATTTTTCACTGCTTCTCCCCTTTCAAAGTCACCGGTGACACGGTCTCTTCAGTGAAACTCATACCAAATGCACCGAGCAAACACCGTCATGGAAGAGGATGACGAAGGCAATTGACAATATCCTATTTATCCAGCTACGTCGGAGGGTTCAAGGTTAATTATAATATTGATTTATTCCGATGAATGATAATCAACCACAACAGGTATGAAGAGAAGGTACGAGTATTCAGTCTAAACTGTTTAATGGGCGGCGTTTCCGCCAAAGATTTCGGCCCTAGTCATGCAGTTTAAAAAACGTCTGCCAATTCGAGTAGGCAGTACAGCTGCCTCACTTGAATCACATGAACGTACAGGTTGGGTAGGTTCGTTATGATACGGTACCATCTGCGATCCAACCCGCGTGTACCCTCAAAACTTCAGCTCTCTACGGCTATTTTTCGCGTAGTTAGAAGCGTTACAAGGAAACGACCTAAATTTCATGTTCGCGCATGCGCAGACGAAAGTTACAGTACGATTTGAATGAAATTCATACGGAACTATCAAAGAATTATTCTTGATCGACTCACCAAATCTGAACTCATTTCAAATATATTTAAAGTAGTTATGGGAGTTTCAAGTATTTCACGTTTGCGCATGCGCAGACGAAACTATTTCCACGATTTTGAAACGGGATCATCTGCGATCCGACCCGCGCGTACCCTCAAAATTTCAGGTCTCTACGACTGTTTTTCGCGTAGTTAGAAGCGTTACAAGGAAATGGTCAACATTTCTTGATCGCGCATGCGCAGACGAAAGTTACAGTACGATTCCAATGAAATTCATTGGGAACTATCGAAGTATTATTCCTAATCGACTCTCCAAATCTGAACTCATTTCATATATATTTAAAGTAGTTATGGGAGTTTCAAGTATTTCACGTTTGCGCATGCGCAGACGAAACTATTTCCACGATTTTGAAACGGGATCATCGCAGATCTGCGATCCGACCCGCGTGTACCCTCAAAATTTCAGCTCTCTACGACTGTTTTTCGCGTAGTTAGGAGCGTTACAAGGAAATGGTCAACATTTCACGTTCACGCAGGCGCAGACGAAAATTACTTTACGATTCCAATTAAATTCGAGTGGAACTATCTAAGTATTATTCCTGATCGACCCTCCGAGTTTCAACTCATTTCAGCAATATTTAGGTTAGTTATGGGCTTTTCAAGTATTTCACGTTTGCGCATGAACAGCACTTTTTCGATTATTTTTGTATGGGACCGTCTATGACCCAACCCGCAACTACCCTCCAAATTTCAGCCCATTTCGACCATTATTTCGGGTAGTTATTGGCGTTACAAGGAATTACCACAGACAGACACGGAACCAAAAATGTTCCTCGATGTCTGAAACGCAAAATGGTAGTGGAAATTTTCATTTTGGAGGACATTAATTATTTTTTTTACTCAATCATGAATCCAAGGCTTCCCGACCTCCGGTAGTGAGGGAGCAAAACTTCTGCCAATTCGAGTAGGCAGTATAAGCTTCCTCACTTGGATCACATGGACGTGTAGAATTATAGTCGGGTAGGTTCATTCAGTGGATAGGTGGAGTATCCATAGATGTGTTGGCGACTAACTCGTTTGCGCATGCGCAGACGAAAGTTATCGTCTGATCTTGAAGGAATGCATTTGAGACCGTCCAACACCTCACCTCCATCTACCTACCAAATTTCACCGCTTTACGATAATTAGCAGGGTAGTTATGGGCGTTATGAGTATTTCACGTTCACGCATGCGCAGACAGAAGTTACGGTACGATTTTAATGATTTGGATATGGGACCACCTGCGATCCAACCCACGTGCATTTTTCGCGTAGTTAGAAGCGTTACAAGGAAATGGTCAACATTTCTCGCGCATGCGCAGACGAAAGTTACAGTACGATTCCAATGAAATTCTTTCCGCACTATCAAAGTATTATTACTGATCGACCGTCCAACTTTGAACACATTTCAACGACATTTAAGGCAATTATGGGCGTTTCAAGTGTTTCACGTATGCGCACGCGCAGACGAAAATTACAGTACTTTTTCAATGATTTTGGTATGGGACCATCAATCTGTGACTCAACCAACACTTATCCTCCAAATTTCAGCCCATTTCGACCATTGTTTCGAGTAATTATGGACGTTACAAGGAATTGACCACAGACAGACAGACAGACATGGAACCAAAAATGTTCCTTGACGTCTGAAACGCAAATTGTAGTGGAAATTTTCATTTTGAAGGACACATTTTTTAAACTCTATCACGAATCCAAGGCTTCCCTACCTTCCAGTGATGAGGAAGCAGAATTAGAGAACGAAATTAAAATATCATTAATCATAGTTAGTTTTCATTATAATTTTAATTATAATTATTAATAGTGTTTATTTTGTATAGTTTAAGCGTGACGCCCATGTTCAAAAGCAAGGGCTTGTTCAAAATGCCTTTGTTCAAAACCTCTCTCCACACGCCTTGGTTCGAAACCCACCGCGAACACCGACACAGAATATTTCAAGTCATCCGTTGCACTTATCAACATTTCAAGGGCAGCGTAAAGTGTCAAGAATACTGAAATTTTTGAGGAAAAATTTGCTGGTATTTTTCCTCACAATATATTATGCACCTATTTGACTCTTAAGAACAACAATATGCAAGCGTTGATGTACTTAAAAAACCTCGGTATCGTCGCACGACTTTCTTCACTACTGAATACGGAAAAACATACTTTATTTAATTACGCTAAACCTTGTAGTAGAAAAAAAATAAATAAATAAATACTACCAAAACTACAATTTAAGAGGAATAATTATTATCGAATATACAAAAATCAATAAAACAATTGATCGGTCGGCTAAGGAACCCAGGATGACCATGGTTTTCCTCAAGTTTATTATTTTGCTCTTTCAGTCTCGAAAGTTTTGTATACATTCGCGAGTCAGCACGTTTGGGAATCTGTAACGCTTAAACACCACTTATAGCGAACTCAGTTCGATGTTGTCCGTCGCACGTTACCAATACCAAGTATTTTTACTCGACTATACGGTTTGATTGTTTAAAATTAACCTTCAGCCGCGACAAAATTGTTGTGTAGGTACGTGTACAGGGAAATAATGACGTAAAAGGAAATACTAGGTGAGTTCGTCTTCAAATTTAAATCAAAACTCATCAAAGAACCATGGAACAGAAGTTCCAGTTATGCAGCACGACCAAATGAGCGAATATTCCTAGTAACGAACCTACTAAATATTCCCTTCCACCTTTTACAATACCAAATATTTTCCATCGTTTCTACTAACCACAAAAAACCCTGAAATAAATCCATAAAAATCTAACCTGTAAAAAGCGTTTATTATATGAACAATATATTTTATGTTTTTTTTTAAAGCAAATTAACAGCCTTTCTACAGTACAACAGAGGGGTCACAAGCGAACCAGTACTTGACGTTTCTTCATTTATGAGCCTGTTAATTATATCCGTTTTAAAATAATCATCTGGAATACATTAGTGTATTTCGGTGTGCACTCGTTATTTCTGTACGATCTCAAAAGAACTAACATAGTATACACATGATTAATGATACTAGCGCCTGGAGAATTTCAATCCGAAGTAAGACGCAGGACCTTTAATAGTTTATTATTCTGTGTATAATACACCTATGTATTCGCTCAGCAAAAAATTTGTAGAACACCCCCTCAAAATTACTTTTACGTTTCAAGGTACGTAGATTCCAAAAATTCCAGCCCAATGCAGGTCCGCCGTATCATTTATAAATCTACTTTATTTTCGCTCAAGAAAATTCGTTCTGTGTGCGCCAAAATGGAGTTGTGTTCCGAAACTTTGCAGCTCTATCGGAATATACCCAAGAGTGTTGTGGGTGAAAAATGGTTGAAAATATGGTTTTCGGTGTTTTAGTAACAAGAGCTTGTGAGTTATCGTTTTCCATGTTTTTATTTTTTTATTTTTTGTGGCTAGGAAGACCGAATATGAAGTTAATTTTGACCAAAGATTAAGGTTGTAACGAAGGTTCAGCTCCCAAAATTCATTTTTTATGTGTCCAAAACCTGGGACACTGTATGAACTCATTGTGACTGTGCAAATGTGTAATTTGTATAATAACAGTAGAAGTAGCATTAACAGGTGAATCAGAATAATTAAATAGGTTTATGGGGCGAAAATTGGTGTAAAAATGGGGTTTTTTTTAGGTTTTAGTGAACATGAGCTTGTGAGGTATCGTTTCCCATGGTTTTTAGGGCGAGAAGACCAAATATGAAGTTGATTTTGACCAAAGAACGACGAATTGAGGTTGTAACGAAAATTCAGCTCCCAATATTAATTTTTTTATGGGTCAAAAGCCAGGGTAATTGTCTGAAATCACCATAATTTGTATAATAACACTAGAAGTAGTATCAAAAGGTGAATGAAGACAACTAAATGACACTATCAATGACCAAAGATAATTTGTAAAAAAAAAAAAATTTTTTTAAAATTAGAAGCCTAATTCGTGTTTTGGGGAGGCCAAAATTGGTGGAAACCACCAAAAATAGCTACTTCAATTAATTGCACATGAAAGGAACAATAAATGAACAGCCAACATTTCTGTAGAACAATAAACCCACGTGACAAGGATTTTGCAGCGGTTTTTAGTTATTATTACTAGTATTTGGTTGGGTCACACTTGCATTAGTTAGTTGTGGTGTGCGAAAATACATTCCGATAGAGGCAAATTCTATATCAAATAATACAATTATGAGTAAATAAGTAATCATGATCGTTTCACGGTTTCCGTTTCTTGATCTTATTTACTCACAGATTCTTGAAAAGCACGGATTCTTGCACGTTTGTTTTGAAGTAAGAAATTGCATCAAAGGCAGGATCAATGTCAAGGACTGCCTATGAAATTACTGGGAATGTGGGAAACCACAGAAGGGGCTGAAAGGAGGAAATTATCTGGCTGTTACGAAATACTGTGTTTAGCCCTTTCCGGCACCTCATTGACTCCCGAGTGTTGAATTAAGTCATTACAACCCCAACCACGTCATTCCGTGGGCTCGGAAGTCCCCGGGCTCAAAAGGTCGAGAGGAGGTCCCATTTGGGAAAAATAAATTATGACGATCCTGCAGGTATTATAAGTCGGATAATTCAGGGTAATATACCTACTACCATCACGCGAAGCTCCTTGGTCGGTGGACCTCAATAACAATTAGTTTCAGGGGTACTTATGGGCGTTCCGACGCAGTTCTTTGACCTATGATTTCTAATTCTCATCTCATATCCTTAAAATTGTCTCTAAGGGCTTCAGACAGTTTGGTTTCCTATATCGCTCGTCGCGTTCGTTTCGGAATCTGGGTACAATGAAGATACTGTTACTGCCGTTTGAAACAAAAACGCCTTATCTCCAATGTTGACAAAAATGAGATTTTTACGTACCCCCCCTATTTTTGATATAATATATGCTCTTTTCGATGGTGAAGTCCAAATTTTAAAATTTCATTAAGAAGTGGGGGTAATTCCTACCCTCGAAATCAAAAAATCGTTGAATTTGAAGGTAAAACGCCTTATCTAACTGTTTTTTAAGGTGAAACGCCTTAACTCTGTTCAAAAACGCCTCAACTCGCCTCAACTTTGATTCGTGAATATTTTTGATGGTGAAACGCCTTAACTCAGCGAAAATTGGGATAAGGCGTTTTACCTTCAAAAGTTTACTTTTTTTTTGGCTTCAGATTTAGGATCAGACCTCCTTCAAATGTTTGCTCAGCTGGTTAAGCGATGAGGTCTTTTTCCACATATGGTTACTCAGCTCATTTATTATCGATGAGCTCTTTTTCTCATCATTTTGTGTTCGTGCTGTGTTTCCGTGTAGTGTCTGTCTAAATGGAAAATTATTATTTGAATATTATATTAAAAATGAATAATTGTACTTCGCGGGGACAAAAAATTATGTCGTTGTTTGAAAAGAGTCAATGCGTGGAATACCACTCGAGAAAAAACAAGACATCCTGACGAAACTAGTGCCATTGATGCCCCTACATAAAAGGCTCTTTTGGGAACATCTTCAAACCAGTGCCGAGTCAAAGGACCTAGTATGTGAAGACGATTATGAGGACTTAAGAAAGATACAGTTACTATATTCCAGTTCCTACTTCATTCTAAATATTAGACTTCATTTATAATATTGTACAATTTTTACAAAAATTAATTCACATTTAATGTATATATTATGTAACGAAAAATGTAATCCTTTCTTCTTCAAGAATTAAATTTTCCCTTTTTTAACATGGATATGTTTTTGCCCTGGGGGGTCATTCTAAAATTTGCGACCGAAAAAAATGCAACGCTGCAACCGATAAACAATTTGGAGATGTGCGTGTGTAGTTACCGACAATACCCAGCGAAACAATAATGAAATGAGCACAAACCATTTTATTGAACGAATTGGAAGGTAGCGATTGGAAGGTAGCACCTAAAAATGTGCCTTCTAATAATGAAATGATGATGATGATGTTGGAATTTGTTAGATCCGAATAGTGGTCGTCTACGTGAACGTTCTTACGAGAAGGTTCGTCAGGTGCACACTACTTGTGCAGCTACATAAAGTAAGTACCTAGTGAATGTCAGTTAGAATGTCGTCCACTGAACGCTCAAGACGTCTGCGTCAGCGTCGACGAGAAGAACAGGAGCGCGAGGAATTTAATCAATTGCACTTTTTTCATTATCACACAAATCAAAAATTTATATCATTTTTCCACTTCATGGAAAAACATTGAAAAGTGGATGTGAAAATACAGCGCCCAAAAACATATCCATGATTCAATGTTTTTCCATGAAGAGGAAAAATTTTGGCTATTTAATTTACTTATGTACCTAGTAATTTATTAATTTTATTGTTTTGGTTTTTTTATCTTGAAAAATATAATTAGGTTATCCTGACTTGTAGAGTTGAGGTGTTTTACCTTAAAAACAAGAGGTCGGTAACACTCTTGTTTTTGAAGGTGAATCGCCTTACATGATAGTTAAGGCGGTTCACCTACAAAAATATGGCAAAAAAATCAATTCGATTTGATTTCCCCGCCTTAAGTAGAGTTTTTGGTTTCAAAATCGATTTTTTTTCGATAATTTTTTCAATTCAAGCATTATCGATGTGTCTCTAAAAAATGGGTTCGATAGCACAAACTGGATGGGAACTACAGCCTGATTTATATAGAAAACTTAAAAAGCGATTTCTGAAATAGGTGGTTTTCGGAGATAAGGCGTTTTTGCTTCAAACGGCAGTGTACTGCTCCTTGGTGCGGAACCATTTGGAGTTCGCCTCGGTGGTCTGGAATACTGTGTATTGCACGTATATCCAGTCATTGGAGCGTGTGCAAAATATTTATTTTGCACACGCCATTTTTAAGGATGGCCTTCCACAAGACTTATGTGCTGGATGAGTACAGTGAGACTGGCATGAGGAGGTTGATGGGGCTAGACACACTTGAACAGAGGAGGCTCCTGCTTGATTTATCCACGTTGAGCAAGATAATCCGAAACCAGTACGACTCTCCAGCTTTATTAGCAATGGTGAATTTTAGAGTGCCCTCCAGAACCACAAGAAGCCGTGACCCATTCCTCCCTGAGTACCACAGGACCAATTACAGCAGCAGCTCTTCCGTCGTCAGAATGCAGCGGCCTGCCAACTCTATTGCCCAGTTTATTGACATTAGTGAGTGGGATGAATTTAAATTGGTGCAAATTCACCACGAGAGGCAAGGTGGGAATGTGTCGGCATCTGGTTAAGGGCGGGCCTCCACCGTAAGCCGAATCTTTTTGGATAAATTTGTGCGGTTAAGGGCGGACCTCCACCGATATTTTAGGGTAATTTGCCAGTTCTGGTTAAGGGCGAAACCTCCACCATGTTCTGGATCTTTTGGGTTTAGGAGAGAGATGTGGTAAGGAGTGAGAGAGTAGTCTTCGACTAGAGGAGAGCGTAGAATGAGTAAAAAGTCGCAGGATCCAGGGTTATATAGACCCGGAAGCATTCTCCTACCAATCCCCTGTTGGGAGAGGATGGAGGGGCTCCAGGTTGTGCACTGGATCCTGCGGCCTGTGTCCCCACTCGTACCGTTTATTAACAGGAACTAAAGTTGGCTTATGAATTTGAATTATTTGTGAGAACTTCAATTTGCTAGGAGTAGTTCCGGGAGGGACTCACGACAGTGAGGCTTCCCCCGCTCAAGTTAAGTCCTGGTTCAAAATGCGTAGATGAGTTACCACTTTGTTCTTCTCTTTTGCTTGTTTGTTTGTTTATTTTACTGTATTTTTCTGTGTTTTTTTTATTGTTTGTCTATTTTATTTGTAGCAAGGTACGAATTTCTATTTCTACTCGAAGAGTGCTGGAATTTATGGTTATGAAGGAAAGGGAAGAAAATTCCCGTGTAAATTAAATAAATAAACAAATAAATGACGTCACGGCCTATGACGTCAGGTCCACCCCTCCCTACTCCTATACCGTATTATTCTCCCGCAATTTATTACCAATTTTTTAAAAATCCATCTCCCACCACGATATATATAAAGCCTTTATTCACAAGAAGAGAAGACGTAGATAAACACAATAATAAGTTATAAGTGTTTGATACTATACATTAAAAACAGTAGAAGTCATACTGGCAGTTTCTGATCTTCAAAATTTAGAAAATTGTCCGGAGATCAGGAGTTGACAATTAAAAACGCTGCGAAGTCCTTGTCACATGGGTTTATTAGCATGGAACATGTCATAGTATGTATAGATATAGATGTATAGATGTATAGACATAGCATGGAACTAGCCGAAAAATGTCACGCGGAAGTGTCACGAAATTTTAACGATGATTTTTACGTACAACCGAGTAGTTGCTAGGGAAATGAAACTTCTTTCATTTCCATAGGACAAAAATCGTTTTCCATTCGTTGGAAAGCTCTTGATTTATCACGAATTTATTTCGTATTTGTTCTTGGTATTTATTTCGTAGTTTCATGCTATAACTTTATAAATTGATGTTATAAATGGATAGTAAACAATGACGCTTGTTTGGTTGTCACTTGGTTGTAGCGCGGCTAAAGCATGTTTGTTCCATGTTTTATTGAATTTTAGCCGTAGGCTCTAAGCAGTAAGCATCCGGGGGTCCAGGGGGCTTGCCCCCTGGCGAGGCGCGGAGCGCCGAGTTATTCTATTGGACATACCTACAGAAATGTTGGCTGTTAATAATTTATTGTTTATTTCATACGAAATAATTGAAATAGCTATTTCTGATGGTTTCCACCATTTTTGGCCCCTAAAACACGAATTAGGTACGCCCCCTTTTTTTCAATTTATCTTTGATCATTGGCGGTGCCATTTAATCGTCTTGATCCACGTGCTGATACTACTTCCATTGTTATTATACAAATTGATGGTGATTTCAGACGATTTCCCAGGTTTTTGACTCATAAAAAATCAATTTTGGGAGCTGAACATTTGGTAGAACCTCGATTTTCCGCTCTTTGGTCAAAATCGACTTCATATTCGGTCTTCTCGTCCCCAAAAACATGGAAAATGATACATCAAAAGCTCATGTTAATAACATGTTACTAAAACACAAAAAGTAGGTACATATTTTTATATACATTTTCACTCATAACAGCGCTGGGTATATTCCAATCGGGCTGAAAAGTTTCGGGACACAACTAGGGCCCAAATGGAGCCTGTGTGCAAAAGAACGAATTATTTAAACCGAAAATTAAGCCGGTACATGTGATACGGTGGACGGACATTGCATTTTGGTTTATTATTCTGTGAATAATACACCTATGTAATCACTCAGCAAAAAATTTGTATAAAACCCCCTCAAAATTTTTTCATTTACGTTTAAGCATAGATTCCAAAAATGCAATGTCCGTCCGCCGTATCGGCTTCATTTTCGGTCTAAAAAATTCGTTCTTTCGCACACATGCTCCATTTGGGCCCTAGTTGTGTCCCGAAAATTTTCAGCCCGATCGGAATATACCCAGGGGTGTTATGAGTGAAAATGTGTATAAAAATAGGTGCTTTTTGTGTTTTAGTAACATGAGCTTTTGAGGTATCATTTTCCATGTTTTCGGGGACGAGAAGACCGAATATGAAGTCGATTTTGACCAAAGAGTGGAAAATTGAGGTTTTAACGAAGTTTCAGCCTTAAAGGTACGGTAAATTTTGGTCTAAAATCGCCGTTCTTCCGCATACAGTTTGGGTCCCCATTTGGGAACACATTTGGGCCCTAGTTGTGCTCCGAAGCTGGCAGCCCGATCAAAATACACCGAGGGGTGTTAAGAGTGAAAAATGGGTGTAAAAATAGGGTTTTCGAGGTTTTAGTGAACATGAGCTTTTTTCCATGTTTTTTAGGGCGGGAAGACCGAACATGATGTCGATTTTGACCATAGAATCAAGAATTGGGGTTGTAACAAAGGTTAAGCTCCCTAAATTCCTTTTTTATGAGTCAAAAACCTGGGAAATTGTCTCAAATCACCATTAATTTGTATAATAACACTAGAAGTAGTATTAGCAGGTGAATCAAGACAATTAAATGGTACTGTCAATGATCAAAAACAATCTGTTGAAAGGAAAAGCCGAGCCTAATTCGTGTTTTTGGGGGCCAAAACTGGTGAAAACCATAAAACATAGCCATTTCAATTATTGCGCATGAAATAAACAATAAATGAACAGCCAAACTTTCTGTAGGTATGTCCAATAGAATAATAAACCCATGTGACAAGGACTTTGCAGCATTTTTCAAGGTAGGGATTAATATCGTTAGGTAGCGAAATTTGTAAAGGCCAAACTTGCTCAAGAAATTGTGCTACCAGTTTTTAACTTCCACGTATTTCTTCTCAAATTGTATTGGGAATGTGACAATTCGTTCAAAATTTCTGAAGTAATTTGGTTGATGGGGGCTTCCTGTTTCGTTGTCAATGTTGTGGAAGCCTAGAAAGGCAGTCTGCAGGTGCTAACAGTCATAGCTAACAACTAAAAAATAATGCCCAGCAAGAAAGTCTCGAAACAACAGTTGTTTCAGGCAAGGGATTTTTTTTTTCGCCGAATATTGTAATATAGGACCATTTGAAGTGCAAATTTTAAATTTACTTGAAATAAATGTATCACTGGAAAAATCAAATAAAGACATGAAGGTACGGTACCGAGGAAATGTACCTACATATTATGTGAAGGTAGATATCTCACGCTGTAAGGAGCACCAAAGGAGTCTTGACGATCTTAGGTAGTGCTTATCTTGTTCACACAATCGCAATTCTCTCTATAATAATATCATAGCATCCCTAGAACAGACCGGGCGCTACGCTATGTAATAGACTTGAGGAATAGTATGACTAATTATTATGAGTTGTTGTTGTTTTGTACCGACCTATAATCTACTCTCAATCCATTATATTGGCTGACAACGATAGATTAAAATGCAAACACGAGACTAACGTTTATTATTAGCAACCGAACATCATTAACCACAATAATTGAAGTGAGCCAACGACTACCTGAATAATTTCAATTCAACGGAATATGCTTCATGAATAACAATAATAATAACGTTAGTTCAAGTTACAAAAATACCGTTCAACAAAATCTAAAATAACCATCATTCTTCAAATGAAACATCACGGAACAGCAACTCGATTTCAGCCATGCGTGATTATAATCAGGTTTTCCACCTGGGCCGGATTTATACCGATTCATTCACGACCATGTTGACAAAGCTTTTTGGTGCAAACTTCTGGTCGTAAAATGCTTCCGGTGGTCTCAAACAATTCTGAAATTCGAGATCAATTTAAAAACGTAAAAACAACCATACCCTTCTACTGAAAGTTATCGAGCTACGGCGTTCTGAGAATTTCAACCCCTATTTTTCACCCCTTAGACTGACGGTAACGCAGAGCTTTGCGGACCAACTAGACCCCCAAAACGGGACCTACAAATCGAATTTCATTAATTTCGGTTCATGGTAACTAAGAAAAGTGCGAAATGCGGCGTGCAGACAGGATTTCTTCAAAACCCCGTTTTGGTTTATTATTTTCAATAATGAACCTTTGGAATCGAGCATGGAAAAAAAAAACCCCTCTCAAAATTTGATGGTTTCCGTTTCAAGGTATGTAGAATCCGAAAATGCAATAAAAAACGCTGCAAATCCCTGCACAACGGTTTATTATTTTGCACAGAATACCCTTCTGTTACAGATCACAGCTCTCTGTATAGATAACCCGTCTATATAATATAATATGTACTATTCTATGCATATTATGTAGATCGCAGACCCTCCGTAGGTTAGTACCTAACCCCGTACTCGTTACTAGGTAGGTACCTACCTAAATCACGAGTTAAATGTTGCTAAAATAATTCTGCCGATGACAAACAGTACCTAACAAAAAGAAACACACATAATGAAGTTCTGAAAAGAAATTGTTGATGAGGAGTGAAAAAAGTTGCAAAAGTACCTACCAACAAACTCCAGCCCCTTCTACGTAGATGGTATAATGAACCGTTGTAATAATTTACCGTTGAGTAATGATTTACCGTAGTAATAATTTACCCATCAATAATACTTCAACGTTTGTTCAAGTTTCACCACCTACCAACAAACTCCAAAAGAGCCATCATTTTTCAAATGAAATAATATCACAGAACAACCAACTCGACTTCATACTCCGCCAATATAATCAGGTGATCCCTACCAATGATTTTATCTCCGCCAATTTTCCTATTGTGGGCGCGTCTCTGGTTACGAGATTTGGTTTGAATTGTATTCAATTTCATTCACACTGGAGTCGAAAATGCCTGTCGGTGCAAACTTCGGGGCCTTACTGTGAACGAACGGCTGGACGTACGATGCTCCGGATGGTCTTAAAAAACTCGCAAGTTCAAGAACTATTTAAAACCGTAAAAATATTCACGTAAAAAAATGGTATAGGCGTTTTGAAAATTGCAACCCCTATTTTGAACCCCTTAGAGATGACTGACAGTAACGTCGAGCTTCGAGGATCAACTAGGCCCCGAACGGAACCTATAACCCGAATTTCATCAATTTTCTTTCATGGTAACTAAGAAAAGTGGCCCGTACGGCGTACGGCGGACAGACAGAAATATTTTTATTGCAGTTTTGGATTCTACATACCTTGAAACGTAAACCATCAAATTTTGAGGGGGGGTAAGCATTTTTTTTTCATGCTCGATTCCAATGGTTCATTATTGAAAATAATAAACCAAAACGTAAAAACAACCATACCATTCTACTGAAAATTATCGAGCTACGGCGTTCTGAGAATTTCAACCCCTATTTTTCACCCCTTAGAGCTTTCTGCTTGCTTAGCTTTGCGGACCAACTAGACCCCCAAAACGGGACCTACAAATCGAATTTCATTAATTTCGGTTGATGGTACTTAACTAAGAAAAGTGGGAAATGCGGCGTGCGGACAGGATTTTTTCAAAACCCCGTTTTGGTTCATTATTTTCAATAATGAACCTTTGGAATCGAGGATGGGAAAAAAAAAAAATAACCCCTCTCAAAATTTGATGGTTTCCGTTTCAAGGTATGTAGAATCCGAAAATGCAATAAAAAACGCTGCAAATCCCTGCACAACGGTTTATTATTTTGCACAGAATACCCTTCTGTCACAGATCACAGCTCTCTGTATAGATAACCCGTCTATATAATATAATACGTACTGCTCTATACATATTATGCAGATCGCAGATCCTCCGTAGGTTAGCACCTAACCCCGTACTCGTTACTAGGTACCTACCTAAATCACGAGTTAAATGTTCCTAAAATAATTCTGTCGATGACAAACAGTAACTAAAATGGCGAAAAGAAACGCAAATAATGAAGTTCTGAAGGAAAATTGTTGATGTGGAGTGAAAAAAGTTGCGGAAGTACCTGCCAACAAACTCCAGCCACTTCTACGTAGATTGTATAATGAACCGTTGTGTAATAATTTACCACTGTGTAATAATTTACCCACCAATAATACTTCAACGTTTGTTCAATTTTCACTGCCTACCAACAAACTCCAAAAGAGTCATCATTTTTCAAATGAAATAAAATCACAGAACAACCAACTCGACTTTATACTCCGTGATCATAATCATGTGCTCCCTAGCAATGATGATCTCGGGCCAATTCCCGATTGTTGGCGCGTCTCTAGTGATGATATTTGACATGCACATATACAATTTCATTCACCCTGCTGTCGAATATGCCTTTGGTGCAAACTTCCTGGCCTTACTGTGAACGAACGGCTGAACGTACAACAATGCTCCGGGTGGTTTTAAAAATCTCCCAAGTTCTAGAACTATTTAAAACTATAAACAAATTCGAGATAACGGCGTTCTGGAGATTTCAACCCCTATTTTTCACACCTTAGGGATGACTGACATTAACGCCGAGCTTCGAGGACCAACTGCACCCCAAACGGGACCTATAAACCGAATTTCGTCAATTTTGGTTCATGGTAACTAATATCAGTGCCTGACAATAATCTGACAAAATGAAAGGGTTAACCCTTAAGGGTGAATCTCAAACATGAAAGAGTTAATCCTTAAGGTTGAATTTGACAACATGAAAGGGTTAACCCGTAAGGTTGAATCTGATAATATGCGCTCCAAAGGGTTAACCCTTAAGGTTGAATCTGACAACATGAAAGGGTTAACCCTTAAGGCTGAATCTGACACCATGAAAGGGTTAACCCTTAAGGTTGAATCTGACAATATGCGCTCCAAAGGGTGAACCCTTAAGGTTGAATCTGACAATAAGCGCTCCAAAGGGTTAACCCTTAAGGTTGAATCTGACAATATGAAAGCGCAGAGATGACTGGCCTCGTTTGGCTCGGGAGGCGACAACAGGAATTCCCTGTCGCGAAATAATTTTCAAGACTTTCATCTGTCGTCCCCAGTGCGGAACGGATCGGTGATGAGTTGAGCTGCACCCAGTGAGACAAATCAGGTTGCAAAACGACCGATAGGATTAGAGACAGCCGCCGCAATTACGTCCATTCAACCAAAAGGGCAGTGTTGTGATGGGTCTCATTACGAATTATCGAAATTAGGTGAACTGAAGGTGATGCCATTACGAAGCACGTAACGTTGAGAGGTGTAATCAATATCGGTTTTGGAAACGGAGAACCCGTGCATGGATCAGAATTTCGCTCAACAGCCCTGGGTTCCGACGAGGGGCTGCTAGGATTCGAACTGACTACGTCAGTGATGGGCAAAAATTAGCTACAACTAAAGCTAAAACCTACAGCTAAATTAGCTGAAATGTAGCTTAACAGCTAAATTTTTAGCTATTAGCTGTTGAGTGAGACAGCTGAATTTTACAAATAAATTAGCTGTTAGTTGAAATGTACAGTTAAAAATTTAGCTGTTGGTGGCAGCTAATAGCTTTAGCTGTAGCTAATTTTTTCTTAAAAAATCTCAAAACTTGAAAAAAATCTTAAAACTTTAAGATCTAAAAATCTTTTTAGAAAATCTTAAAATCTAAAAAACATCTTGAAAAAATCAGCTGAAGCTTTTCCTTAAAAAATAGCATTCGTCCTCAGACTTCAGCTGAAGCTGAAATTCAGTTAATAAGTACATTAGCTTTAAAACATTTTCTGAACGAATTTAATCGCTTTAAAAATGTCACCATTCTGAACAATTTCTGGCTTTTTTGACCAAGCCCGGTGAATTTTCTCGGGTAAAAAGTGAATACTTCTGTTTTTCGCTGTAATTACTTTTCATTAATATATGAATAACAATATAATAGCAACTTTTTGGAAAACGAAAATTGTTGGTAAAATATTTGAAAAAAACATAAATACCTACATGACGACATGACTACATAGGTACATTTGAAAAAAAAATTACTAACTACATTACTACATTACTAACTACTACATAACTACATTACTAAAAAAAACTACATTACTACATAGGTACATTTGAAAAAAAAAAAAAAAAAAAAAAAAAAAACAACTACAACTGTTCACAATTGGCTGTTTGTGAGGAGGACTACGATTTTTTCAGTATAGCTATTTGCTGCTACCAAAAGATAATTTTTTATAGCTAAAGTTTTAACTGTATATTTCAACTAACAGCTAATTTAGTTGTAAAATTTAGCTTTCCCTCAACAGCTAACAGCTAATTTAGTTGGTTAAAAAAAAACCTATTAGCTCAACGCTGTGACTACCTAACTCAGCCGCCACAATCGAGACAGTGGACAAATACACATGGCCAATGTGTGAAGCTCTTTGGTTCGATTCCTGCTCAGTGGAGGATTGAGCCCCCCCCCCCCCCCCTCACCGGAGATTTGATCTTTGCATTTGACATTCTGGGAAACGGCTCAGGGTCATCCCAGAAACCATGTTTTGTGACAACTTTTCAAAATTTCGAACCGCATTTCGCAAAATTTTGGGGTAGTTCGGGATCGCAGGCTTCACATGAGATTCGCTTCACATCAAGGCACAGACGAAAGCTCCAATTCGACCTTCGAATGGTTTTCTTTTCCTCACACAAAGATGACGAAAATCTTTCTTCAACTAGGTGTTCCCAGTTTACCATTTAATGAATAAATATTTTGGGTTGGGTAATTATTTTCGGACATTAATCTTTCAAAATCTAATCGATATCGACCTCCTACATTTTAGCGAAGCAGGATAAAAATAACTCACCTCCCCATCCACTACTAATTTTGTATTATTACGTACTAATACTGCTGTTTCAAATTCGAATTTTATTTCTTGTTACTATGTATTTCGTGTTAGGTATATCTTTAACCCTTCAACTGGAGTTCCCAGTTTACCATTCAATCAATACATATTTTTGGTTAGGTAATTATTTTCAATCACGAATCTTTCAAAATCTACTAGATATCCAGTCGTACCGTCCCAAATGTGAGCGAAGCAGGAATAAAAAACTGACGGTCTCCGCCCCACTACTGATTTTGTATTATTACCTACGTACTAATGTTGTTGTTTCAAGTTCGAATTTAATTTTTTGTTAACTAATACGCATTTCGTGTTAGGTACATGTTTAAAGTTGGAGGTATTTTAACCCTTCAACCTTTCCCAGTTAACCATTCACTGCTCTTCATTATTTTTCAATAATATGGTTCATTATTTTTCAATAATTTGGTTTATTATTTTTCAATAATTGTTTATTATTGTCAACAACGAACCTTTCGACTCGTCCAAAAGCTAAACATGTCCCGTCATACCTACCTTCTAGTTTTCAGCAAATCAATGAAAACAGTCATACAGCATGGCTATAGGAGTGGATATTCAAGGAAATATTCGTGCTATTGTGTAAAACGATGATACAGCGAGAAACCATAAGAATTTTCGGAAAATTATATGATTTTCTTCGTGATTTCAGTCATTTTTTTACCGATTTTTGACCCACTCTTTTTTGAGAAAAATATTTTTATCATCGAAATATCCCTCGGTCGTGAATCACCATCCCACAGGTGAACTAATTTTGATTTTAGTCTCTACTAACAATTTTTGACCCCCAAAAATCCAAATTTGACCCGCATTCTGTATGAAAAACCACTGAAATTATATTTCTCTGTCTTTACTCACCCTTCCACACCACTTCCAGTGACATTATATCAATTGTTTGCGATTTTAGCAGTTTTTACCGATTTTTAACCCCTAGAAACTTCAAATGACCCCCTTAGAATTTTTGAAAATTGCTCTTCTTTGAACTCATCCTTTTGTTTGGCAATACGAACGTTTTGCCGACATTTGGAATTTTTATCGTCTGAAAATTTGGACATAATATCGTCTGAAGTGACGCATAAACAAATAGATATATACAAATAAATAAAATTACATACATATAAATGTTTGTTAAAATCTAGGTATGAAATCAGGATGCTTTGAAACGGATTTACCTATAAAAAAAGTCGAAAATTCATGTCCTGAAAATTTTGGACCCACTGCGCCATCTTCATTGAAAATTCGCTAAAACGGACACTGTCTCCTCCCCACCACTAATTATGTATTATTACTTGTACTGTTGCACTGTTGGTCTCGTTTGAATTTTATTTCTTGCTACTTATTAAGAAGGTATGTATTTAATGTATATTAATATATAATATTTCTTGTTTCCTACCTATTTAAAATTGACATGCTCTTATATTATGTAGGTCGTGGTCTAACACCCCCACCCCCCCTGTTCAAAACCCCAAATGATTTCTTGATCCACATTTACCATTCAGATTTACTCCCATTGATATTTGGACTCATGCAGGTAGGAACTTAGTTACTTATACACACACAAAAAAAATGATCGTTGAATTTTAATTCAATCTCGTTTGTTTCAGGGGTTTTGGTTGCAGACATTTCTACAGTACGTGAGTCATGTAACCATAAAAATAGTATACGATGCGCATGAGCAGTGTCAATTCGCTTTCGATCTTTCAATTTTGTATATGTACTTCTCCGATTTGGATTTGGCCTGGATTTGGAGCTCGTTACTTTGAACACCGATATAATCATATATACTCATATAATATTATATACGTCTGCCTATTGACTGACACATCCAAACCAATTAATTACAATACTTAAATGTGGATTCGTTCAAATTTGGTTGAGTTACCAAACAATTGTAGAAGTGAACTAACAGAATACATCAGGGCTGTGAGCCCTGCAAGTCATGGAAATGGATGAAGGTATTGAACGAGAGACATTGCAATACTTCGATAACTTCATCTGATTTTATACATTGGAGGACGAATGGACGGTCCATAACAGGGTACTTATATGTAGGTAAGGATACTTTGTCTAAAAGTACTATAAGTACAGTAGTACTTTGGTTTATTACTCCGTGAATAATACACCTATGTATTCGCTCAGCAAAAAATTTAACACCCCCTCAAAATTTTTTCTTTTCGTTTCAAGGTGCGTAGATTCCAAAAATCCGTCCGCCGTATCACGTATAACGGCTTCAATTTCGGTCTAAAAAATTCGTTCTTTCGCACACATGCTCCATTTGGGCCCTAGTTGTGTCCCGAAACTTTGCAGCCCGATCGGAATATACCCAGGGGTGTTATGAGTGAAAATGTGTATAAAAATAGGTACTTTTTGTGTTTTAGTAACATGTTAGTAAAATGAGCTATTGAGTTATCGTTTTCCATGTTTTTGGGGACGAGAATACCGAATATGAAGTCGATTTTGACCAAGGAGCGGAAATTTGAGGTTGTACCAGATGTTCAGCTCCCGAAATTGATTTTTTATTCGTCAAACACCTGCGAAATCGTCTGAAATCACCATCAATTTGTAGAATAACAGTAGGAAAAGTGTCAAAACGTGGATCAAGACGATTAAATGGCACTACCAATGATCAAAGATAATTTGAAAAAAAGAAGAAAAAATCGTACCTAATTTGTGCTTTGGGGGCCAAAATTGGTGGAAACCACCAGAAATAGCTATTCCAATTATTTTACATGAAAGCAACAATAAAATGAACAGTCAGCATTTCTGTAGGTATGTCCAGTAGAATAATAAACCCATGTGACAGGACTTTGCAGCGTTTTTGTGTTTTAGTAACATGTTAGTAAAATGAGCTTTTGAGGTATCGTTTTCCATGTTTTTCTGGGACGATAAGACCGAATATGAAGTCAATTTTGACCAAAGAGTGGAAGGCTGACGTTCTAATAAAGGTTCAGCTCCCAAAATTGATTTTTTTATGAGTCAAAACCTAGGAAATCGTCTGAAATCACCATCAATTTGTAGAATAACACTAGAAAAAGTGTCAACACATGGATCAAGACGATTAAATGGCACTACCAATGATCAAAGATAATTTGAAAAAAAAGGGAGCGTACCTAATTTGTGTTTTGTGGGCCAAAATTGGTGGAAACCATCAGAAATAGCTATTCCAGTTATTCTACATGATAGAAACAATAAATGAACAGCCAACATTTCTGTAGTTATGTCCAATAGAATAATAAACCCATGTGACAAGGACTTTGCAGCGTTCTTTACCAGATTTTCTAGAGGGAGTCCCTCTACATTCCCTTATTATACCTACTTAATCGCTTGACCGTTTATGGAAGAACAGAGTGCGCAAGTACAAAATTGCAGTTCCTCTGCTCCTATCAGGATCTGATAGGAAATGACCCTGCCATTCCGGACCTTCCTCGCCTTTCACTTCACAACCGTGGCGGGGAACCGAACCAACGATTTAGGCCTCACGTCCTGGGCGTCAAAGTCAAGTTCGGAAATTGCAGGATGCACCGGCTCCGAGGATTATTTTCACGGATGCACGATTCAGGGCGTCTGAGTTTGTAACTGAAACCGTTGTGTCTAAGAGCTGGGATTTCGCCGTTGCGAAGGAAGAAAACGCTGCAAAGTCCTTATGTTTATTATTCTATTGGACATACCTAAAGAAATTATTGGCTGTTCATTTATTGTTGCTTTCGTGTGCAATTATTGAAATGGCTATTTTTGATGGTTTCCACAAATTTTGGCCCCCAAAAACACGAATTAGGCGCGGCTTTTTTTTTAACAGATGATTTTCTATCATTGTAGTACCAATTAATTGTCTTGGTTCACCTGCTGATACTACTGCCGTTTGAAACAAAAACGCCTTATCTCCAATGTTGACAAAAATGAGATTTTTACGTAACCCCCCTATTTTGGTTTATTATTTTCAATAATGAACCATTGGAATCGAGCATGAAAAAAAAAATTCTTACCCCCCCTCAAAATTTGATGGTTTACGTTTCAAGGTATGTAGAATCCAAAACTGCAATAAAAATATTTCTGTCTGTCCGCCGTACGCCGTACACCGTACGCCGTACGCCGTACGGGCCACTTTTCTTAGTTACCATGAAAAAAAATTGATGAAATTCGGGTTATAGGTTCCGTTCGGCGTCTAGTTGGTCCTCGAAGCTCGACGTTACTGTGAGTCATCTCTAAGGGGTTCAAAATAGGGGTTGAAATTTTCGAAACGCCTATACCATTTTTTTACGTAAATATTTTTACGGTTTTAATTAGTTCTTGAACTTGCGAGTTTTTTAAGACCATCCGGAGCATCGTACGTCCAGCCGTTCGTTCACAGTAAGGCCCCGAAGTTTGCACCGACAGGCATTTTCGACTCCAGTGTGAATGAAATTGTATACAATCCAAACCAAATCTCGTAACCAGAGATAGGAATTTGTGAATACGGCCAATCATTGGTAGGGATCACCTGATTATATTGGCGGAGTATGAAGTCGAGTTGGTTGTTCTGTGATATTATTTAATTTGAAAAATGATGGCTCTTTTGGAGTTTGTCGGTAGGTAGTGAAACTTGAACAAACGTTGAAGTATTATTGATGGGTAAATTAGGTATTACTACGGTAATCATTACTCAACGGTAAATTATTACACAACGGTTCATTATACCATCTACGTAGAAGGGGCTGGAGTTTGTTGGTAGGTACTTTTGCAACTTTTTTCACTCCTCATCAACAATTTCTTTTCAGAACTTCATTATGTGTGTTTCTTTTTGTTAGGTACTGTTTGTCATCGGCAGAATTATTTTAGCAACATTTAACTCGTGATTTAGGTAGGTACCTAGTAACGAGTACGGGGTTAGGTACTAACCTACGGAGGGTCTGCGATCTACATAATTATGCATAGAATAGTACATATATTATAACATATAGACGGGTTATCTATACATAGAGCTGTGATCTGTAACAGAAGGGTATTCTATACAAAATAATAAACCGTTGTGCAGGGATTTGCAGCGTTTTGATATATGCTCTTTTCGATGGTGAAGTCCAAATTTTAAAATTTCATTAAGAAGTGGGGGTAATTCCTACCCTCGAAATAAAAAAATCGTTGAATTTGAAGGTAAAACGCCTTAGCTGACTGTTTTTTAAGGTGAAACGCCTTAACTCTGTTCAAAAACACCTCAAACTTATGTTGATTCGTGAATATTTTTGATGGTGAAACGCCTTAACTCAGCGAAAATTGGGATAAGGCGTTTTACCTTCAAAAGTTTACTTTTTTTTGGCTTCAGATTTAGGATCAGACGAATCTTCAAAAATTGCAAGGCGTTTCTCCTTCAAATGTTTGCTCAGCTGGTTTAGCGATGAGGTCTTTTTATCTTAAAAAATATAATTAATTAGGTTATCCTGACTTGTAGAGTTGAGGTAGAGGTCGGTAACACTCTTGTTTTTGAAAGTGAATCGCCTTACATGATAGTTAAGGCGGTTCACCTACAAAAACATGGCAAAAAAATCAATTCGATTTGATTTCCCCGCCTTAAGTAGAGTTTTTGGTTTCAAAATCGATTTTTTTCTCGATTTTTTCGATAATTTTGTCAATTCAAGCATTATCGATGTGTCTCTAAAAAATGGGTTCGATAGCACAAACTGGATGGGAACTACAGCCTGATTTATATAGAAAACTTAAAAAGCGATTTCTGAAATAGGTGGTTTTCGGAGATAAGGCGTTTTTGCTTCAAACGGCAGACTACTTCTAGTGTTATTATACAAATCTATGGTGATTTCAGACAATTTCCCATGTTTTTGACTCACAAAAAATGAATTCCGGGAGCTTAACCTTCGTAAGCACCGCAATTCTTCACTCTTCGGTCAAAATCAACCAAATATTCGTTCTTCTAGCCCCA
The DNA here is from genome assembly GCA_954871275.1 of Leptopterna dolabrata. Classification (NCBI taxonomy): domain Eukaryota; kingdom Metazoa; phylum Arthropoda; class Insecta; order Hemiptera; family Miridae; genus Leptopterna; species Leptopterna dolabrata. Next base: position 4,666,577 of record OX940989.1, on the reverse strand, counting down.
AAAAAACATGGAAAACGATACCTCACAAGCTCATGTTCATTAAAACCTCAAAAATCCCTCGAAAACCCCTAATTTACCCTCATTTTTCTCCCACAACACCCCTGGGCGTATGCCGATCGGGCTGCAGTGTTTCGGAGCACAACTAGGACCCAAATGTGCTCCCCAAGTGGGACCCAAACTGTGTGCGGAAAAACGACGATTTTAGACCAAAATGTAACGTAAATTTAAGGCTGAAACATCGTTAGAACCTCAAATTTCCACTCTTTGGTCAAAATCGACTTCATATTCGGTCTTCTCGTCCCAAAAACATGGAAAACGATACCTCAATAGCTTATGTTACTAACATGTTACTAAAACACAAAACGCTGCGAAGTCCTTGTCACATGGGTTTATTATTCTATTGGACATACCTACAGAAATGCTGGCTGTTCATTTATTGTTGCTTTCATGTAAAATAATTGAAATAGCTATTTCTGGTGGTTTCCACCAATTTTGAAATTAGGTGCGCTCCTTTTTTTTCCAAATTATCTTTGATCACTGGTAGTGCCATTTAATCGTCTTGATCCACGTGTTGACACTTTTCCTGGTGTGACAAATTGATGGTGATTTCAGACTATTTCGCAGGTTTTTGACTCATAAAAAATCAATTTTGGGAGCTGAACATCTCGTAGAACATCAATTGTCCACTCCTTGGTCAAAATCACTTCATATTCGGTCTTCTCGTCTCCAAAAACATGGAAAACAGTACCTCAAAAGCTGTTTTTACTAGCATGTTACTAAAACACAAAAAGTACCTATTTTTATACACATTTTCACTCATAACACCCTTGGGTATATTCCGATCGGGCTGAAAAGTTTCGGGACACAACTAGGGCCCAAATGGAGCATGTGTGCGAAAGAACGAATTTTTTAGACCTAAAATGAAGCCGGTACACGTGATACGGCGGACGGACATTGCATTTTTGAATCTACGCACCTTGAAACGGAAAAGAAAAAATTTTGAGGGGGTGTTATAAAAAATTTTTGCTGAGCGAATACATAGGTGTATTATTCACAGAATAATAAACTAAAATGCGGTGTCACGAGGACAATCGCAGTGACTCATTCCCGAAATGAGGAAATTCGTAAGGGTTTTCAATTGAGCTGATGAAGAAGGGGGTTCAGATGTTCAGTTCAAGGTGTTTTACTGGCTACCTTCGATTAGTATTGGTATTAGTCGACATACTGCTCAAAATTGAGTCTTGGGAGGGTAAATGAAGCTGGTAGCCCAACTGAGATGGATTCGGAAAGAGCCAGGCGATTCGAGGACTGCCCGACAGTTCACTAAGGGCCGGTTTCACAAAAGTTTTTAATCAACGTTTACTTACGTATTAAACCGAAGATCTCATGTGTTAAACACCGGTATCCGGTTTCACCAATCTCAAAATAGATCGATGATCAAACAAGACAAATCGACGATAAAAACTACCCAGCCGATTTTGGGTGGTCAGCGTCCTAAATCAACGATTTACCACTTCACCACCTTGCCAATTCTACAGTTTTCATGCGAACCGTTCTTCTTGTTGTGGTACCCCTCAAATTCTTACAATTTACCATTTTTTGATTTAACCAAATAAACGAAGGGAACGACGAGATGAGCAACGCCGAGGGGAAAGTAGGAGAAGGGTCCCCTCCATCGGCCACCATCGCTCCTCAACGGTTGTAACGGCTCTTGTTGGACGGGGAACGGGTGGAAAGGGGCCTTTATAAGCAGTCCTTCTAGCCCAGCTCCTCATTCGACCGACCACTCTCCAACTTGCGACTTCTCTCTCACCCGCCAACTCTCTATCTCTCCCACCCTTCTCCTACACTCGCTGTGGTGACAACCGCGGGGTGCTCCCTTCTAATAATACCTGCTGCGTTGATAACCGGAGTATTTATCACCTTCCACCTGGCGTCTGCTGTGGTGACAACACCGGGACGCCATCCCTTCCCCTCTAGCACTCGCTGTGGTGACAACTGTGGGTTGCTAGCAAGACTCCTAAGGAGCACCTAATACTGGCTGTGGTGGTAACCGCCGGGTATTAGTTACCTTCCTCCTAGCGCCTGCAGTGGTGACAACCACGGGGCGCTTTCCTCCCTCTCCCTAGCACTTGCTGTGGTGACAGCCGCGGGGTGCTAGTTAAAATACTCTTAAGGAGCACCTAATACCTGCTGTGGTGACAACCGTAGGTTATTAGTTTTCCTCTCGCCCTACCAACTCCGCCTGCTGTGGTGACAACCCCGGGACGCCATCCCTTCTGCTCTAGCACTCGCTGTGGTGACAACTGTGGGTTGCTAGCAAAAGACTCAAAGGAGCACCTAATACTGGCTGTGGTGGTAACCACCGGGTATTAGTTACCTTCCTCCTGGCGCCTGCTGTGGTGATAACCGCGAGGCGCCTTTCACCCTCTCCCTTAGCACTCGCTGCGGTGACAACCGCGGGGTGCTGGTTAAAATACTCTTAAGGAGCACCTAATACCTGCTGTGGTGACAACCGCAGGGCGTTAGCAAGACTTTTTTACGAAGCACATCCTTCCTTCATTCTTCACTCTTCCTTCCAAACCAAACCCCTCATCCAACTTTCCGCCAGACTGTCGTAAGCCCACTCAGCAGCTCACGACACTTCCATTATTATTCTTGATATTATTATTATTATTATTCTACATCCACGAAAACTAGTAGGGGACTGATTAGGGCATTTCTGTTGGTATCGGAGGACGAAGATGAAGACTTCACAATTCGCCGTCATCGATGGATGAGACAGAACAGTTATTTTGAGCTCGACGATATCGATTCTGTAACCAGATACCCACAATATAATCTACTGAAAGCTTTCTCGTTTCTTTGAACTGACGGGAGAGAGAAACAATATTACCTAATTACCAACAAAAAAGTTCTAGTCGATCATGAAGTTCTTTGGATAATTAATACTGCGATTTTTTTTACCATTTGCGCAAGCGTAGTTGAGCTATACAATTTAAAATCAGCAATAAAACTACAATTCCAATCGCAATGAAATTCATAGAAGACGATCAACTATCTGCCCACCAAATTTGAGTGAAATTACACCAGATTTGTTAGTGAGAAATTGTGTAGATACATAAACTACCTACCTTGGCGGGACAATCATAAATTTAATATGATGAACTGCATAAAAAAATATATTTTATACCAGAAACGACAGTTTCTTACACACAATTTTGAAATACTTGCGAACGATGTCAACCAAAATCTGCTTTTTACTGTCCTCAAACTTCGAACCGCGTTTTCGTTTTTGCGAAGCTGACACGTTGGTTTCCGCGATTTCGACAGTCAACCAACTGTCTTTCAAAAACAAACGTATCAATACAACAATCAACAATATAAACAACAAACCAAACGGCAAAAAAACAAAGCATAAGTCGGTCCTTAGTCTCACAACGGACGTCAACAACTGCGTTATCAATCGTAATCACACCCAATTTCTCCATTTTGGCGGGCCAATGCCTCCACGTTACCGTTAAATCGGCGTTTTATGAAAACATAATAGATAATCTTTGATTACACTCGTGAAACCTACTTGAACTTAACCAACGCTTATAATCGATTCGATAAAACAATGTCTATTTTAACCACGGTTAGGAAGTACTGGTGAAACCCACCCTAAATTAACGGCCGTTTTCTGTGGTCTTAGCAAAGGGCCTTTTCGATTCCTTTTCGAACAGGAAGGACTGAAGAGATTCATGTAACAATTTTTATTGGAATAAAACATGATGGAGCGAAATATCAAATGTTTATAGCCTATTCCCACGTTCGAGCAAAATTTGGTATTCGCAATATTCACGTACGAGGGAGGAACTACAAACGGTTCAACAGGGATGAAATTGATACGGTCAAGCTTCCAAATTCCTCCTACTAGTAAAACCACAACGAGGTCCCCATGGGTCTGAAAAATGTTGGTACTTTTATTATTTTTAATTAATTTTTCTATTTTTTAAATGGGAAAGATTCCATCCCGAGAATTTTGGCACCAACCGCACTCTCCTACGAAAAGTAGTTTTTGTTTTATGATTTTTTTTTAAAGTTTCGTACTCTACTGACGTCACTGGTATACGAAACGTTGAAAAATCTAAGAATAAAAACCATTATCACAGTATCAAAATTATCAGCATGGAATCTACTGTCATTATAAAAAAAAATAAATAAAATTTAATAATAATAATTAATTGAACGCGAGAGTATTCCCGATTAGAAAACATCGATCATTTTGTAGTGATTAAGGATGGAACAGACGAGGCCGAAAGTTAGCTTGAGAATGGTTATGTATTTGTTGGCCCCTCGGCTCTTTATAGGCCCCTGACATGATCAGAGGGGGGTCGGGGGGTCCCCACTCTGAGGTACAACATGTATGTACATTACATTGGTTGTGGAGGAGCAGCCGATCACAACACTGCTCCCCCCAGAATTTAAGTAACGCATTTAGTTAAATTTTGTTCTGTTGCGGTGGCGGTTGTCGGGCGTGGGAGGTGCTTGTGCTGGTTGCGGTGGTCCGCTGTGGCTGTCCGGGTCGGTGTCGTTGGGGGCGGTACGTTTGCGACGTATGAAGAGCCGGGGTGTTGGTTGAGTGCGTGGGTACGGCCGCGGCGGCTGTTGTTGCGGGCGCCAGGTGCATGGGGTGCGGCGTTTTTGTGCTCAGGGGTCCCATGTGCGGCGGTAGAAACACGAGCCGTTCGTCGCGCTGCGTGTGGTCGGTCGTGGCTGTGTCGGCGGTCGCTGTTGTCGTCTGTTCGAATCACACGAACCTCTTCGGTGACGGTAGCCACTCGAGGAGGGGGAGCGAAGGGTTTGAGGCGATCGGCGAGAGCAGCGAGTTTCGTGACGTCGGGTTCGTCGCGCGCCGCTATGTGAAGGCGAATGCTGTCTGGAAGGGCGCGTGTGAAAAGCTGCCGAACGAGCGGGGTCGGTGTGTCGGCCGGGAGTGCTCGAGTGAGTCGGCGGGCGAGGACTGACGGTAGTTCGTCGTCGGAAGTCGGTTGAGTAAGGCGGTGAGCCGGGAGCCGTCGGACGGTGCGTGCGTGGCGAAAAGGCGAGTAGTCAACGTCGGGTAGCTGTTGGCGTTCGATGGTGCCAGCCGCTAGTAATTCGCCGAAATGGGCCGACGCTTTCGCGTTGAGGTCCGGTAATATTCGGCGAAGTTTCGCGTGGCATGGAGGTCCCTTCGTGACGATTTGATGTTCTACGCGTTGCGGTGTGTCGGCTACGGAGTCGGCGGGCGTGGACTGACGGATTCTCGTGCTCGGAAGTCGGCTGGGGTCGTCGTAGAGGTCCGCTTGTCGGGGCTCGAAGGCGCGGGCGAATTTAGCATGCGGCGTCGTGAGGCCTTCGTGAGTCAATGTGATCTCGAGTTGGGCGAATCAGACGTGCGGGAATGCGGGGTCGTACGGCCGGAGCTGGAGCGTTGATGTCGGTGGAGTCGTTTCTGCGGGTGTCGGTGGTTTCGGGTCCGTGTTCTCGTTGTAGGCGCCAGTCCCGGAGAGGTGTCGTCTGGAAGTGTCAGCAGGAAGTGTGCGAGGCGCCGGCGTCCGTTTCCTTATACAGGGTGTCTAGGGTTTCGATGGGACAAACTCAGGGAATCGATTCTGCAGCTAATTTGCAACAAAAAGTGCCTCTTAGAGTTTTTTTTTTTAGAGGCTTCATTTTGGAGTTATTTACGATTTAAGATTTTTTTCGTGTTTTCGACCCTAACTCAGTTAAACAGCCATAACTCCCTTAAATAACTATGTAAAGTAAAAGTTGAGGATACCGTTGGAAAGAGCATTAAATTTCCTATCTCCCTAATTATAAAATAAAATTGTTTTAATTAGTCCTCATTGGTGAAAAAAATGGCCAAAGTCCAAAGTGTGAGCATTTTTTAAGAATCACCGTTTTTCTTTCTTTTTTTGCGCTATTAGTACGAAAGTGTTTCGGCGGGCACTCCTCGGGAAAAACTTGCCCGAAACCTCAGCTTTCGAATGGTATAAGAAAAAAAATTTCACAGTGAAATTTGACGGAGAAAATGACGTTTGAGTCCTGAAAAACGTGGGTTTTTAGGTGATAATCAACGTTTCTCACCAAAAGCCGACATGCATCATGAAAACGAGTTCGATATCGCTATTTATGCACTTTTTGACGCTGAATCGAATGGTGACACTCTTAAACCAGTTACCACCGTCCCATCATATCTCAGAAAACAGGAGTGGACTTATGTTCAAACATCAAAAAACCTACCAAAATTTTTGTGGATACAATAACCTAACTCTGCTTCAACCTAAGTGATTACTCAAACTAATACTATCTGTTTCTTCCAGAGTGCAGGAATGTGTCGGGTTAATGCGAAATGCGCACCAGTTACGGAATGTCTCGAGGAGCGTGCGTCGGAGATGCCGCCTTTGTGTTCAGCAAGGAACCTACTGAGAACCTACTGTAATTACTAAATTAAATTAAGATGAAGAAAAAAGAGTTTCTTCTTAATTGGGGAGGCAAAGAGTGTCACCATTCGATTCAGCGTCAAAAAATGCATAAATAGCGATATCGAACTCGTTTTCATGATGCACGTCGGCTTTTGGTGAGAAACGTTGATTAACACCTAAAAACCCACGTTTTTCAGGACTCAAACGTCATTTTCTCCGTCAAATTTCACTGTGAAATTTTTTTCTTATACCATTCGAAAGCTGAGGTTTTGGGCAAGTTTTTCCCGAGGAGTGCCCGCCGAAACACTTTCATACTAATAGCGCAAAAAAAGAAAGAAAAACGGTGATTCTTAAAAAATGCTCACACTTTGGACTTTGGCCTTTTTTTCACCAATGAGGACTAATTAAAACAATTTGATTTTATAATTAGGGAGATAGGAAATTTAATGCTCTTTCCAACGGTATCCTCAACTTTTACTTTACATAGTTATTTAAGGGAGTTATGGCTGTTTAACTGAGTTAGGGTCGAAAACACGAAAAAAATCTTAAATCGTAAATAACTCCAAAATGAAGCCTCTAAAAAAAAAACTCTAAGAGGCACTTTTTGTTGCAAATTAGCTGCAGAATCGATTCCCTGAGTTTGTCCCATCGAAACCCTAGACACCCTGTATAGGAATCGGATGGTGGGGCGAAGTAGCGGGGGGCCGCTGCGTTGGGCGTCGAGGCGGGCGTCGGAGTGGGGCGCCGCTGTGTGGCGTCGGTGGGGGCGGCGCTGTGGGGCGTCGGTGGGGGCGGCGCTGTGGGGCGTCGGAGTGGGGTGCGTGTGCCGGGCGTAGTGCTGCGGAGGTGGCGCTCGTCGGAGACGGTCGGCGGGCGCTGAGCGGCGTTGTTCGTCGTTGCTAGGCGCTGTCGTCGTTGTCGTCGCACCGCGGTCGCAGACGGCGGGCGGAGGCTGCGTGTCACCACTCGGGGTCACCAGTGTAGTGATTAAGGATGGAACAGACGAGGCCGAAAGTTAGCTTGAGAATGGTTATGTATTTGTTGGCCCCTCGGCTCTTTATAGGCCCCTGACATGATCAGAGGGGGGTCGGGGGGTCCCCACTCTGAGGTATGTACATTACATTGGTTGTGGAGGAGCAGCCGATCACAACACATTTCATGTCGAACTGTGGTTAAATTTGAATGCAAGTTCAACTTCCGACGGGTAGGAAGTCGGAAGTTGAACTTAAATTCAAATTTAACCACAGTCTGCATGAAATGATCAATCGACAACAACACAAATAAACACAGGTACTTGAATAAATTGGTTCACGTCCACTCTACTAAATTAAACTTGTACCTACGTGATAGCAACCTGGGAGAAAATTCGTTAAATCAAACAGATCATCTAGGAACCGTTAAATTGAATCTTCCAATCATTCAAAATTAACCTACTTGTACCTAATAGGATCGGTATTTCTTGAAACTTTCTTTCTTATTTTTGAAATCGGTGCAGTGGAGTGAACTCGTAGTGTTTTAAATAAATCCAAATACTTGTAGACGGTGACAAGTCAGGAATTTCGTTGTCTTCAACTACAAGATGCACAAATTGATGACAACGGTATTCGTCGTCATTTCGGTCGCTTACTTCAAGGGAGTGAACACGATTTTGAACCAACTGGAAGACCAAGAGATTAAGTTGGTTGGGAAAAGAGAAATGAAAAACTGAAAATGGTACATGAGAAAACCTCTAGCCGTTGGGTTTTGACGTATATTTTTTGTTTTTGTTTCCATAGATGAACACAATAAACTGCACTTCCACACTTAGCCAACGTATTCTGTCCAAATTATTATTTTCAATTCCCAATTAATTCGCAGACTAAATTTATCCCACCTAATCTGATTGTGACGCAATATATTCCCAATCCTCTAGCCCTCATGTGCATAAACTTCAAGTGGCCCACAATGCCTGTATCCGTTTCATCCATAACATCAAACCATAATTCAGTAAAGAACCTCAAAACTTTTTTCTCTTCCCTTCAAGAAATATTTCAATCTCCGTCGCATTTAAATTCCGTCTTATTTCCATTCCGTCATTACTTATTTAAATTCAATCACTTTAAATTCAATCTTATTTAAATTCAATATTAAATTCATGAATTTAATGCATGTAATTCAATCTTAAATTCACGAATTTAATGCATTTAATTCAATCTTAATTTCATGATTTTAATATTACTTTAATTCAATCTTAAATTCATGAATTTAATTTAATCTTTAATTCAGGAATTTAATGTGTTTAGTTCAATCTTAAATTCATGAATAAATTTCCATTTTAAATTCATGAATTTCATTCAATCTTAAATTCACGAATTTTGAGTTTAATTCAATATTAAATTTATGAATTTAATGCTTTCATTCAATCTTCATTGTTTAATTCAATTCATTATTTAATTAATCGATTCAATTTATTAGTTCAGTTCATTATTCAATTCAATCTTAAATTCATGAATTTAAATGCAATCAATTCAAATCTAATCTACCTAAATTCCGTCTTATTTAAATTCAATCTCCGTCTTATTTAAATTCCGTCATTACTAACTAAAGCTTCTTCTCCCCGGTCCAACGCCCTCACGATCGCTCGGCACACCACCAAAACCTTTGCAAATTCCTTTGGTTCATCAATTCATCGAATTTAATCTCACACCTTTTGGGGTAAGCCATCTTGCAATGTGGAATAAACAAAAAATAAAAAATACATTTAGCTTACCACCGGTTTATTTAAAACAAAGCTCACATAAACACAGATAACAGTGAAACCTCTCTTGCCCCCACAACAAAAAATCTTACCACCAATTTATTTAAAACAAAGCTTTTCGCTCAAATTCTGAGCACCATCAGGCAGGTACTTACATTAACACAGATAACAGTGAAACGCCAGCCTCATGTCTCTCCATGCGATTAGCCAATTTAAGTTAGGTGTTATACAATTTTATGGTAATGGTGAACAGTGTTCCCCCTCCCCCTTTCTATTTTTCCTATTTCACTGTTTGGGTGGATCATTATTTTTCACCTTTCTTCTCGCAGTGTGGCATTTTTACTCTGTAATTAAGTTTTTTGAAAATGGTATTAATTATGTATTTTTTCTTTCATTCTTTGTAATTTTGCCGATGTAATTAGTGTGTGGACAATGGACCTGTCGTAAGACGATGCGTGGGCTTATGACAGGTGGGCGGAAAGTTGGATGAGTTTGGTTTGGATGAGGTTGGTTTGGATGGAAGAGTGAAGGATGTGCTCCGTAGGAGTCTTGCTAGCACCCCGCGGTTATCACCACAGTGAGTGCTAGAGGAAGGACAGGAAGGCGCCCCACGGTTATCACCACAGCAGACGCCAGGAGGAAGAGCGGTTATCACCACAGCAGACACCAGGAGGAAGGGCGGTTGTCACCACAGCAGACGCCAGGAGGAAGGGCGGTTGTCACCACAGCAGACGCCAGGAGGAAGGGCGGTTGTCACCACAGCAGGTATTCTTAGAAGGAGGCACCCCGCGGTTGACACCACAGCGAGTGCAGGAGAAGGGTAGGAGAGAGAGGGCGAGAAAGAGAGAGAAGTCACAAGTCGGAGAGTGGTCCGTCGAATGATGAGCTGGGCTAGCAGGGCTGCTTATAAAATCCCCTTTCCACCCGTCCATCAACGGCTGTTACAAACGTTGAGGAGCGATGGTGGCCAATGGAGGGGACCCTTCTCCTACTTTCCCCTCGGCGTCGCTCAGCTCGTCATTCCCTTCGTTTATTTGGTTAACTGATTTAAGTATTACACAGGAGTGGTATAAGAATTTGAGGGGTACCACGACACGGCCGACGGACGGGCCTTTCCACAATAAATGGTTTTTATTTTCATATTATTATTAATTCTTAATTGTTACAGGTGAGGAGCAGTCAGGGAGGTGACCATGGCAGGGGTTATCCGGAGGATAGTGGACAGCTACCACGACATACTGGAAAACTACAGCGGTCAGTTGAAGCCTGATCATACAAGGCATAGTCATTCAACATGAATAATGAAGCAGTTCGATTCAGTCCCCGTCCCCTTCATTAAGCAGTCCCTGCTTGCGGAGCCGTTCGTTTTTTTTTTTTTAATCGAACCAGTTCAATAAAGTGAATTTATTTGAAATCTTGAATGGCCCAATGATGTTGGAAGAGGAAAGTAAATATGATTTAAATTCAACCCAATGCTAACATGAGCAGATATGAAGGAAGCATCAATCTGATCATACAAAATAAATATCATTTTGAAGTAAAATAGACAGTTAGGTTTTAGCGAATTTTCAAAGAAAATGAAGCTATTGCAATGGCTTCGAAATTTAAATAATATAAATTTTTGGAAATTTTCTTCATAGAAATCCGTTTCAGACCATTCTAAAACGATTCCTGAAATTTAACACTTTTTTATATGTATATATATATATATATATATGTGTCACTCCAGACGATAACTATCGATAGAATTGAGATAAACAGCTCAAATTTGCACAAAAAATCTATCTTGGCAATCGAAAGGCTAAGTTCGAAGATGGGTGAAATTGGCCTACTCTAAGGAGGGTTTTGGCGCATTTAAAGTGCGCAAAAATTACCCAAAAATCCCCAAAATGTTATTTTCCAACAAGTGACCCCTCATTTTAAAGGTTTTTGCACGCTGAACACGATGGTGGAATCGGATTTTAGATATCTTGATCCGTTCTCAAATTAGAGCATTTAAAGTGCGCAAAAATTACCCAAAAATCCCCAAAATGTTATTTTCTAACAAGTGACCCCTCATTTTAAAGGTTTTTGCACGCTGAACACGATGGTGAAATCGGATTTTAGATATCTAAATCCGTTCTTAAATTAGAGCATTTAAAGTGCGCAAAAATTACCCAAAACTAGGATAATCTTTAAACTCTTACCCCCCCCCCCCCCCCCCACCCCCTTAGAGTGGTCAGCGTAGCACCCACATGTTCTTCCAAGTGATCCTTCCAGAAACCACATCCTTCCTTCATAGTTTATTTCAAGATTGAGCCTGCATGAAAAACAACCTGCACTTGAAGCACTCATGATTTTCTATAACAACTCCTTTACCTACTGCACTCTCTTGAGTAGGTAAGTCAAAAGTCCTAACTACCCTATCCTACCTAATATGAACCCACAGCGATCAAATAAATAAGCACTTAGTACAATTACGTAATAAACAAACGGTAGAATCAGGATGGACAAAACGTACAAATTAAAATAAATACGAAGAGAATATACATAGAAAACCAAATTTTAGACCGAAGTTTTCCTTTATTCAAAACCATAGCCATTAATTCGAATATTTCTTTGAAAATTCGCTCATTAAGTCATGCTGCATGACTGGTTTTTTTTCCTTGAAGACCTTGCTGTTCCAATAGGTACCTGACTATCAACTGAAAACAACCATAAAACGAACAGTCGTAAGACTGTATTTTTAACCGAATTTAAAAAAAGAGGTTTTTCAATTCGACCTGGTTATTTTATTTTTTTTATTCCCCCCCCCCCCCCCCCCAAAGTTTTTCCACCGATCATTTCGAAACAACTGGGACCGATTTCAATGAATCTTTTTTCAAATGAAAAAGGATCACCCCTCGGGATCCATTCCAATTTTTGTAAGTAGAAAAGTACCTACCTACTATTAGACCTGTACCAGGCCAGTTATAATCTTCGAGTTCTGGTGCTTTGACAGACACTGTACGATTTGACGACCGAGAACGATATTGACGGGCACAGCCTGATGGCCCAGTAATGATGGTATCAGTACTTGATAGCATGAGGTATTATTTATTGAGTAATCACTATTGGCGTTGGCAAAGAAAAGTGTACGCAGGTAATTTCAAAAATCCATTTGAAAAACCTTCGAAAACGTTCTAAAAAGTATAAAATAATTCATAAACGTTTTTCTAAAATAATTGGTTTCTTTCTCAATAATCTAATGATCTCACTAAAAAGCAAAAAATGACAAAAATTGTTAATAAAAAAAGCCGACTTCAAAAAAAGCTGTACTATGAAAACTAGAAAGTAAATAATAATTTCTATGCTGCACTTACAAACCTAATTTATTCAAAGCCAATACAACAAAATTTTTAAAGTCAGCGCCAAAATTTAAAAACCGCACACACAGCCTTCATTTTGAATCCCTTGGTTTTAATACATTTTAGTTGAAACTGGCCGGATTACCCGTGCGTTGCACGGTGAACAGGCAGAACTTCGACTGCCAGTATTAATGTTTCACCAACTCATCACGCAACATTCCCCACGTCCCCTTATAACGGACGAACGGTTCATCCCACAGAAATCGTTCTGGCGTCGTTGGAATCAGCGGGAAAATCTCTTTGAATCAAAGAAAAACTGAATTATTGAAATATTGTCTATTTCCACTGACACACGAAAAATACGCTGCTATACGATTTCATCGCGAAATACGGCGAGGTGTAAATATTCTGTCGTCGTGAAGGACCACCGAGTTGAAAGAGTCGGATAATGGAAAAATTAATGTAGCCTGAGACAGCAGGAAAAAAACCGCATCAATATCCATTCAGTAATTTGGCCATCCACTCAAGACATACAAACGGAAACAAATTTTGAGTTTTATATTTTAAGATTCGGCGCCCAAAAATTTTGTTGTGGCGGCTTTGAATAAATTAGGTACGTCTGTTCGGCATAACAATTATTCTTTACTTTTCAATTTTATAAGTTACCTACAGCTTTTTTTTAGTCTGTTTTTTGTTGTTAATTATTTGGGCATTGCAAACGAACGAAGAGGTAATTAGATGAAACGACTGGAAAAATAAACTCGACCATAAGTGTCAACCAGGCCATCTGTACATAAGTTTTCGAGTTTTGATCTATTTTTTGTCCAACCGTCCTATAATTCACTAGAAGTCTTGATTTTATTTTCACATGAGTTTAGAGATCATCCAGATTATTTTTTTTATCTCTTCAGCAGAGAGATCTACTAACCCGAACTGTTGTAAAGGTGTTTTCTGTAAGTATGGAGCCAAACTTTGAATTTAACATTGAACAATCCTCAATTTTAGTATGAGTATCCATGATCTACTAGAAGTCTACGCAGTGGCGTAGCCGGGGGGGGGGGGGGGGGGGAGTGGGGGTCATACCCCCCCCCCCCCCCCCCAGCTCGAAAACTTAAATCTTAAGGATGATAACAATAAAATTAAATCTTAAGGATGATAACAATCACAAAAGTAACAAACAAATGCAACAATAACAGATTAAACGGTAAGTCAAACATGATTAAACGGTTAAATAATATTTTACGTTTATTTGATTATTTGATCTGTCCCAAAAATTTTAAACACTCGTTTTGACAAAAACGTGTATCGAAATAGTCCCTCACCGTCAACATCCCACACTTCAGGTGAATAATATTGATTTTAACCCTTAATACCAATTGCTGACCCCCAAAAATCCTAATTCGACCCCTATTCTGCGTGAAAAACAACTGAAATGGTATTTTTCTGTCTTCACTCATCCTTCCATACCACTTTCAGTGATTTTCTATATCAATTTTAGCCGTTTTTACCGATTTTTTACCCCTAAAACTCAAATTTGACTCCCTTTGAATTTTTGAAAGTTGCTCATCCTTTTGTCTGGCAATAAGAACATTTTGGCGAAATTTTGAATTTGTATCACATACCCAAGGTCAGATATCGTCTGGAGTGACACATAAATAAATATACATAAATATACGCATAAATTTTAACAAAAGTCTAAGGATGAAATCAAGATGCTCTGAAACGGATTTGCCTATAAAATAATTTCAAAAACTTATGTTCTGAAAATTTTGGACCCATTGCAACACCTTCATTTTCGTTGAAAATTCGCGAACATTGTTGCCAAATAAATGTTTTATTTCATCAGTTTATCTTACCTAACGTTGCCTGTAACATTTAGTGCTTTGTTAAATTTAATTTAAATTCATGTTTTTGGTAATGCCAAAACTTGTTAGCGAATTTTCAAAGAAAATGAAGCTATTGTATAGTGGGTGACATTTTCAGAATACGAGGTTTTGAAATATTTTTATAAGCTAATCCGTTTCAGAGCATCCTCAGTTCATCCCTAGATTTTAACAAAAATTTATATATTATGTATATTTATGTGCCAGTCCAGATGATTATATGTCCTGTTTGTATTGCCAAACAAAAGGATGATATCGAAGATGAGAAATTTTCAAAAATTCCAAGGGGGTCAAAATGGAGTTTTGGGGGTCAAAAGTCGGTAAAAACGGCTAAAATTGCAAACAATTTATATAAAATCACTGGAAGTGGTATGGAAGGGTGAGTAAAGACAGAAAAACACCACACAGAATAGGGGTCAGATTTTGATTTTTGGGGGTAAAAAATTGGTATTATTGGCTAAAATCAATATTAATTCACCTGACGTTGTGTGGGATGATTAATCACGACGATAAAACTATTTTTCTATAAACAAGTGGGTCAAATTTGACTATCAGGGTCAAACATCGGTAAAAATGGCTAAAATCACGAAAAATTATATAATATTTTAAGAAGAGTGGTATGGCTTCTCGCTATATCATCTTTTTACACAATAGCAGGAATATTTCTTTGAAAATTCGCTCTTATAGCCATGCTGAATGACAGGTACTTTTTCTATTTCAGATAACCCCCCCCCCCCCCTCCCATCAATTCAACAATCCTGGCTACGTCACTGAGTCTACGAGATCGTTATACCTAGATCGATCTGTTCTTCTTATATCGGATAAAAGTTAATTATTGTCGCGGACCCGGAACAACGTTAGATCCGAAATCTCTACTCGATGATGATCTGTAGATGAATCTGAATATGAGCTCCTGTCGTTCTTTCCAGCCCCGTTTCAAGTCGTTCTGTCCTATTTACGTCCACGTCATTCTATCAGCTAATGAGCCCAGATCCTAATCCATTAGGTATTTCATAATTGCTAATATTGTATAACACCTTCTTCACCAGATCCCAGGGTCAAAGACTGGCCCCTGATGAGTTCCCCTCTGCCAACTCTGGCCATCTGCCTCACCTACGCTTTCGTCGTCAAAGTCGTCGGACCAAAATTGATGGAGAAACGGAAACCGTTCGAACTTCAAAAAACGCTCATCGTCTACAACGCACTTCAAGTCATTTTCAGTTACTTCCTCTTCAAAGAAGTGGGTATTAAATTATAAACTCAAAACGTAACAGTTTAAAAAAAACCAAATCAATGGTGATAACATAGGTAATAATTAGGTAACAATAGGTAGTACTAATAATAATAATAATTTATTTATCTGTACGTCACCTTTTTGGTATTTCAATGTACCCAATGAGTAAGAAATAATTTATAAAATAGAGAACCCATGTAGTTAATTTTCAATTTTTTCAAGAACTATGTAGGTAAAAATCATGTCCAGAGCGGGAATTTCTCAAAATATTTGTCTAATGAATTTAGCACACAATTTTTCAGTTTTGATTTCAATTTGCGTATTGGCAGCATGGGTAGCCCATTAAACAGCTTCGCGCCAAGAAACTGCTAGCTATTTGGTTGTGCACACCCAAGGTCGTTGTTACGTTTTATTTTCATGTGTTGAAAATAAAATATTCAGTCTTGCAAGAAAATTCTAACGCGTGTTGTCGTGGTATCCTCCGACTATGTAGAAATTAGATCTCGCCAAATAAACATAGAAGTGGGGACGGAAGACGCAGGAGAGCCGAGGGCCAGCCTGGAGATCCCCACCATCCTCCACTAGCTGGTGGATGGAGGGGGACAGCTCCCAAGCCTATATATACTCGCCTCCTTCGCCTTTTTAACCATTCTACGCTCTCCTCTAGTCGCTGACTACTCTCTCTCCTCCTTACCTCGTCTCCCCCCTTACCTAAAAGATCTTGGGCACGGTGGTGATTCGCTCATAACCAAACCAAGCAAACTCACCCTAAAAGATCCTGGGCATGGTGGTGGTCCACCCATAACCAAACCAGGCAAAGATCCCGAAAAGATTCCGCGCATGGTGGTGGTATGCCCATAACCAAAACGGACACATCCAAAAAGATTCCGCGCATGGTGGTGGTATGCCCATAACCAAAACGGGCACATCCAAAAAGATTCCGCGCATGGTGGTGGTCCGCCCAAAACCAAACCGGGCACATCCAAAAAGATTCCGCGCATGGTGGTGGTCCGCCCATAGCCAAAACAGGCACATCCAAAAAGATCCCGGGCATGGTGATGGTCCGCCCAAAACCAAACCGGGCACATCCAAAAAGATTCCGCGCATGGTGGTGGTCCGCCCATAACCAAAACAGGCACATCCAAAAAGATCCCGGGCATCGTGGTGGTACGCCCATAACCAAAACGGGCACATCCAAAAAGATCCCGGGCATGGTGGTGGTCCGCCCAAAACCAAACCGGGCACATCCTCCCTCACACTGCTCGTGGTGGATGTACGTTCTAACACATTCATCACACGTTCGTGTGTTCTCTCTAAAAATATTTCACTCAATACTTAGTACAAAACTCAACTTTCACTCAAAACTCACACAATACCTACTTAGTATGCCACAATACTTTGGTCCTTGTGATGTTTTACCTACTTCTTACAGTCTAACCTACAAAACATGTGACTACTTAACAATCTAACAGTAAGTTGCAAGTACCTGCTCAAGTCAATTTCAAGCACTTCAGTGCCTAACCCGAAGTCAATGCCCTCTACCGGAAATTTTGTTCAGTAAAGTCACATACTGGTGGTAAAAACTCATGAAACAGACGCAAAGAATGCGGTAAGAATCAGTCCGTTCGCGAGAAGCAAAAAAGCTGTAAATCTGATTCGTGACTCGCTTGTTTGAAGATGATATTATGCTAACAATTCCCACCCACCACAACCTATTCTAAGATATTTGCAAACGTAGACGATACAGAGCTCTACTGTTATACTATAATTTAAACAAATTCAAAGCCCCGCATTCAATAATCAACATTTTCGGAATGTTGTTGAAAGATTCGATGGGATTTGTACAGACAGATACACCGGTTACCTACCTACACCACTTTTCGTCAGGTGAAATTAATGAATTGCTTACAGGCTGCAATTGCTTAATTGATTACAGGCTCTTCACGCTGGATGGTTCACAACTTACAGTTTTCGATGTCAACCAGTTGACTACAGCAACAGTGAACACGCATTGCGGGTAAGCACAAGTACAAAAACACTAAGCCAATTCAACCAAACGTAATTTTTTATACCGTCTTAATTAATTATATTTACGAAAGATCTTCTTGACACAGCCACAGTTATTGCAAATAATATTATAATTACTATGTTTTATATGATTATGTCAAATATTTATGATCTAAACAGGGACAGGCACCTAACAAATCAAGAATATCCAGTTATCCAGTAAGCAGAATCTAATGGACAACTTTGTTTCAGGTAGCAGCGGGATGCTGGTGGTACTACTTTTCAAAATTCACGGAGTTCATGGACACGGTAAGTTACGGTAACCGGTAGGGTGGATCTTTTTAAAGACCATCAAAATACAAACAAGGTTAGAAAGGTGGATTGATAGAGACAGATAAATTGTGTAAGTCGTATGACTGTTACATGAGTTCGGTAACAGCACTGTACATGTGAACATAACGAATTCCGTCAATTGAAATTGATATACATTACTTATTATAAAGCCTTTCTATTATCGCATTATGGTCGATTCTCTCAGTGAGAAACGAAAATATGAATTTTTCTTACGGATCTCACGTAAATAAGCTTTATGATACGGATTTCAACAATATTACTGTTCACATAGGCATGGGGAAAAAAAGTCTGCAGAGTTGGTTGGGCAGTATAGCTTCCTCACTTAATTGTAACATGGACGCGTAGAATCAGTTGGTAAAAAAAAATGAGCCAAAGTGATTGAATAGCAATGAATAGAGCAGTAATAAATTACCTAACATGCGTGATAGGATCAACAATTTCAACATTTTTTCAACATTTCATGTTCGCGTGTGCGCAGAAAGTTACAGTACGATTCCAATGAAATTCATATGGAACTATCGAAGTATTATTCCTGATCGATTCCCCAAGTTTGAACTCATTTCAACGATATGTAAGGTAGTTATGAGCGTTTCAAGGATTTCACGTTTGCGCACGCGCAGACTTAAGTTACTTCCGATGATTTTTGTATGGGACCAGCTGTGACCCAACCGTCGCCTACCCTCCAAATGTCAGTCTATTTCAACCATCATTTGGGGTAGTTATGGGCGTTACAAGTAATTACCACAGACAGACACGGAACCAAAAATGTTCCTTGATGTCTGAAATGCAAAATGTTAGTGGAAATTTAAATTTTGGAGGACAATTTTTTTACTAAACCACGAATCCAAGTGTCGAGATATCACTCCTTGTATGTAAAGATTTCGCATATAAACATCTGAATGAATTGGTAGACGTGGGCAGGCAGTTCGAGAGGGCTGGAAGGGCCGAATGGGAAGGGATCCCCACCATCCTCCAAGAGAGTGGAGGATGGAGGGAGCATAGCCCCCAGGCTATAAAAACTCGCCTCCTGGGCCTTCCAAGGCATTCTACGCTCTCCTTAAGTCGCTGACTTATCTCTCTCTCTCCTTGCCTCACTCCTCACCTAAAAGATCCCCAGACTGGTATATCCACTGGGCACCTTCCGAAAAGGTTCCAGACTGGTATGTCCACTGGGCATTTCCTAACCTCACCTTCCTGTCTCATCTGACCAAACCACGACACCAAGGCTTCCCTGCCTTCGGTAGTGAGGAAGCAAAATAATACCTAATATAAATAACAAAATATTTAAAAAAATAAATTCAGTGTATTTGTTGTTGACACGCTCGTAGCTTACGCTACTCATCAAATCAGTGTACCCAACACTCCACTATACTTACACGGTTATTAAACAGTAGAGGCGAACACAACGCATTCAAATTGAAAATTTTTCAATAAGACGTTTCGGTTTGTTCGCATTCAATATTAATTTAAACACTTTGCATCACGAATTAACTACCTACCTACTAATAACTGCCTATCAATATTTAGGTACAGTATCTTAAACGTTTTGTTGTTCGATTAAAATATGAATCAAAAGAATATTTATGGATTTGTGCACTAGATCCAAAGATGTGTTACTGAGTTCAACTCATCTTTGTACAATCTTATTATACGTAATTTTGCTTTAATTTCACAGATATTCTTCGTCCTGAGGAAGAAGAATGATCACGTGAACAAGCTCCACGTCATCCACCATGGCATCATGCCCCTCAGCACTTGGTTCGGAGTCAAATTCACTCCAGGTAAGAATTCAAATTGAATTACTCCAGGTCTGGGCCATTATTGTAGATTTCGTCATAATTTTTGGTTTATTATTCTGTGAATAATACACCGAAGTTTTTGCTCGGCAAAAATTTTTTACAACACCACTTCAGAAGTTTTTTCTCTTTTACGTTTCAAGGTGTGAAGATTTACAAAATGCGATGTCTACTTTAATTTCGGTCTGAAAAATTCGCTCTTTCGCACAGAGGCTCCATTTGGGCCCGCTGTGTCCCGAAACATTGCAGTCCGATCGGAATACATCCAAGAGAGTTAAAAATATGGTTTTTTGGTGTATTAGTAACATGAGCTTGTGAGGTATAGTTTTCCATGTTTTTTAGGGCGATAAGCCCGAATATGAAGTTGATTCTGACCGGAGTGAAAAACTGTGTTCTAACGAAGTTTCAGCCTTAAATTCACGTTAAATTTTGGGCTTAAATCGTCGTTCTTCCGTACATAGTTTGGGTCCCCATTTGGGAACATAATATGGGTCCGGGATGTGCTCCGAAGCTCAGCAGGCCGATCGGAATACACCCAGGGGTGTTATGGGGGGAAATGGGTGTAAAAATAAGGTTTTTTGAGTGAACATGAGTTTGTGAGGTATCGTTTTCCATGTTTTTTAGGGCGAGAAGACCGAATATGAAGTCGATTTTGACCAAATAGTGAAGAACTGAGGTTGTAAAAAGGCTCAGCTCCCAAAATTCATTTTTTATGAATCAAAAATCTCAAAAACCTGGGAACCTTTTTTATCAATCAAAAACCTGGGAAATTGTCTGAAATCACCATGAATTTGTACAGTAACACTAAAAGTACAGGTGCAAGATAATTAAATGGAATAATTTTTGAGGGGCCAAAATTGGTGGATAGAATAATAAACCTATGTGAAAAGGACTTTGCAGCGCTTTTTGCTATCCCAGGATCAAACTAAAGAGCAAGTTGAGTATCGCCTTCTACTAGGACCGCTTTCAGTATTTTCGATGTAGATGACTGATGATTATAGAAATTTAATGGTTTACAGGTGGCCATTCGACTTTCTTCGGTATGCTCAACACCTTCGTGCACATTGTAATGTACACGTACTACATGCTGGCCGCCATGGGGCCCCGCATCCAACCCTACCTTTGGTGGAAGAAGTACCTCACCGTCCTTCAAATGGTAACGCATCAAAATTCAATCAAAATACTCAACTATGAAGTCAGCTGTGTTTCTGCAATTACAATAAATGATCAATATCTGAAAATGACGACAATAACTGCGTCACTGAAGTGCACTGACGGATTTTACATTTTGTCGTTAGTACAAAGCTTAGTAACTACTGCTTGCGCCCCACCACAATCTTGTACGGATATTGTTAGATCTATATATATGTTAACAATTATCGCTGTAATACCAGCACTGCTACATGCTGAGCACTTCGTACATAAAAACATCATCTGGTGATTTATTTATTTTTATTTATTTTATTTTTTCAACACTGGACAGAAAATATATTTTTTGCAACATAAATTTGAAGGGAAGTTTTAGAAATTAATAACCAAGCATAAAGCACAGAGAAACATGAAAACCATGATACGGATATCCACATAGGTACCCATAAAGGATTGGAAATGGCACATTTATATTGTTATTGGGTCCTTAATCATTAGGAGAAAGCGCCTGCTGGTAGGCTAAACCAGCGACACGGGATTGTACGGTGGAACGCCAATTCAAAACAAAGGCGCCTGACAGTACAGTTGAGAACATCTGATCAAAAATTAGTTTCATTAGAAAAAATTTCATGAAAATCGTAGCAGTCATATAATTATTGACCCACCATTAGGAATCGAAGAGCTATCTATAGGAATCTAGGAGGCTAGATTCCTTCAGATGACAGTTGTATTATTGAGAGAATAAAATCAAGATCAGGGACTGAAAATGACAAATTTAGACTGTCATTGGGTCGTTAATCATTAGGAGAGGAGAAAGCGCCTGCTGGTAGGCTAAACCAGCGACACGGGATTGTACGGTGGAACGCCAATTCAAAACAAAGGCGCCTGACAGTACAGATGAGAACATCTGATCAAAGATTAGTTTCATTAGTAATCATATCATGAAAATCGTAGCAGTCATATAATTATTGACCCACCTATAGGAATCAAGGATATATCTATAGACCCGTCTATAGGAATCTAGTAGGCTAGATTCCTACAGATGACAGTGGTATTATTGAGAGAATAAAATCAAAATCAGGGACTGAAAATGACAAACTTGACTGTTATTGGGTTGACTGAAAATGACAAATTTAGACTGTTATTGGGTCGTTAATCATTAGGAGAGGAGAAAGCGCCTGCTGGTAGGCTAAACCAGCGACACGGGATTGTACGGTGGAACGCCAATTCAAAACAAAGGCGCCTGACAGTACAGATGAGAACATCTGATCAAAAATTAGTTTCATTAGTAATCATTTCATGAAAATCGTAGCAGTCATATAATTATTGACCCACCTATAGGAATCAAGGATCTGTCTATAGACCAATCTATAGGAATCTAGGAGGCTAGATTCCCACAGATGACAGTTGTATTATTGAGAGAATAAAATCAAAATCAGGGACTGAAAATGACAAATTTGACTGTTATTGGGTCGACTGAAAATGACAAATTTAGACTGTTATTGGGTCGTTAATCATTAGGAGAGGAGAAAGCGCCTGCTGGTAGGCTAAACCAGCGACACGGGATTGTACGGTGGAACGCCAATTCAAAACAAAGGCGCCTGACAGTACAGATGAGAACATCTGATCAAAAATTAGTTTCATTAGTAATCATTTCATGAAAATCGTAGCAGTCATATAATTATTGACCCACCTATAGGAATCAAGGATCTGTCTATAGACCAATCTATAGGAATCTAGGAGGCTAGATTCCCACAGATGACAGTTGTATTATTGAGAGAATAAAATCAAAATCAGGGACTGAAAATGACAAATTTGACTGTTATTGGGTCGACTGAAAATGACAAATTTAGACTGTTATTGGGTCGTTAATCATTAGGAGAGGAGAAAGCGCCTGCTGGTAGGCTAAACCAGCGACACGGGATTGTACGGTGGAACGCCAATTCAAAACAAAGGCGCCTGACAGTACAGATGAGAACATCTGATCAAAAATTAGTTTCATTAGTAATCATTTCATGAAAATCGTAGCAGTCATATAATTATTGACCCACCTATAGGAATCAAGGATCTGTCTATAGACCAATCTATAGGAATCTAGGAGGCTAGATTCCCACAGATGACAGTTGTATTATTGAGAGAATAAAATCAAAATCAGGGACTGAAAATGACAAATTTGACTGTTATTGGGTCGACTGAAAATGACAAATTTAGACTGTTATTGGGTCGTTAATCATTAGGAGAGGAGAAAGCGCCTGCTGGTAGGCTAAACCAGCGACACGGGATTGTACGGTGGAACGCCAATTCAAAACAAAGGCGCCTGACAGTACAGATGAGAACATCTGATCAAAAATTAGTTTCATTAGTAATCATTTCATGAAAATCGTAGCAGTCATATAATTATTGACCCAACTATAGGAATCAAGGATATATCTATAGACCCGTCTATAGGAATCTAGGAGGCTAGATTCCTACAGATGACAGTTGTATTATTGAGAGAATAAAATCAAAATCAGGGACTGAAAATGACAAATTTGACTGTTATTGGGTCGACTGAAAATGACAAATTTAGACTGTTATTGGGTCGTTAATCATTAGGAGAGGAGAAAGCGCCTGCTGGTAGGCTAAACCAGCGACACGGGATTGTACGGTGGAACGCCAATTCAAAACAAAGGCGCCTGACAGTACAGTTGAGAACATCTGATCAAAAATTAGTTTCATTAGTAATCATATCATGAAAATCGTAGCAGTCATATAATTATTGACCCACCTATAGGAATCAAGGATATATCTATAGACCCGTCTATAGGAATCTAGTAGGCTAGATTCCTACAGATGACAGTGGTATTATTGAGAGAATAAAATCAAAATCAGGGACTGAAAATGACAAACTTGACTGTTATTGGGTTGACTGAAAATGACAAATTTAGACTGTTATTGGGTCGTTAATCATTAGGAGAGGAGAAAGCGCCTGCTGGTAGGCTAAACCAGCGACACGGGATTGTACGGTGGAACGCCAATTCAAAACAAAGGCGCCTGACAGTACAGATGAGAACATCTGATCAAAAATTAGTTTCATTAGTAATCATTTCATGAAAATCGTAGCAGTCATATAATTATTGACCCACCTATAGGAATCAAGGATCTGTCTATAGACCAATCTATAGGAATCTAGGAGGCTAGATTCCCACAGATGACAGTTGTATTATTGAGAGAATAAAATCAAAATCAGGGACTGAAAATGACAAATTTGACTGTTATTGGGTCGACTGAAAATGACAAATTTAGACTGTTATTGGGTCGTTAATCATTAGGAGAGGAGAAAGCGCCTGCTGGTAGGCTAAACCAGCGACACGGGATTGTACGGTGGAACGCCAATTCAAAACAAAGGCGCCTGACAGTACAGTTGAGAACATCTGATCAAAAATTAGTTTCATTAGTAAAAATTTCATGAAAATCGTAGCAGTCATATAATTATTGACCCACCATTAGGAATCGAAGAGCTATCTATAGGAATCTAGGAGGCTAGATTCCTTCAGATGACAGTTGTATTATTGAGAGAATAAAATCAAGATCAGGGACTGAAAATGACAAATTTAGACTGTCATTGGGTCGTTAATCATTAGGAGAGGAGAAAGCGCCTGCTGGTAGGCTAAACCAGCGACACGGGATTGTACGGTGGAACGCCAATTCAAAACAAAGGCGCCTGACAGTACAGATGAGAACATCTGATCAAAGATTAGTTTCATTAGTAATCATATCATGAAAATCGTAGCAGTCATATAATTATTGACCCACCTATAGGAATCAAGGATATATCTATAGACCCGTCTATAGGAATCTAGTAGGCTAGATTCCTACAGATGACAGTGGTATTATTGAGAGAATAAAATCAAAATCAGGGACTGAAAACGACAAACTTGACTGTTATTGGGTTGACTGAAAATGACAAATTTAGACTGTTATTGGGTCGTTAATCATTAGGAGAGGAGAAAGCGCCTGCTGGTAGGCTAAACCAGCGACACGGGATTGTACGGTGGAACGCCAATTCAAAACAAAGGCGCCTGACAGTACAGATGAGAACATCTGATCAAAAATTAGTTTCATTAGTAATCATTTCATGAAAATCGTAGCAGTCATATAATTATTGACCCACCTATAGGAATCAAGGATCTGTCTATAGACCAATCTATAGGAATCTAGGAGGCTAGATTCCCACAGATGACAGTTGTATTATTGAGAGAATAAAATCAAAATCAGGGACTGAAAATGACAAATTTGACTGTTATTGGGTCGACTGAAAATGACAAATTTAGACTGTTATTGGGTCGTTAATCATTAGGAGAGGAGAAAGCGCCTGCTGGTAGGCTAAACCAGCGACACGGGATTGTACGGTGGAACGCCAATTCAAAACAAAGGCGCCTGACAGTACAGATGAGAACATCTGATCAAAAATTAGTTTCATTAGTAATCATTTCATGAAAATCGTAGCAGTCATATAATTATTGACCCACCTATAGGAATCAAGGATCTGTCTATAGACCAATCTATAGGAATCTAGGAGGCTAGATTCCCACAGATGACAGTTGTATTATTGAGAGAATAAAATCAAAATCAGGGACTGAAAATGACAAATTTGACTGTTATTGGGTCGACTGAAAATGACAAATTTAGACTGTTATTGGGTCGTTAATCATTAGGAGAGGAGAAAGCGCCTGCTGGTAGGCTAAACCAGCGACACGGGATTGTACGGTGGAACGCCAATTCAAAACAAAGGCGCCTGACAGTACAGATGAGAACATCTGATCAAAAATTAGTTTCATTAGTAATCATTTCATGAAAATCGTAGCAGTCATATAATTATTGATCCACCTATAGGAATCAAGGATCTGTCTATAGACCAATCTATAGGAATCTAGGAGGCTAGATTCCCACAGATGACAGTTGTATTATTGAGAGAATAAAATCAAAATCAGGGACTGAAAATGACAAATTTGACTGTTATTGGGTCGACTGAAAATGACAAATTTAGACTGTTATTGGGTCGTTAATCATTAGGAGAGGAGAAAGCGCCTGCTGGTAGGCTAAACCAGCGACACGGGATTGTACGGTGGAACGCCAATTCAAAACAAAGGCGCCTGACAGTACAGATGAGAACATCTGATCAAAAATTAGTTTCATTAGTAATCATTTCATGAAAATCGTAGCAGTCATATAATTATTGACCCACCTATAGGAATCAAGGATCTGTCTATAGACCAATCTATAGGAATCTAGGAGGCTAGATTCCCACAGATGACAGTTGTATTATTGAGAGAATAAAATCAAAATCAGGGACTGAAAATGACAAATTTGACTGTTATTGGGTCGACTGAAAATGACAAATTTAGACTGTTATTGGGTCGTTAATCATTAGGAGAGGAGAAAGCGCCTGCTGGTAGGCTAAACCAGCGACACGGGATTGTACGGTGGAACGCCAATTCAAAACAAAGGCGCCTGACAGTACAGATGAGAACATCTGATCAAAAATTAGTTTCATTAGTAATCATTTCATGAAAATCGTAGCAGTCATATAATTATTGACCCACCTATAGGAATCAAGGATCTGTCTATAGACCAATCTATAGGAATCTAGGAGGCTAGATTCCCACAGATGACAGTTGTATTATTGAGAGAATAAAATCAAAATCAGGGACTGAAAATGACAAATTTGACTGTTATTGGGTCGACTGAAAATGACAAATTTAGACTGTTATTGGGTCGTTAATCATTAGGAGAGGAGAAAGCGCCTGCTGGTAGGCTAAACCAGCGACACGGGATTGTACGGTGGAACGCCAATTCAAAACAAAGGCGCCTGACAGTACAGATGAGAACATCTGATCAAAAATTAGTTTCATTAGTAATCATTTCATGAAAATCGTAGCAGTCATATAATTATTGACCCAACTATAGGAATCAAGGATATATCTATAGACCCGTCTATAGGAATCTAGGAGGCTAGATTCCTACAGATGACAGTTGTATTATTGAGAGAATAAAATCAAAATCAGGGACTGAAAATGACAAATTTGACTGTTTATTGGGTCGACTGAAAATGACAAATTTAGACTGTTATTGGGTCGTTAATCATTAGGAGAGGAGAAAGCGCCTGCTGGTAGGCTAAACCAGCGACACGGGATTGTACGGTGGAACGCCAATTCAAAACAAAGGCGCCTGACAGTACAGTTGAGAACATCTGATCAAAAATTAGTTTCATTAGTAATCATTTCATGAAAATCGTAGCAGTCATATAATTATTGACCCACCTATAGGAATCAAGGATATATCTATAGACCCGTCTATAGGAATCTAGGAGGCTAGATTCCTACAGATGACAGTTGTATTATTGAGAGAATAAAATCAAAATCAGGGACTGAAAATGACAAACTTGACTGTTTATTGGGTCGACTGAAAATGACAAATTTAGACTGTTATTGGGTCGTTAATCATTAGGAGAGGAGAAAGCGCCTGCTGGTAGGCTAAACCAGCGACACGGGATTGTACGGTGGAACGCCAATTCAAAACAAAGGCGCCTGATAGTACAGATGAGAACATCTGATCAAAAATTAGTTTCATTAGTAATCATTTCATGAAAATCGTAGCAGTCATATAATTATTGACCCACCTATAGGAATCAAGGATCTGTCTATAGACCAATCTATAGGAATCTAGGAGGCTAGATTCCCACAGATGACAGTTGTATTATTGAGAGAATAAAATCAAAATCAGGGACTGAAAATGACAAATTTAGACTGTTATTGGGTCGTTAATCATTAGGAGAGGAGAAAGCGCCTGCTGGTAGGCTAAACCAGCGACACGGGATTGTACGGTGGAACGCCAATTCAAAACAAAGGCGCCTGATAGTATAGTTGATGATAATAACTGATCAAAGAGTATTTTTATTTTCATTTTACGAACCTAAAAACATCAGTAACAACATTACCTATATGCAGATACATCAGTACACGGATATCTTATTGTTCCCCATGTAAAAAACGCTGCAAATCCCTGCACAACGGTTTATTATTTTGTATAGAATACCCTTCTGTTACAGATCACAGCTCTATGTATAGATAACCCGTCTATATATATGATATGTACTATTCTATTATATGCATATTATGTAGATCGCAGACCCTCCGTAGGTTAGTACCTAACCCCGTACTCGTTACTAGGTACCTACCTTAATCACGAGTTAAATGTTGCTAAAATAATTCTGCCGATGACAAACAGTACCTACAAAAAGAAACACACATAATGAAGTTCTGAAAAGAAATTGTTGATGAGGAGTGAAAAAAGTTGCAAAAGTACCTACCAACAAACTCCAGCCCCTTCTACGTAGATGGTATAATGAACCGTTGTGTAATAATTTACCGTTGAGTAATGATTTACCGTAGTAATAATTTACCCATCAATAATACTTCAACGTTTGTTCAAGTTTCACTACCTACCAACAAACTCCAATAGAGCCATCATTTTTCAAATTAAATAATATCACAGAACAACCAACTCGACTTCATACTCCGCCAATATAATCAGGTGATCCCTACCAATGATTGGCCGTATTCACAAATTCCTATTGTGGGCGCGTCTCTGGTTACGAGATTTGGTTTGGATTGTATACAATTTCATTCACACTGGAGTCGAAAATGCCTGTCGGTGCAAACTTCGGGGCCTTACTGTGAACGAACGGCTGGACGTACGATGCTCCGGATGGTCTTAAAAAACTCGCAAGTTCAAGAACTATTTAAAACCGTAAAAATATTTACGTAAAAAAATCGTATAGGCGTTTTGAAAATTTCAACCCCTATTTTGAACCCCTTAGAGATGACTCACAGTAACGTCGAGCTTCGAGGACCAACTAGACGCCGAACGGAACCTATAACCCGAATTTCATCAATTTTTTTTCATGGTAACTAAGAAAAGTGGCCCGTACGGCGTACGGCGTACGGCGGACAGACAGAAATATTTTTATTGCAGTTTTGGATTCTACATACCTTGAAACGTAAACCATCAAATTTTGAGGGGGGGTAAGAATTTTTTTTTTCATGCTCGATTCCAATGGTTCATTATTGAAAATAATAAACCAAAATGTCCAATGTTTAAAAAAAAGGAGTTAAACAATGCAATAGGTCACTTTATTTCCTCCAATTTTTTCCAACAGAAATCCATGAAATGATGAAAACTTGATGAATTTTGAATAAATTAATATATAACTACAAGAGGTTGGGCTACTAGGTAAATCAAGAGCTTTCCAGCGATTGGCGAACGATTTTCGTGCGATGAAAACTAACGAAGTTACCAACCCATAGCAACGGGATGGTTGTAAGTGAAAACCCTAGTAAAACGTCAAATAGCGTTACGGTTTTTTCTCTTAAAAGTGCGCCACGCAAAATTTGGCTGAACCCCAGCAGTAAGACATATCCATGTCAAAATTAGTTTCATTCGTAATAATTTCATGAAAATCGTAGCTCTAAGACTGGAATAATGGTCAGGGTTTCATATGATTTGCATGTATTGTAATACAGCTAAAAATCTATTACTAAGGTGTATTACATGAAGGTGACTGATGACTATAAAAACGTTGACAATTTCATGAAATCGTGATGAAAAAAACTTGGATTTTCTACTTTTCAAGCTATTTTCACGGATCTTTTGGTGGAATTGATGCAGTTCAGCCAGTTATATGTAACATGAAACCTTATAACGTCAATTCTTTTTGTTGTAAAGGTTCAATTCATCCTAATTCTCGTCCACGCCTTCCAACTTCTTTTTATCGACTGCGACTACCCACGGGCTTTCGTCTGGTTCATCGGCCTGCACGCCGTCATGTTCTACTTCCTGTTCAAAGACTTCTACAACCAGGCGTACAAGGGAAAGAAGAGCGTAAGTACTTGTAAATCATTGCGAAGTCGTCGCTCGCCCGAAAGGGGGCTTGAAACTTTCGAGACTTGAGAGTCAAGAACGAAAGTGCAGCGTGACAGTATCAGTAAATTTGCCAAATTGGTGACTTCAAATTTTCGAAGAAAATGCAGGTATTTGGCTCGTTTCAAAATTTCGGAGATGCTCCCTACAAACCGGAAACGTCTCCAAAATCCGTTTCATTCATCGGAGATCTAAATCATAGATTTTCACTCGTATACAAAACATTCGTTCTTGCGCACCAAAATCCGTCCCCGGAGGACTAACAATGAGTTCGCTACCCAGCCCGATCGCACGATACGCAGGCATAAATTTTTGGTTTTTGGTTTTTTACAATTTTTTGGTCCGAAAACTCAACACAAAAATAATTTCAGCAACACAGGCATGCGAGGTGTTGTCAGTCAAGTTTTGGGGCGCTCAATCGACCGCAACTGGTCCGAGTCCGGTTAGACGCTCCCAGCGAACCAAATTTATTTAAAAAAAATTTGTCCGAAATCCAAAAAATTGCATATTTTTTATGTAGGCATGTGATGTGTCGTTTATCGTGTTCTTTGGTAGCTGAATCGACTGCGAGTAGTTTCACCATGTTCAGACTGGATCAAGTGATTAAAATCACTATTTGTTTTGTTCAAAACACCCAAAAATGTTTTTTACACGATTTTTCTGCACGACGAGTCACTCAGGCATCAACGAGTGCCCAGTCAGGCCGAAATGAGTGCTCTATTAAATTCTCTATTTCCCAAACTATTTCCTCGAAAATTCGCTCCTTAAGCCACGCCTACTACAGCAATTTTTTGTAAGAAATTATTTGCAATTATTCTTCTGCCTCGAATCGACATTCTGTGCCACTTTTGGTGAATTTCATCAATTATTTTTGGTGATTTCAATATTTTTTTAACCGATTTTTAGAGATTTGTTACCAACAAAAACTCAACTTAAACGACTGTTCGCTATCGAAAACTGCTAATTTTCGAACTCATCGTTTAGTTTGCCGTTATAAATATTTTAGCCTTTTCTTCACAGCGCATCTTATTCACGTTATGGGCGAAGTGCCGTGAGAAATAAGGTGCAGTTAGGTGTTTTGGCATGATTTTTCGGTCCCAAAAATCAAAAAGAATTTCAGCAACACAGGTATGCGAGGTGTTGTCAGTCAAGTTTTGGGGCGCTCAATCGACCGCAACTGGTCCAAGTCCGGTTAGGCGCTCCCAGTGTACCAAATTTATAAAAAAAATTGTCCGAAATCCAAAAAATTGCATATTATTCATGTAGGCATGTGATTTGCATGTGATATTTTTTATGTTTATGGTGTTCTTTGGTCGCTGAATCGACTGCGAGTAGTTTCACCATGTTCAGACTAGATCAAGTGATTAAAACCACTATTTGTTTTGTTCAAAACACGCAAAAATGATTTTCATCTGCGGGGGAAATAATTTTCAAATCGAATGGTGACACCCTCACATCATCTCCCAGTAAGTATTTGGTCGTTATTTTCATTTTAGTCCAAGGGTGTTGGCATTACAAATAATGGAACTATGGAAGTTAAGCGGGACTCTGTTCGATCCTTTGTTTCCTCAAAATGCCCTCCGTTTTGGCGAATACAGAGACCGGTTCGCTTGTGAAGGGTCCATAGGTGGCAGCGAAAAAGATAAGAACTCATCCCAATCATTCGTAGAGGTACACAAACAAAGTCGTCTCGCAGATCTTTCAATCCTCTTCACTTAACTTCCATAGTTCCATTCTTTGTAAGGCCAACACCCTTGGTCTAAAATGAAAATAACGACCAAATACTTACTGGGAGATGATGTGAGGGTGTCACCATTCGATTTGAAAATTACCCCATAGTTGACTCACTAGGTACTTCACAAAAGGTACATTTTTCTTGAAAAACCCACGATTTAGCCGGAAACAACACGTTTTTTCGTATTCAAACCTCATTTTCTCACTTGAAATCAATTCCAAAAAACGTTTTGATTAGTACCTTGGAAAGCTGACGTTTTGGCGCATTTTTTAGCTTACCTTCACCATTCTGCTACAAGAATTATTAGGATCACCAAGCGTTTGAAAAAACAGACGATTTTAAGATTTTGACCAAATTCACTTTTCGAACTCCATTCTCACTCCTCAAGTCCTACTAAAAATTTTTTGTTAGGCATTAGAGAGACAGGAAATTTAACGCTCTTTCCAGCGGTATCTCTAAATTTGAATTTATTTTTTAAATTAAGGAAATTATAGCTGCTTTAGTGAGACGAGGTCGGAAACTCGAAAAAAATTTTAAAAGTGAAAAAAGTGGGGTTTTTAAGCGGAGTAAATAAAAATGTTATAGGACACTTTTGGTCGGAAATTAGATGTAGGACACGTGAGAGAGAGGTTTTGCACCACTCATGTTACACCCTGTTTATATATGTATATGTATATATATAAATATATATATATATAACTGACTTCTAAATAAAATAAAACAAGGACGATCATCACTTGACTTTTTTCTCTCTTACAGAAACAATCAGCTATCGCCAGCACAGTGAACTTCTGCCAGCCGGAGCCTCCGGTGCAAGCTTATCAGCAGCCCATGGACCAGAAGCTCGTCAACGGCTACGTCACGTCCGACGCGCTCAGGAACAGAGTTTTCGTCGATTCCAACGGCCTCGCGAACGGCCACGCGAATGGGAAATTGTGAAGGTGAGGGAAATCGGGAAAATATCAAAAACAATTCCGCATGGATGGCAGCGAATTTAAAACCATAAAAATTGAGGGGAATAATAAAAATAAATTTAAAAAAAGGGGGGGAAAGCTGCAAATTATTACACAACGTTTATTATTTGCCTGTATAGATGCCCCTTGTGCGTAGATCATTCTTTGGTCAATACCCTCGAGCTCCCCCACAGCAAAGCCCTAAATCAAGTACTGGAGCCGGCCCGGGAATTACAGTTCCACAAATAATGCGCCGGATTCAATAATAATTCAATAATTAATTATTTGTTGTTATCCATGAAGCGTAAGGAAAACAATAAACCGTTGTGTAATAATTTACCTGTATATATGCCCCCTTCTGCGTTGAACGCTGTTTTATGCCTACCCTTGTGTTCCCCCAAAGGAAAGCCCTAAATCGAGTACTGTAGCCAGCCCGGGAATTACGGTTTCATAAAACTGCGCGGGATTCAATAATTGAATAATTAATAAATTTGTTGTTATTCATGAAGCATAACGTTTCTTCATGCTGCAAAAGTGCCTATCAACAAAATCCAAAACAGCCATCATTTTTCAAATGAAATAATATCACAGAACAATCAACTCAGCATCCGTAATAATAATAATCAGGTGCTCCCTAGCGATGATATCCGGGCAGGATTTATACCGTTTGATTCACGATCTTGTTGACGAAGCTTTTCGGTGCACATGGACGGCTGGTCGTGCAATGCTCCGGGTGGTGTCAACAAATTCTTTAGTTTAAGTTCAATTTAAAAAACTATGCAAATCCCTGCACAACGGTTTATTATTTTGTACATAATACCCATCTGTTACAGGTCACAGCTCTCTGTATAGATAGCTCGTCTATATACTATAATATCTATACATATCTATATACTATAATATCTATACATATTATGTATATCACAGATCCTCCGTAGGTTAGCACCTAACCCCGTACTCGTTACTAGGTACCCACCTAAATACCGAGTTAAATGTTGCTAAAATAATTCTGTCGATGACAATCCAACTAAAATGGAAAAAACCACAAATGATGAAGTTCTGAAGGAAAATTGTTGATGTGGAGTGAAATAGACGCCCCTTCTACATAGATAACTGTTTTCTGTGGTCATTACCTACCCTCGTGGTCAAATATAATGAACCGCTGTGTAATAACTTGCCCATCAATAATACTTCAACGGTTGTCCAAGTTGCAAAAGTACCGATCAATAAAATCCAGCCCCTTCTTGGTAGGTGAACCGTTGTGTAATAATTTACAGTTCTGTAATAATTTACCGTTGTGTAATAATTTGCCGTTGTGCAATAATTTACCCATTAATAATACTTCAACGTTTTTTCAAGCTTCACAAGTACCTATCAACAAAATCCTATAGGCTGTCACTTATCAAATGAAATAATATCGCAGAACGACGATCCTTGATTATAATCAGGTGCTCCCTAGTGATGATATCCGGGCCGGATTTATACCGTTTGATTCACGATCGTGTTGACGAAGCTTTTTGGTGCACACGAACGGCTGGACGTACAATGCTCCTGGTGGTCTCAAAAAATTTTTAGCGGTTCCTCAGCAGCGGCTGCAAGAGACTGACCGAATGCTGAAACCTTCAACTCAGGGAGCTCAACTAGAGGAGGTTGACCAATTGGCCATTCATCCGCAGAAAGGTACAGCCATCTAGGGCCTTTCCACCAAAGTTCACATGCTAAAAGCTGTGCTGGTAGCATCCCTCGTGAGTTCACATCACTTGGATTATCACCTGATGTAATATGATGCCAGAAGGACGCGGCAGTAAGCTCAGTGATGCGGTTGACTCTGTTCGCGATGAATGTTTTGAGGCGGTATGTTGGAGTGTTGATCCAACCCAAAGCAACTGTAGAGTCAGTAAATAATAGAGGAGATGGCGTATCTGATGGAAGCGTCTGAAGGAATGATGACAGTGATGAGTAAGTATTTGCAAGAAGGAGGGCACCCATCAGTTCAAGTCGTGGAACTGACTGAGTCTTCAAGGGTGCAAGTTTTGTTTTTGCCATCAAAAGATGCACAAAAACCTTGGATGCTGCAGTAACGCGAAGATAAATGGCCGAACTGTAGGATTTCTCTGAGGCGTCACAAAATCCCAACACTTGAGCTTGATAAGGCTCTTCAAGAAAGATGAAGCATGGGATTTTAACACGAGAAAGCAGAGGAAGCTGCAGAACAATCTCCTTCCAAGTATCGGCAACGGATGGAGGTACAGGATCGTCCCAATCTAAATTTGTCTTCCAGAGGTCTTGGATTAAACATTTTGCGGTAACAACTACCGGAGAAAGGAACCCCAGCGGGTCATAAATTCTAGCAATGGTGGACAAGAATGATCTCTTAGTGTAGGTCAGTCCAGGAGGCTTGATATTGTAAGTGAATGAATCATTTCTTGGATCCCATTGCAGTCCCAAAATCTTCACACTGTGATCATCCTCTGCTGATAAGGGAATAGGATCGCAATTTGAATGGTCCTGAACAGCTCGAAGCACCTCCTCTCGATTGCTTGACCATTTGCTCAAACGAAAGCCACCCTTGTTCATCAAGCCAATTACCTGCCTCTGAAGCTCCAATGCAGCCGTTAAATTAGGTGCCCCTGTAACCAAATCGTCAATATACATGTCTTTCATCATCACTTCAGCTGCCCTGGGAAAGGCATGACCTTCATCCAAGCACAGCTGTTTCATGACTCGCAAAGCAAGGAATGGAGCACAGGACAGACCATATGATAAGGTATTGAGTTGGTACTTGGTAATGGCTTCAAATGCATTAAATCTCCAAAAAATGTGGAGATAAGGGCGATCAAGAGGGTCGATCTGTATGAACCTGTACATCTTGACTACATCCGTTACAAAGACAACTGGGTGTACTCTGAAGCTAACCAAGATATCTTTACTGTCTCGGTGAAGTTTAGGTCCCACCAGCAAGTGGTCATTTAGAGAACCCGTCTTTGTAGCCGCAGAGCAATCAAAAACGACCTTTAAAGACAAATTTAATGAAGTAAAAAAAACCGTACCCATCAAAAGTTTTCGAGCTACGGCGTTCTGAAAATGTCAACCCCTATTTTTAACCCCTTAGAGATGACTGACAGTAACGCCGAGCTTCGAGGACCAACTAGACCTCAAACGGGACCTACAACCCAAATTTCATTAATTTTGGTTCATGGTAACTAAAAAAGTGCCAAGTACAGCGTACGGATTTTTTTTTTCCACGCTCGATTCCAAAGTTTCAATAATGGAAATGATGTTTAAAAATTAGAAAAATAATAAAAACTAACCAGGTAGAGATATCCATGATCCGAGATCGAAGCATGTATCGGCTCTACCGTTTGGATCGTGTCATTTTCGATCTGCAGTACAACATTAAATCCAATTCATCTTCCTGACGCTAGTTCTCTGATTAGCAAATTTAGCACAAAATTATGATTCGTGCTCTCCTGTGCATGGGCCGGAATACCGCAACGGCGTGTTGCACGGTTAAAGTTACTCATGCTATGTTCAAAACAGGTATTTCTAGGTATGTAAGCGTTACCAATATTACCATACCACCTCGAAATTGTGAGAGCCGTTTAACCTGCACAGGAAAATCGGTGCGAGGTCTTATGCAAACCATGGGATCCGTCGATTGAATCCAAACCCCAATTTGATTCAACGAGGAACAGTAAGGCGCCGAGTGACTACCTGATCCTCGCCCGGGAAGGAATTACGATATTTTCACAGGGTGACAGCTCATTCGACCGCAGAATAACACAACTGAATAACACAAGTTGGTACTGGGTGAACGGATCATTTTGAGAGAGCGACTTATTTATCGCGTTCTGGGTTTTTGTTTTTCTGAAAGATCTGGATAAAAATATCAGCCTCCTAAGTATAGGAAGCTTACCGTTCAACATCCATCGATAGGTGAATAAATACATAAAATAACAAACCAACAGGAAAAGATGGGCCAAAAATAGTTGTTTTTATCACATTTTAGCGAATTTTCGAAGAAAAAGAAGCTATTGTTCTCGGTCCAAAATTTTTAAAACTCGAATTTCCGAAAGATTTTTATACCAAAATCCGTTTCAGACCATCCTGAATTCCCTGCCGAAAGACACCAAAAATTATATGTATATATATATATATATTTATATATATATTTATATATTTATATATATATTTATATATGTATGTGTCATTCCAGACGATAACTCTCGAAAGAATTGAGATAAAAAGTTCAAATTTGCACGAAAAATCTGTCTTGGCAATCGACAGGCTAAGTTCGAAGATGGGCAGAATCGGGTCAACCTAAGGGGGAGTTTTGGGGAGTTTTAGGGGGGGGGGGAAATTACCCATAAATTCCCAAAATGAAAAAGTCTGACAAGTGACACCTCATTTTAAAGGTTTTTGTACGCTGAACACGATGGTGAAATCAGAATTGCGATATCTCATTCCGTTCTCAAACTGGAGCACTTTGAAGATGAAGGAACGTGGTTATTTCTTGAGATGTTCTTCCTGGTTCGTCTGCTCTAATCTGATAACGGAATGGGATATCGCAATTCTGACTTCACCATCGTGTTCAGCGTTGGAAAATCTACAAACCGAGGTGTTACTCGGCAAAAAATGGAACAAAAAATTTGTTACCTACGTACCCAATACCTACTCTTCTGGTATTCAAAACATTTTTGATTTCCCCCTCCCCCTCCTTCCACCCCAAATTTTACTTTGCGTAAAACTACTCCTGTTTTAATTTTGTATCAAGTTGGGAAAACATTGGCCGAAAATTAATTTTCAGAAAATTTTAGGCGGAGGAGGAAGATGCCGAAAACTTCGAAAATTCGCTCTTATAGCCATGCTG
Source organism: Leptopterna dolabrata (assembly GCA_954871275.1). Classification (NCBI taxonomy): domain Eukaryota; kingdom Metazoa; phylum Arthropoda; class Insecta; order Hemiptera; family Miridae; genus Leptopterna; species Leptopterna dolabrata. The sequence continues at coordinate 4,629,123 of OX940989.1, read as the reverse complement.
CATGACTGTGGTTTTTTTTGGTTTATTATCCTCTGAATGTATTCGCTCAGCAAAAAATTTTTATAACACCCCCCTCAAAATTTTTTAGCGAATTTTCGAAGAAAAGGAAGCTATTGTTCTCGGTCCAAAATTTTTAAAACTCGAATTTCAGAAAGATTTTTATACCAAAATCGGTTTCAGACCATCCTGAATTCCCTGCCGAAAGACACCAAAAATTATATGTATATATATATATATATATTTATATATATATTTATATATTTATATATATATTTATATATGTATGTGTCATTCCAGACGATAACTCTCGAAAGAATTGAGATAAAAAGTTCAAATTTGCACGAAAAATCTGTCTTGGCAATCGACAGGCTAAGTTCGAAGATGGGCAGAATCGGGTCACCCTAAGGGGGAGTTTTGGGGAGTTTTAGGGGGGGAAATTACCCGTAAATTCCCAAAATGAAAAAGTCTGACAAGTGACACCTCATTTTAAAGGTTTTTGTACGCTGAACACGATGGTGAAATCAGAATTGCGATATCTCATTCCATTCTCAAACTGGAGCACTTTGAAGATGAAGGAACGTGGTTATTTCTTGAGATGTTCTTCCTGGTTCGTCTGCTCTAATCTGATAACGGAATGGGATATCGCAATTCTGACTTCACCATCGTGTTCAGCGTTGTAAAATCTACAAACCGAGGTGTTACTCGGCAAAAAATGGAACAAAAAATTTGTTACCTACGTACCCAATACCTACTCTTCTGGTATTCAAAACATTTTTGATTTCCCCCTCCCCCTCCTTCCACCCCAAATTTTACTTTGCGTAAAACTACTCCTGTTTTAATTTTGTATGGTATCAAGTTGGGAAAACATTGGCCGAAAATTAATTTTCAGAAAATTTTAGGCGGAGGAGGAAGATGCCGAAAACTTCGAAAATTCGCTCTTATAGCCATGCTGCATGACTGTGGTTTTTCTTTTACGTTTCACTTTATTTTCGGTCTAAAAATTCGTTCTTTCGCACACAGGCTCCAATTAGGCCCTCGTTGTCTGCCGAAACTTAGCAGCCCGATCGGAATACACCCAAGGGTGTTGTGGGTGAAAAATGGGTGTAAAATATGGTTTTTTGGTATTTTAGTGACGCGAGCTTGTGAGGTAGCGTTTTCCATGTTTTTTTTATATGAAGTCGAACTTGTCCAAAGAGTGGAAAATTGAGGTTCTAACGAAGTTTCCATCTTAAATTTAAGTTAAAATTTGGTCTAAAATTGTCTTTGCAGTTTGGGTCTCCATTTGGGAACACATTTGGGTGCTAGTTGTGCTCCGAAGCTCGGCAGCCCGATCGGAATACACCCAGCGGTGTTATGGAGGGGGGGTTTAAAAATAGCGGTTTTCGACGTTTTAATGAACATGTGCTTGTGAGGTATCGTTTCCCACGTTTTTAGGGCGAGAAGACCGAATATGAAGTTGATATTGACCAAAGAGTTTAGAACTGATGCTGTAACGAAGGTTCAGCAACCAAAATTCATTTTTTATGAGTCCAAAACCTGGGAAATTGTCCGAAATCGTCATAAATTTGTATAGTAACACTAGAAGTAGTATCAACAGGTGAATCAAGAAAACTGAATGGCTCTATCACCGATCAAAGATAATTTGTAAAATTAAAAATTTTAAAAAATGGAGCCTAATTCGTTTTTGGTGGGCCAAAATTGGGGGAACGATCAAAAACAGAATTATATCCAATAACCCATGTGACAAGGATTTTGCAGCGTTTTTGATTTACCTGATTTCCTCAATAACTTGCGTTGTAGAGACAATACCGTATTTTCCGTTCCGACTTATGACGTGTATATTTTTGTTAAATATGTCTATTATCCACACTAAATTACTGTATTTTTATTTTTATTTCAGGTACCAATGATGGCTACCACCGCCCTCCATACACGCTCAATAAAATGTGTACATACATTTCCTCCTAAAACAACGTACCTATATTTTTGTTATTCAATTTTGTTTTAAATGGTACCCAATTACAATCCCCTCCCCCTTAATTTTGTATATATTAGTGTACTAGGTACCTATGTAATTTATTTTATTTTCACTTTGTGAAGTGAAATTGATTATACGATAACGGGGAAAACTAGGATTCAGATGTATGAAATCGAAAAAAATGATGTACTTAATTCGTTTTTTTTAGTAGGTAACGAAAACCTTGTCGCCATGTAAGTGTACTTTTTATATTTATTTAGTACTTAGCTCAATTACTATAAAGTAACGTTGGGGACGCCTCTTCATTAATTAAATAATTCAAAATGGTCCTTCAGAATTTTATTTCTGTTTGTAATATAAATAAACCAGTAGATAATGAATAAAGATATACAGTAGGTAGTTACACATCTAGTATCTAGGTTTTTATGTGAACTGTAGCAAACATATCCATTTCAAATTGAAAGGTTTCATCAACCTACATTACCGATGTTTCAAGAATCAAAATGGTTAAATCAAGAGCAAATCATTACAGACCATTCGTTCCGAACGGTTAATAGCTCTGTAGTAATCCACTGCTACTGAAGGTACGATTTAGTACCTGAGTGGTATTTATAATGATATTGTACAGTGCGTAATATTTTTTGCACTACAGAAATATCTCGTTATCAAAATCAAGAGTCGATTTGATTCCTATGACGCAATGTCACGACAGTGGAATGATTGTAAATAAATGTATAATTATCATGCTAGTTCTTTATTATTGTTCCTGCGTTAAGTCTTGGCGGATTTTCATAGTTTTATAAATTCTCAAAATACACAACCAACAGATTCTTGGCAAGCTCCTATATTATATACATAATTCTACCTGCAGTACAATAAATGAGTAGTATTTAAATGATAAATGAGGAAACTCCAATATCCCTCCAATATCTGATAGTAACTCGTTCAAATTAACCATAAAGTGCTTAATAATTCCGTTAGCTTCGGCCCACTGAATTTTTTTTTTTTTTAAATGATCAACATTCAATTTCTGACAAAATCAAAATATGGCGAATGGCCGGATATTAGCCGGTGGGCCTGCAGTCGGTCCACTGAGAACTGGGAATGCCAAAGCAAATTAAAAGAGTATTCATTTGCGTTTGTAAAAAAAAATTAAAAGTAGCAATTATTTAAAAAGCCAGTGAGTGACAAAGTTTGTGCCTGATATGACAGGATCGACCCTCGGATATATAAAGAAAAGGCTGCAAATTATTACACAACGGTTTATTATTTGCCTGTGTAGATCACAGTTTTCTGTGGTCAATATCTACCTCCAGCTCCCTCAAAGGAAAGCCCTAAATCGAGTACTGGAGCCGGCCAGGGAATTACAGTTTGATAAAAATGCGCGGGATTCAGTAATTCAATAAATTAACTTTGTTGTTATTCATGAAGCATAACGTAAGTTCAAGTGCGAAAGTACCTATCAACAAAATTCAAAAGAGATATTATATTGATATTGATTATATTTCATTCTTCTTCTTCTTCTTCTTCTTCTTCTTCTTCTCTTATTCTTTTTGTGACCGTAACCAGTTGGTCGCGTGGTCACAGTTGTTGATAGCGTTGTGTCGTTGTTAATGTTTGTTGTACTTTTTATTCATTGTGTTCTTCTTTGAATGAATTTCATTCTTCAAACGAAATGATATCAAAGACCAACCAACTCGACATCACACAGCCATCCTTGACTATAATCAGGTGATCCCTAGCGATGATATCCGGGCCGGATTTATACCGTTTGATTCACGATCGTGTTGACGAAGCTTTTCGGTGCGAACGTCTGATCGTACAATGCTCCGGGTAGTCCAAAAAAAATGCTTTAGTTGAAGTTCAATTTAAAAAACGCTGCGAAGTCCTTGTCACATGGGTTTATTATTCTATTGGAGTTTTACAGAATTGTTGGCTGTTAAATTTATTGTTTCTTTCATGTGAAATGATTGAAATAGCTGTTTCTGATGATTTCCACCAATTTTGGCCCCCAAAACATGAAATAGGTACGCTTTTTTCCCCAGATCATCTTTGATCATTGGTAGTGCCATTTAATGGTCATGATTCACCTGTTTACACATTTTCTAATGTTATTATACACATTGATGGCGATTTCAGACAGTTTTCCAGGTTTTTTACTCATAAAAAAACAATTTTGAGAGCTGAACATTTGGTAAAACCTCAATTTCCGCGTCTATGGTCAAAATTGATATCGTATTCGGTCTTCTCGTCCCAAAAACCATGGAAAACGATACCTCAAAAGCTCATGTTACTAACATGTTGTTAAAACGCAAAAAGTACCTATTTTTATATCCATTTTCACTCATAACACCCCTGGGTATATTCCGATCGGGCTGCAACGTTTCGAGACACAACTAGGGCCCAAATGGAGCATGTGTGCGAAAGAACGAATTTTTTAAACCGAAAATGAAGCCTGTACACGTGATACGGCGGACGGACATTGCATTTTTCGAATCTACGCACCTTGAAACGGAAAAGAAAAAATTTTGAGGGGATGTTATGTGAAAATGTGTGTAAAAATAGGTACTTTTTGTGCTTTGGTAGCATGTTAGTAACATGAGCTTTTGAGGTCCCTTTTTCCATGTTTTTGTGGACGAGAAGACCGAATATGAAGTCGATTTTGACCGAAGAGTGGAAAATTGAGGTTCTACCAAAGATTCAGGTGCCAAAATTGATTTTTTATGAGGCAAAAATCTGGAAAATCGTTTGAAATCACCATCAATTTGTATAATAACACTAGAAAAAGTGTCAACACGTGGATCAAGACGATTAAATGGCTCTACCAATAATCAAAGATGATTTGGAAAAAAAAGAGCGTACTACCTAAATTGTGTTTTGGGGGCCAAAATTGGTGGAAACCATCAGAAATAGCTATTTCAATTAATTATTTCACATGAAAGAAACCATGAATGAACAGCCAAAATTTCTGTAGTATGTCCAATAGAATAATAAACCCATGTGACCAGGACTTTGCAGCGTTTTTTAACTTTATTAAATTGAACTTGAACTAAACAATTTTTCGAAACCAGCCGGAGCATTGAACGATCAGCCGTTCGCTTGCACCAAGAAGCTTCGTCAACACGATCGTGAATCAAACGGTATAAATCCGGCCCAGATATCATCGCTAGGGAGCACCCGATTATATAATCACGGATGGCTGTATGAAGTCGAGTTGGTTGTTTTGTGATATTATTTCATTAGGAAAATGGTGGATCTTTTGGATTTTGTTGATACAAACGTTGAAGTATTACTGGGTAAATTATTACCCAACGGTTTATTATACTATCTACGCAGAAGGGACATCTATACAGGTAAATTATTACACAACGGTTTATTATTTACCTTATGCTTCATGAATAACTACAAATAATTAATTATTGAATTATTGAATCCCGCGCATTTGTATGAAACTTCAATTCCAGTACTCCATTTAGGGCTTTCCTGGGGGCAGCTCGAGGGTACTGACCACAGAAATCAGTGATCAACGCAGAAGGGGCATCTAGATAAACCTTTGTGTAATAATTTGCAGCGTGTTTATAACACTTTCGGATTCTAAGTACCTTGAAACGGAAACCATAAAATTTTGACGTGGGGGTTCAATCCCCCCCCCCCCCCCCCCATGCTCGTTTCCAAAGGTTGATTGTTAAAAATAATAAACATAAATTAAAATAAATACGTGCGCATACTCCAGTACTGCCCAGTTCAAACACCCACAATCATCCCGTGCAACGCACGGGGTTTCAGCTAGTTGAAACTACTCCTGGAATAGAAGACTTTTTCCAATATTCGATCCAAAATCGATTGATTTTGGATCGAATATTGGGAAATCTACCTCAGCGCTCGCTTACTCTTCTCGTGACGCACAATAGGATGCAAACGAGAAATCCATTTTAAGCGTCCTTCCAAGAACACTCTATGGAACGATTCGCATATTCAAACACCGAAATTTGCCCGTTGTATGTAAAATAGGAGGAAATACGCGACTCCATATTAGAAAAAGAAGTCTAAAAGCCTTAAAAAGCGGTGGAGAACAGTATTCTTCTTCATTTACGCATGCGAGGCCATAGGCGCGTGTAGTGTGCCAAGTGGTTCCGTCACTTTTGGAAACATCACTTGTACAATAATGTTGGGAATCATCAAACCAGCGATTGATTACCATAATCATGTTATCGATACATACGGAGGTAAGTAAGACTTGTATAACTGCACGGAAGGCTCTTGAAAAAATTGGCACAGACCATAAATCTTAATCCTTTTAGAGGTAGTTACTACGATATTGGCCCTGCTCAAATCATCGTTACCTTCAACAGGACAAAATGTTGACATTTCGACTGAACAGTTAAATTACACTAACTTTGCGTACCCCCCCCCCCCCCCCCCTTCGCACTACATTCCGTTCTTTTGCCCTTCACTTCCAGGGCCAATCAGAATCGACACCCCTTCACTTTGTCCCCTTCACCATTCATCTTCACAACCAATCCCAATCGACCACCTTTCACTTTTGGGACTATGTAAGGTCACCTATTCAATGTGCTTCCAGTTATACTGTTTGTTACTGACGATGTTTTGATCACCGAAACCGGTACAACCGTGTATTTTTCGCGTTTTTCGTGTACTAGTGGAAATAAGACAACATTTCAATAACTTCGTTTTTCTTTGAAATGGGTATCCACGATTTATTCGCGAGTGATTTAGTTCGGAAAAGTTTACTTCTATTAAATCAATGTATAAACCAACTTCAAGTGAAGAAGCCAATAATTACCTAACCACAGTTTTTTTAAAATTTATGTTTTCATGATAATACGAAAATGCTTGGCAAGGATCACAATTTTGTTTAATCTAGACAGTTAATAAAACTAAACTAAATTAATACTGATTTGTAGGTCCCTACGCTTTAAAAATACATGAATATACATAAGTAAATACATATAAAACACTAGCCTGACCGCTCGCTTCGCTCGCTATCCGAGATTCGCTGTACGCAGTATCGTGGAACCAACAAACGACGGAAAGATCCCATAGCCTACTGGGTATTTGTGCCCAATTTTATCAAAATCCGTCAAGCCATTCAGGAGTTGACCATGGTCGACCATATTTCCGCTATGGTCAGGGAATTAAAAATGCGCCTACGTTCAACTTCGGAGGCTACCGGATATTGGTGCCAAATTTGGTCGATATCCGTTGAGCAATTCGGGATTCGACCATGGAGGGGCCCATGGATGCGCTATGGTCGACCGCGGGGGTAGTCCGAAGGGTCGATCGTAGATATAATTTCACGTAGATTACGAATACGCGATAAAAAATAGGGGTTAACATTTCAATTAACGAAGTTGACCATGGTCGACCATAGTTCCGCTATGGTCAGGGAATTAAAAATGCGACGTTGCACAACTTGGGAGCCTACTGGATATTCGTGCCAAATTTGGTCGATATCCGTCAAGCCATTCAGGAGTTGACCATGGTCGACCATAGTTCCGCTGTGGTCAGGGAATTAAAAATGCGTCGTTGCACAACTTGGGAGCCTACTGGATATTCGTGCCAAATTTGGTCGATATCCGTCAAGCCATTCAGGAGTTGACCATGGTCGACCATAGTTCCGCTATGGTCAGGGAATTAAAAATGCGACGCTGCACAACTTGGGAGCCTACTGGATATTCGTGCCAAATTTGGTCGATATCCGTCAAGCCATTCAGGAGTTGACCATGGTCGACCATAGTTCCGCTATGGTCAGGGAATTAAAAATGCGACGTTGCACAACTTGGGAGCCTACTGGATATTCGTGCCAAATTTGGTCGATATCCGTCAAGCCATTCAGGAGTTGACCATGGTCGACCATAGTTCCGCTATGGTCAGGGAATTAAAAATGCGACGTTGCACAACTTGGGAGCCTACTGGATATTCGTGCCAAATTTGGTCGATATCCGTCAAGCCATTCAGGAGTTGACCATGGTCGACCATAGTTCCGCTATGGTCAGGGAATTAAAAATGCGACGTTGCACAACTTGGGAGCCTACTGGATATTCGTGCCAAATTTGGTCGATATCCGTCAAGCCATTCAGGAGTTGACCATGGTCGACCATAGTTCCGCTATGGTCAGGGAATTAAAAATGCGACGTTGCACAACTTGGGAGCCTACTGGATATTCGTGTCAAATTTGGTCGATATCCGTCGAGCCGTTAGGCCGTGGGAAGACAGACAGACAGACAGAGATTCGTTTTTATAATATATAGAGATTTACAGCTAAGCCGTTGCAAACCATTACCCAAAGGTGGAAACTTTACACTGGTTAATTGAATGATATTTTGACACACCCTTTATACCTCAATTATGTCACAAGGGTTCAGTTTTTTTTTCAAGTTTATGTTTTCGTGATAATGGAAAAGGCTTGAAAAAACCTCAATTTTTGGTCAATCTAGAAAGATTATAAAACGAAACTAAATTAATACTGATTTGCAGGTCCCTACTCTTTAAAAATACATTAATATACATAAGTAAACACATTATAAAACATTAACAGCTAAGCCGTAGCAAATCATTACCCAAAGTAGGAAACTTTACACTGGTTAATTGAATGTTATTTCGACACACCCGTTATACCTCCACTACGTCAAAAGGGTTCAAATTTTATGGTTTATTATTTTTAAGTTTGTTTTCATGATAATTGGAAAACGCTTGAAAAAATCTCATTTTTTGGTCAATCTAGAAAGATTAGAAAAACGAAATAAATTAATACAGATTTGCAGGTCCCTACGCTTTAAAACAAAAAACGCTGCAAAGTCCTTGTCACGGGTTTATTATTCTATTGGAGTTCTAGAGATTTTTTTTGGCTGTTAAATGTATTGTTTCTTTCATGTGGAATGATTGAAATAGCTATTTCTGATGATTTCCACCAATTTTGGCCCCCAAAACATGAAATAGGTACGCTTTTTTTTTTTTTTTTTTAAGATCATCTTTGATCATTGGTAGTGGCATTTAATGGTCTTGATTCACCTGTTTACACTTTTTCCAATGTTATTATACACATTGATGGTGATTTCAGACAGTTTTCCAGGTTTTTGACTCATAAAAAACCAATTTTGGGAGCTGAACCTTTGGTAAAACCTCAATTTCCGCGTCTTTGGTCAAAATCGACTTCATATTCGGTCTTCTCGTCCTCAAAAACATGGAAAAAGATACCTCAAAAGCTCATGTTACTAACGTTGTTAAAACGCAAAAAGTACCTATTTTTATACACATTTTCACTCATAACTCCCCTGGATATATTCCGATCGGGCTGAAAAGTTTCGGGACACAACTAGGGCCCAAATGGAGCATGTGTGCGAAAGAACGACTTTTTTAGACCGAAAATGAAGCCTGTACACGTGATACGGCGTACGGCGGACGGACATTGCATTTTTGGAATCTACGCACCTTGAAACGGAAAAGAAAAAATTTTGAGGGGGTGTTATAAAAATTTTTTGCTGAGCGAATACATAGGTGTATTATTCACAGAATAATAAACCAAAAGGAATATACTTAAGTAAATACATATAAAACATTTACAGCTAAGCCGTTGCAAATCATTACCCAAAGGAGGAAACGTCATACTATACAGTCATTGGTTCATTGAATGATATTTCGACCCACCTGTTGTACGTCCATTATGTCATAAGAGTTCATGCAAAGGTCCCATTGCACCGCTCAGCGCTAAAAATTATCGCGGGATTCAAATTCATTTTAAAAAATTGTTCATAAGAGAAAAAAAAGAAAGAAAAAAAGTAAAAAGAAAAGAAAAAATAAGAAAAAATTAATAAGAAATAAAAAGAGATAAGTATTCATAAAAATCTGTCCGTTTTTCACAAATGAAAATCAATCACACCTTTAATTTCAAGACGAGTTTCAGGAAAATTCCCTAAGAAAGCTGGCCGCCTGCACAATCCTACCACCCCGCACACATCATATTTTGGACAAGTAATGGGATTTTAGTGGTCCAAATTTAAATTTGAAAAAACCACCGTAATCAGAACACACTCCTCTATCATTTGACTAATTTTTATTTCCGACAAAAATTAGCCAAATGTGAACGCCAGTGAACCAATTGTACGAATTTTGACATTTTGAACGCCGGAACCTATTTGCGCAAAATCTATACTGATACGGCATTCAATGCTATTTTCAGATTGAGAATCGGTCAATTATCAACGGAAGGAGAGCGAAAATAAGTTTAGCTCATTTTGGTGCTGCCACGTTGTGGCGGCTTTTGGAACTACATGTCGGGCTATTTCCCCTTAAATTATAATAATCTTTTCACGCAATCAGACCCCAGGTTAAAGGGCTGGCTGTTCATGAGTGGGCCTCTACCTACCTTCACCATGTGCCTGGGATACGTCTTCATAGTGAAACGTCTCGGACCTAAACTCATGGAAAACCGCAAGCCTTTCGATCTCAAGGAGATGATGCTCGTCTATAACGTCTTTATGGTCGCTTTCAACAGCTGGATAGTTTATGAGGTAATTAATCTATCGCTATTATAATTAGGACCTCAACCTAATTAAATAAGCCTTTATAAGGAACAGGTCGAACAGAGTAGACTCGCAAAACCTTGAGAGATCAGGAACATTTTGGTACAAGCCGAAGAAGATTTGAAAACCAGATTTACAACCAAAACATTGGGAAGGAGGTAGGAATAACGTGGCGGTGACCCCTCTTCTAGTGTACAAATCTGACCCCTCTTCAAGTGTACAAATGTTCTTGATTACTAAGATTCCTTTTCTGTCTCGATTAACTATTTTATACCACTTTCAGTGAATTAAAATAAATTTCTAGCTTTCACTAGCCGTTTTGCCTATTTTTGACACTCGAAAACTCAAATTTGGCCCACCTTTTCTTTTTTTTTTTTTTTTTCATGACGTGTTTTCAGGCATACGCTTGCGGTTGTTTTTCATGGAGCTTCACATGTCAACCATGTGACTTTAGCAACTCTCCAACAGCACTCAGAGTAAGTCGGCTCATTTAGGAATATATACATTCAAATATATATATTATTTGAATGTATACATATATAAGCTCAGTACATTTTCATGACATGATTCAAGTTTGTGACTACTATGCAATTTCCCTGAAATTCGGGTCGTTACAGGTGATAAGGGGTATGTGGTGGTACTACATTTCAAAACTCATAGATTTTATGGATACGGTAAGAAAACTGTCATATTTCATTTAAGATTTTATTATTACTGACTTTATTATCGGCCAAACGATAGGCATATTTAGGTGACTAATCATGAAGAAACGCTGCAAATGATTACACAACGGCTTATTGTTTTCCTTCTGTGTAGGTCACTGTTTTCTATGGAGCTTCCCCCAGGGAAGCCCTAAATCGAGTAAATGCAGTCGAAGTATAGATTCTCTATTCGGCAAGTACAGTTACATAAAAATGCATGTCCCCCCCCCCCCCCCCCAAACCTGAAACGCGGCACTTAGGCCTACATGAAACCTGTCGTGGTATCCTCCCAGAACCACTCCCTGTAAATATTAGATCTCACAAATAAACTCATAGAAGTGGGGACGAAAGACACAGGAGCACCGATGGTGGGGATTCCCCACCATCCTCCAGAGGCTGGAGGATGGAGGGAGATAGCCCTCAGGGCTATAAAAACTCGCCCCCTTCGCTTTTCTAGCCATTCTACGCTCTCCTCTAGTCGAAGACTACTCTCTCTCCTCCTTAACCTAAAAGATCCTGGAATAGGTGACAGCCATAAGTGTTGGAACCTGCCAGGCAAATGCTCTCTAAAGATCCCGTTGAATTGGTGACAGCCTTTAGTGTTGGAACCAGGCTGGGCACAACCTCATACTGCCCCTAGTGAATTATCGCTACACCAAATCACTACGGTCCCCTTACATGGTTATTTTTGAAATTCTCATGGTCACTGAACCTCAACTTGTTCCCAAATTTTCACCTAATTTGGACGATTCGTTTGGCCGTGAACAAAAACTTGTTACTATCAACAAATAGGTAGGTAAAAAGCACTTACCAACAGAATAAAAAATAACCGAATTCTTCAAATGAAATAATATCACGGAACATCAAAATCGATTTGATTAAGCCATGCTTGGTTACAATCAGCTGTACCCTAGCAATGATACCTGAGCTGGATGTACACCTAACGTACGATTCACAATCATGTTGACGAACGTTTTGGGTTCAAACTTCAGGGCCTCAGTGCGAACGATCAGCTGAACATGCGTTGCTCCGGGTGGTCTCAAAAAATCATGAAGTTCGGAATCAATTTGTAACTTTCATAAAAACCATTTATTGAACTTTTTATTGAAAGTTTTCGAGCTATGGCGTTCTTAAAATTTCAATCCCTATTTTTCACTCCTTGGAGATGACTGACAGTAACCAGGCTCCTTGTACCAACTAGACCCCAAACGGGACCGACAAACCACGTTTCATTAATTTTGGTTCATGGTAAATAATTAAAATGCCAAGTACGGCGGTTCGGACGAAAATTTTTTTATTCCAGTTACGAACAGACCTTGAACCATCAATTTTTGGGGCGGAGGGGAGGTTGAAGTTCAAAATCCCTTCAAAATTCGACAGGTGGAAATCCGAAAATGGAAAAAAAAAATTTCTGCCAGTCCGCCGTACTTACCGCATTTTTTAGTTACCATGAACCAAAATTGATGAAATTTGGTTTGTCGGTCTCTTTTGGGGTCTAGTTGGTCCGCGAAGCTCGGCGTTACCGTCAGTCATTCCTAAGGGGGTGAGAAATAGGGGTTGAAATTTTCAGAACGCCGTAGCTCGAAAACTTTAAATAGCAGGGTATGTTTTTTTCCACCTTTTTTAAATTTATCTCAAACTAAAGAATTTTTTGAGACCACCCGCAGCATTGTACGACCAGCCGTTCGTTTGCATCGAAAAGCTTAGTCAACATGATCGTGAATCAAACGGCATAAACCGGGCCCAGATACCATTCCTAAGGGAGCACATGATTATAATCACGGAGTATGAAGTCGAGTTGGTTGTTCTGTGATATTATTTCATCTGAAAAATGATCGCTCTTTTGGATTTTGTTGATAGGTAGGTACTTTCGTAACTTGAAAACTTTATACTTCATGAATAACAACAAATAATAACTAATGCTTGAATTACTGAATCCGGGCCGGCTCCAGTACTCGATTTAGGGTTTTCCTGGGGGGAGCTCGAGGGTAGGTATTGACCACAGAAAGCAGTGATCTACGCAGAAGGGGTAAACAATAAACCGCTGTGTAATAATTTGCAGTGTTTTTCACGCTCGTTTCCAATGACTTGTTATTGACAATAATGAACTAAAACCCAAATGTAATATCTTTTTGTATCTTACAGTTTATTTTCGTGTTGAGGAAGAAGAACAAACAAATCAGTACACTCCACGTCGTTCACCATGCTCTAATGCCAATGAGCGTGTGGTCGGGTTTGAGATGTTATCCAGGTAATTTTTTTTTCTTTTCCTCATCACATTTTAGGCTTACCTTTTCTATAGCAAGAAATGTTAAGATAGAACAGTTGCTGTACAGAAGTTCGTAGACATATGAGATATAAGTCAATGAGATGAACAAGACATAAAAACATCTGCCAATTCGAGTAGGCATAGGGTGTTTCAAAAAAACATAATTTTCAAATTTCGAAGAAAATTTTTGGCGTAAATAAAAAGTTTTTTGAATATAAATAACAGGTCGTTACCGACGATTGAAAAAATTTCGATTATTGAAAAATTACTAAAAAAAAATAGCTTATTTTCTCCTCTAACTTTTTTTGATTATGTTTTTTTATACTTCTCAATGCCTGGGTTTTGAAGTTGAACCATTTTGGAATGACCTTGATAAAAAATCCAAGGTTTTTACCAAATCATAATTTTGTTTTTAACAATTATTTAATTTTGAAAAAAAAAAAAATAACACATTTTTAAAAATTATTAATTGTGAAACATTAATTTTTTCCTTGTTTCTCAGTTAGCGCACCCCCTAAAACTTGAGAAGGATAAAAGACAAACATTTTGCTGTCGAAAATATGTAATTTCGATGAAAACATTAGGTCGCTACCGATGATACTCGTTTTGAAGTTTTTCTAACAAAAAACAGAATTCCAACACGGGTAGCTGAAACATTTATGTAAATAATTATTGCAAAATATATTGTTTGTTTTTTATTTTGAATGAAAATTTTGTCAACTTGTTTTACAATTAATAATTAATGGTTCAACTTCAAAACCCAGGCATTGAGAAGTATAAAAAAACAATCAAAAAAGTAGAGGAGAAAATAAGCTATTTTTTAGTGATTTTTCAATAATCGAAATTTTTTCAATCGCCGGTAGCGACCTGTTATTTATATTCAAAAAACTTTTTATTTACGCCAAAAATTTTCTTTTTGAATAAACTTCAAGTTTAGGGGGTGCACACTTCGAAATTTGGAAATGATGTTTTTTTGAAACACCCTAGTATGCATTGGCAGCTTCCTCACTTGAATCACATCATGAACGTATAGAATAGTTGGGTAGGTTCATTTTGACACGCGGTTCAACCCACGTGTACCCTCAAAATTTCCACTCGTAAAGTGTTGAAACAGTCGTAAAGACTGTTTTTCGCGTAGTTAGAAACGTTACAAGGAAAAGGGCAACATTTCATGTTCGCGCACGCGCAGACGGATGAAATTCTTATGGAACTATCAAATTATTATTCTTGATCGACCCTCCAAATCTGAGCTCATTTCAACGATATTTAAAGAAGTTACGGGCGTTTCAAGTATTTCACATTTGCGCATGCGCAGACGGAACGATTTCCATGATTTTGAAACGGGAACATTTGCAATCCTACCCGCGTGTACCCTCAAAATTTCAGCTCTGTACGACTGGTTTTCGCGTAGTTAGAAGCGTTACAAGGAAATCGTCAGCATTTCATGTTCGCGCATGCGCAGACGGAAGTTACAGTACGATTCCAACGAAGTTCATTAGGAACTATCAAAGTATTATTCCTGATCGACCCTCTAAGTCTGAACTCATTTCAACGATACCTAGGGTAGTTGTGAGCTTTTCAAGTATTTTACGTTTGCGCATGCGCAGCCGAAAGTTACCGTAATTTTTCAATGATTTTGGTATGGGACCGTCTGTGACTCAACCCGCACACACCCTCCAAATTCCAGCCAATTTCGACCATTATTTCGGGTAGTTATGGGCGTTACAAGGAATTAACACAGACAGACACGGAACCAAAAATGTTCCTCGATGTCTGAAACGCAAAACTGAAGTGGAAATTTTCATTTTGGAGGACATACTTTTTTTTTCAATCATGAATCCAAGGCTTCCCTACCTTCGGTAGTGAGGAAGCAAAATACCTCTGCCAAGTTTAATGACACACAGCTTCCTCGTAGCACTAACATTATCGTACAAGTCGCTAACACACAGAAACGCTTCCACCACGATAAGGCAGTAACGAAAAGAAGGGGAAATTATAGATAAGTAAACAGCGGGAAATCATAGGGAAGGTGGAAAGTATAGATAATTGGGTTTGAGGTTACAATCCATGCGATCGTTATGAAATTCATTCATTCTTTCTGAGAGAAAGACCCCAACTACCCACCAAAATCGAACGACCTGGCGCATTGGGTTCGCGTGGACGAATCGGTAGGAACCTCGGATTTGGTTGGCGCATGCGCATTAGTTATACCGATGATCGTACCGCAATGAAATTCTTAGACTACCAGGAAGATGCCCTTTCTACCCACCGAACTTGAGTAAAATCGGGTGATAGGTCCGTGAGAAATTTGAGCACCGTGGATTTCGCTTTGCGCATACGCGGTGATACCAATGATCCGATTTTTCTAAAATTCATAAGGGGTCATCTAAGGCCCAACCCGCATGATCCCTGAAAATTTCAGCTAAATCATATTTGAATTGATGTAGTGTTGAGTGTGGCAAGGATTTGCAGACGGACAGACACCGAACCAAATTTGTTCGTAAAGCTCTAAAACGTAAAACGCGAGTAAAAATTTTGATTTTAAAGACAAATTTTTTTCCACTCAAAAGTGAACACAAAGCTTCCGCTATCTTGGTGGCTTCGGAAGGAAAATGATTCAGTTGTGTTCAGAGCTTTTTTTAAAATAATTCACTGGCTTCGAAACTTCATACTGCCATTAAATACTTTTATATTACACATTATTTAATCGAAAGCGCATGAACTTGATAAAATGAGAAGTCCTTGGTTCAAATATGAGCATAATTCATTTCATGAAGAAGTCACTAAATAACCTGGGGGCTAGTTACCTTTAGATAGTTCAGTTAATTAAAATTCAAAAAAGCTTCGCTAATACGCTCCAATCCTAATAAATTATCAAATCATTACGTTAATTATACTAATCATACTTATTATTATTATTAAATATTAAATGTATATAAAAATAATATTATATTAAATCATTAAGATTATAATAAATTATTAAATCATTACATAGGTAATTATACTTTTCCTTCCACAAAAAACAGGAAGGATTATTTCCAATTGATACAAGCAACAGTACCAGCAGCTTTGCTTGTCTTAGCATGAAGATATCCCAACTATAAAAACGCTGCAAAGTCCTTGTCACACGGGTTCATTTTTCTACTGGACATAAGTGGAAAAGAAATTTTGGCTGTTTATTTACTGTTTCTCTCATGTGCAATGATTAAAAAGGCTATTTTTTATGGTTTCCACCAATTTTGGCCCCCCAAAAACACGAATTAGGCTCGGCTTTTTATTTTAAACAGATTATCTCTGATAACTGATAGTATAATTTAATTGCCTTGATTCACCTGTTTGATACTACTTGTAGTGTTGTTATAAAATTATTGTATGGTGATTTCAAACAATTTCCCATGTTTTTGACAAATAAAAAATGAATTTCGGGAGGACCTTCGTTACAACCTCAAATTCTTCACTCTTCGGTCAAAATCAACTTCATATTCAGTCTTCTCGCCCTAAAAAACATGGAAAAACGATACCTCACAAAGCTCATGTTTACTAAAACCTCAAAAATCCCCCGAAAACCCTTATTTTTCTCCCATATCACCCCTGGGCGTATGCCGATCGGGCTGCCGTGTTTCGGAGCACGACTAGGACCCAAATTTGTTCCCCAGGGGACCCAATCTGTGTGCGGAAGAACAACGATTTTAGACCAAAATTTAATGTAAACTTATGGCTGAAACTTCGTTGGGACCTCAATTTTCCACTCTGGTCAAAATCGACTTCATATTCGGCCTTCTCGTCCCCAAAAACATGAAAAACGATACCTCAAAAGCTCATTTTACTAACATGTTACTAAAACACAAAAACTATCTATTTTTATACCCCTTGTCACTCATAAGCGTTTTTATAGTTGGGATATCTTCATGCTAAGCCAGCTTTTGCTTGTATCAAGTGGAAATAATCCTCCCTGTTTTTTGTGGAAGGAAAGTATAATTATGTAATGATTTAATAATTTATTATAATCTTAATGATTTTTTTAATATACCTACATTTTTATATACTTTTTTTACATTTTTATATACATAATTATTTTTATATACATTTAATATTTAATAATAATAGTAGTATAATTAACGTAATTATTTGATAATTTATTAGGATTGGAGCGTATTAGCGAAGCTTTTTTGAATTTTAATTAACTGAACTATCTAAGGCCCGGTTTTTCAAACCTCAGTTAACTTTGACGATCGTTAACGCCGCGAAATGTCGTTTTTCAAACCATGGTTACGAGTTGACGCTCCGTCAGTTTGACGTAACCACAACCGCGCGTCGAAGTAAGGTTAACTACGCCGTCAACTGTCAACCACTGTCTTCCGTAGACAAACAGGACATGAAAGTCGAAATTATCATTCAACACATGGCTGTCTTTAATCATATTATTTACCTACCTACCTTCATCATTCAACTGTATTTATATCATACTTCCCTACCTTTATTTAATCATATTTACTTACCTGATCATAATTATTTATTTAATTACCTACCTACTTACCTATCAACTGTGTTGTCTACTGATTTTATCTACATTAATATCGGACACGACTCTTCTGCTGCTCCTTACCATCAAGGTAAGAAAAAGTTACGAATTCTGTTTGGACTTTTTATTAATTAAAAAGGTATGAAATCGTTAGTTTCCCCATCGTGTCTAATATGCCTGCTTGATTCCATAAAATGTCTTATCTGTGTAATAGGTGTATTTCGTATAATCTTCAGATGAATCTGCTCACAGTAATTGATGATCCCTACGGACGATGAGGAGTTCCTTGATTTTATAGCTCACGGGCTTCAGCGGGATCGCCGGTTGGTTCCCCGATACGAACATTTCAGCCAGTGGAGCGACGACGAATTTGCGACAGTTTTCAATTTTTCTTCTGCCTCGTATAATTAGTATAGGTAATCGATTTTGTAATTGAAACTAGGAGTTGAAATATATTTTTTGAACCCTGCATTTCCTCGGTTGTGCAATATAACTTCTCCTAATATCCTCTGGACCTGGTGGTTCAATGTAGAGTAGGTACAATACCTCTTGGTACCATGGTGTACCTCATTATTCAAATTACCATTCACACACGTTAAAACTTGTGGGTTACAATGAATAGGCCAATAATCTGGAAAACTGGGTTAAATATAATTGAAAAAAAAAACATTTGAATGATAGCCCAATGGGTTTGGTCAGAAATAACCAAAACAATACAAAGTACTTGTCACATGGGTTTATTATTCTATTGGACATACCTACAGAAATGTGGGCTGTTCATTTATTGTTTCTTTCATTTGAAATAATTGAAATAGCTATTTCTGATGGTTTCCAACAATTTGGGCCCCCAAAACACGAATTAGGTAGGCTCCTTTTTTTTCTTTTTTTTTTCAAATTATCTTTGATCATTGGTCCTAGTGCCATCGTCTTGATCCACGTGTTGACACTTTTTCCAGTGTTATTATACAAACTGATTGTGATTTCAGACGATTTCCCAGGTTTTTCACTCATAAATAATCAATTTTGGGAGCTGAACATTTGGTAGAACTCAATTTTCCACTCTGGTCAAAATCGACTTCATATTCGGTCTTCTCGTCCCCAAAAACATGGAAAACGGTATCTCAGAAGCTCATGTTACCAACATGTTGCTAAAACGCAAAAAGTACCTATTTTTACACACATTTTCACTCATAACACCCCTGGGTATATTCCGATCGGGCTGAAAAGTTTCGGGACACAACTAGGGCCCAAATAGAGCATGTGTGCGAAAGAACGAATTTTTTTGACCGTAAATGAAGCCGGTACACGTGATACGGCGTACGGACATTGCATTTTTGGAATCTACGCACCTTGAAACGGAAAAGAAAAAAGTTTGAGGGGGTGTTATAAAAATTTTTTGCTGAGCGAATACATAGGTTTATTATTCACGGAATAATAAACCAACACAACTCGAGATTGAAGGCAAAAACAAACGTAAATTGAAATCAAAATCAAATCACAACAACTACCTACCTACCAAACACCAAACACCGAAACATGAAACTTTCATGATCGGAAAAGCAGGAAACACGAAGGCGGAAGAGGCTAAAAACCCGCAATGATTGCCAGAATATCATCTGGGGAAACTATTTGGATGCTGTGAGAGAACAGGCGAGGTTAACGGCGTCGTTAGCTAACAACGCCTTGACTACGATTCTGTGGACCCGTCAAGTTGACGCTCGTCAAAAGGATTTTGACGGTCGCTAGCTGACGGCGTGATCTGTTGAGGTTTGAAAAACCGGGCCTAAAGGTAACGAGCCCCCAGGTTATTTAGTGACTTCTTCATGAAATGAATTATGCTCATATTTGAACCAAGGACTTCTCATTCTATCAAGTTCATACGCTTTCGATTATAGTAAATAATGTGTAATATAAAAGTATTTAATGGCAGTATGAAGTTTCGAAGCCAGTAAATTATTTTTAAAAAAGCTCTGAACACAACTGAATCATTTTCCTTCCGAAGCTACCAAGATAGCGGAAGCTTTGTGTTCACTTTTGAGTGGAAAAAAATTTGTCTTTAAAATCAAAATTTTTACTCGCGTTTTACGTTTTAGAGCTTTACGAACAAATTTGGTTCGGTGTCTGTCCGTCTGCAAATCCTTGCCACACTCAACACTACATCAATTCAAATATGATTTAGCTGAAATTTTCAGGGATCATGCGGGTTGGGCCTTAGATGACCCCTTATGAATTTTAGAAAAATCGGATCATTGGTATCACCGCGTATGCGCAAAGCGAAATCCACGGTGCTCAAATTTCTCACGGACCTATCACCCGACTTTACTCAAGTTCGGTGGGTAGTTAAAGGATATCTTCCTGGTAGTCTATGAATTTCATTGCGGTAAGATCATCGGTATAACTAAGGCGTTAAATTTTAGACAAAAATTTAACGTAAACTTAAGGCTGAAACTTCGTTGGAACCTCAATTTTCCATCTGGTCAAAATCGACTTCATATTCGGTCTTCTCGTCCCAAAAACATGGAAAACGATACCACAAACGCTCACATTACTAACACGTTACTAAAACACAAACAGTATCTATTTTTATACCCCTTTTCACTCGTAACACATCTGGATATATCCCGAACCAGCTGCAAAGTTCCGGGACAAACTGCGGCCCAAATGGAGCATGTGTGCGAAAGAACGAATTTTTTAAACCGAAAATGAAGCCGGCATGCGTGATACGGCGGACGGACATAGGATTTTCTGCATCTACGTACATTGAAACGTAAAAGAAAAAATTTGAAGGGGTATTATACATTTTTTTTGCTGAGTGAATACATAGGTGTAATGAATCTCAATAATAATGAATCTGATTCTGAATAATAAACCAAAATACGTAACACCACAGGAGACAACTTGAGTCGAATACTTACAGTTTAGCGGTATGAGTGTTTGTCTGATGCGGTACGAATTTATATCGGTTTGTACTAATGATGACATGTAAACAATGTTCAGGAGGTCATACAGTGATTTTCGGATTGCTCAACTCTATCGTCCACACGATTATGTACTCCTATTACCTCTTGGCTGCTTTGGGACCCAATGTACAGAAGTACCTTTGGTGGAAGAAGTACCTCACCACTATTCAGCTTGTAAGTGATAATATAATAATCATCATATTTATCATGTAGCTGGGAAGACCAGTGAGTTGTGGAGATTGAAAGATACAACTCAGTGACTACCTTTGCACAAGGCATTAATGTCCAATTCGATGAGGATTTGAATATAATTATAATGCTAAAGGTATTTTTTGAAAGATTAGGATCCCAGATTTCACAACAACATTATCACTGCGCATGGACAACTTTACCATTGCGCATGGTAAATTTACCGTAAAACTTCATCATTGCGCATGGTGAATTTACCGTAAAACTTGATTATTGCGCATGGTGAATTTACCGTAAAACTTCATCATTGCGCATGGTGAATTTACCGTAAAACTTCATCACTGTGCATGGTGAATTTACGGTAAAACTTCATCACTGCGCACGGTGACTTTACCATAAAGCTTTATCACTGCGCATGGTGAATTTACCGTAAAACTTCATCATTGCACATGGTGAATTTACTGCAAAACTTCATCATTGAGCATGGTGAATTTACCGTATTACTTTATCATTGAGCATGGTGATACCATAAAACTTTTATCATTGCGCATGGTGATTTTACCGTAAAACTTTTATCACTGCACGTGGTGAATATACCGTAAAACTTTATCACTGCGCATGGCGAATTTACTTGAAACTTCATCACTGCGCATGGTGAATTTACTGTAAAACTTCAACTTTGCGCATGGTGAATTTACCGTAAAACTTCAACATTGCGCATGGTGAATTTACCGTAAAACTTCATCATTGCGCATGGTGAATTTACCGTAAAACTTTTATCATTGCGTGTGGTGAATTTACCGTAAAACTTGATCACTGCGCATGGCGAATTTACATAAAACTTCATCACTGCGCGTGGCGACTTTACCGTAAAACTTCATCATAGCGCATGGTGAATTTACTGTAAACCGTCAACATTGCGCATGGTGAATTTACCTTAAATCTTCATCATTGCGCATGGTGATTTTACCGTAAAGTGCTCTGACAGGGGAAAACCTTATCCGATTTTTGGACAACTTCCATACTCAGCAATACGATACCTCAATGAGTCAGGGTTATTACAGCACATTCAGCCATAAAAATTGAGGAGGACTACGACGAAGGGGATTACATTATTTTTTAAGCTGGTCTAGTTGTTTAAGTACTACCTTGTTTCCTATTCAAATATTTACTTTCGTAAATTTTAGAGAGATAGTAAATATTCGTTTATTTTAGAGAAATTTTACAGAGTCTAGGAAATCCGAGAGTGTGACGTAGGTATGGATATTCCCCAAAATAAACAACTTTTTCAAATTTATTCAAAGGCGATGCAATAAAATTTTTGAAGAAGGCGCCAAATTTCGACTAAAAGACGGTATGAAAACCAAAACGCTGCAAATCCCTGCACAACGGTTTATTATTTTGTATAGAATACCCTTGTGTTACAGATCACAGCTCTATGTATAGATAACCCGTCTATATAATATGATATGTACTATTCTATACATATTATGTAGATCGCAGACCCTCCGTAGGTTAGTACCTAACCCCGTACTCGTTACTAGGTACCTACCTAAATCACGAGTTAAATGTTGCTAAAATAGTTCTGCCGATGACAAACAGTACCTAACAAAAAGAAACACACATAATGAAGTTCTGAAAAGAAATTGTTGATGAGGAGTGAAAAAAGTTGCAAAAGTACCTACCAACAAACTCCAGCCCCTTCTACGTAGATGGTATAATGAACCGTTGTGTAATAATTTATCGTTGAGTAATGATTTACCGTAGTAATAATTTACCCATCAATAATACTTCAACGTTTGTTCAAGTTTCACTACCTACCAACAAACTCCAAAAGAGCCATCATTTTTCAAATTAAATAATATCACAGAACAACCAACTCGACTTTATACTCCGCCAATATAATCAGGTGATCCCTACCAATGATTGGCCGCATTCACAAATTCCTATTGTGGGCGCGTCTCTGGTTACGAGATTTGGTTTGAATTGTATACAATTTCATTCACACTGGAGTCGAAAATGCCTGTCGGTGCAAACTTCGGGGCCTTACTGTGAACGAACGGCTGAACGTACGATGCTCCGGATGGTCTTAAAAAACTCGTAAGTTCAAGAACTATTTAAAACCGTAAAAATATTTACGTAAAAAAATTGTATAGGCGTTTTGAAAATTTCAACCCCTATTTTGAACCCCTTAGAGATGACTCACAGTAACGTCGAGCTTCGAGGACCAACTAGACGCCGAACGGAACCTATAACCCGAATTTCATCAATTTTTTTTCATGGTAACTAAGAAAAGTGGCCCGTACGGCGTACGGCGTACGGTGTACGGCGTACGGCGTACGGCGGACAGACAGAAATATTTTTATTGCAGTTTTGGATTCTACATACCTTGAAACGTAAACCATCAAATTTTGAGGGGGGGTAAGAATTTTTTTTTTCATGCTCGATTCCAATGGTTCATTATTGAAAATAATAAACCAAAAACGAAGGGATACAATATCAAGGCTATGTGTGGGGATTTTAATTAAAATTTGGACCCGTCTTCAAAAATATTGTTGTTTTTTTGCACTTTTCAATTTTTCATTTCTATTACCTATTATTATTATTATAACTACTACTATTATTATTATTATTAATGTTATACTTCGATATTTATGAACACCTTTCGAGAAGGTGCTTATGAATTATTTTACACAT
This sequence comes from Leptopterna dolabrata, assembly GCA_954871275.1. Classification (NCBI taxonomy): domain Eukaryota; kingdom Metazoa; phylum Arthropoda; class Insecta; order Hemiptera; family Miridae; genus Leptopterna; species Leptopterna dolabrata. The sequence goes on along the minus strand of OX940989.1, from coordinate 4,605,264 downwards.
TTTAGTGCGTTTATCGAAGTAGGGTTTTTCAGCTAATTTTTTTCTATTAATGAGGTAGGTACCTATGTACATACACTTTCCTATGCCAACGCCAATTTATTGACCAAGTACTGACTTGACACTAGCCCAGAAAATATACCTCACAGTATCAAGTACTGATACTTCCATTCCTGGGGCTGTCTTTGGCACTCTTTGGCAGGCATTTTTTTGTCGTCAAATCGTGCAACGTCTGTTAAAGCACTGGAAATCGAAGAGTATAACTGGCATAGTGCATGCCCAGTAGTACTTTTCTACTTACAACACTGGAACGGGACCCCCCGGGGGATGGAAATACTTTTCTCAAAAAAGGAGTGTGGCCCCTTGTGATGTCACATTACAAGGGTCAAAAATCGGTAAAAATGGCTAATATTACGAAAAAATTGTATGTTATGAAAAGTGCATCTTTGTACACGATAGCACGAATATTTCATTGAAAATTCGCTTTATAGCCATTCTGCATGACTGGAACTTTTTTTTTCTTAAACTCGGTTAAAAACGCTGCTTTATGACGCACTTGGAACCCATGTGGACTGGGAACTAGCGATGGTATGAATGAAGTGTGCCATCCCAAAAATGATCCCAACCACATTCGTCTTAAAAATGTTTTTGCTGATGAACTAAACCGTTGATTTTCGTTGCAGGTACAATTTGTATGTATCTTCATACATTCCTTCCAGCTGTTCTTCATAGACTGCGAAGTTCCCATAGTATTCGCTTGGATCATATCAGCTCATGCCGTTCTGTTTTTCGTTCTCTTCATACGATTCTACAACGAGGCTTACGTTTCGGGCGAAACGGTAAAATATGAGCATATATTTAAAAATCACACACACACACACGCACACACGCACGCACGCACGCACGCACCACACACACCACACACACCACACACACCACACACACCACACACACCACACACACCACACACCACACACACCACACACACCACACACACACACACACACACACACACACACATAGATGAAGTAAGATACTCTTATGTGCCCAACGACTAAGATGATTAATGAAAGTAACTCGTTGCCTGCCATGCAGAGTTTTCAGTCAATTTGCCAAGTTACATTACTACTTTTTGATTTTACCATAAAAGTTCGGCCATCAACACTTGGACATAAACTCTAAAAAAAAGCCATCTTGCAATCATTGGAGTATTAAATGAATTTATTATGTGCTAAAAGTAGCAATGAGTTTCATTGTTTCAAGTTTCATTCCGTCAAATTCGACTTTCTCTGACAAATCTGACTTTTTTTGTCAAGTGCAATTTTTCGGAAAAGAATCATTGAGAATTTCCACGTGGTAATATGAAGCGATTTATTTTTTCTAGAAATCAGAAACTATGGTGAGATCACTGAACTTCTGCACATCAGCAACACCTAGCAATGGAAAAACGAAGGACAAGTGACAGTGAACAGTGTAGAGTGCCCTTGAGACGAGTCTTAAGTTTGAAGGAGTCAGGGGAAAAAGTTTCACAGGAATGATATGACTTCAGGAACACGAACTAATTTTACCAGTGTGGGACACAGGCATACCCTGAAGTTTTATCTAGGGTTTATTTAAGATTTCAACTCTGGATTTGATTAGGAAGACCAATGGTTTAAGATCCTTTTCCTCACTCTGGATATCATCTGGAAGACTAATGGTTTACTTAAGATCATTTTCCTCACTTTGGATACAATTTGGAAGACAAATGGTTCACCTAAATCCTTTTCCTCACTTTGGGTATAATTTGGAAGACCAATGGTCGATTTAAGATTCTTTTCCTCACTCTGGAAATCATCTGGAAGATTAATGGTTCACTTAAGATCCTTTTCCATTCTCTGGATACTATTTGGAACACTAATGGTTCACCTAAATCCTTTTCCTCACTCTGGGTATAATCTGGAAGACTAATGGTTTATCTAAGATCCTTTTCCTACGCAGGATATAATTTGGAAGACTAATGGTTTATCTAAGATCCTTTTCCTCACGCTGGATATAATTTGGAAGACTAACGGCTTATCTAAGATCCTTTTCCTCACTCTCGATATAATTTGGAACACTATCTAAGATCCTTTTCCTCACTCTCGATATAAGTTGGAAGACTAGTGGTTTACTTAAGATCCTTTTCCTCACTCTGGGTATAATCTGGAAGACTAATGGTTTACTTAAGATCCTTTTCCTCACTCTGGATACAATTTGGAAGACTAATGATTCACCTAAATCCTTTTCCTCACTCTGGGTATAATCTGGAAGACTAATGGTTTACTTAAGATCCTTTTCCTCACTCTGGGTATAATTTGGAAGACTTAATGGTTTATTTAAGATCCTTTTCCTCACTCTAGATATAAGTTGGAAGACTTGGTTTACTTAAGATCCTTTTCTTCACTCTGTATATAATTAGGGAGACTAATGGTTTATCTACGATCCTTTTCCTACGCTTGATATAATTTGGAATACTAACGGCTTATCTAAGATCCTTTTCCTCACTCTAGATATAAGTTGGAAGCCTAATGGTTTATCTAAGATAATTTTCCTACGTTGGATATAATTTGGAAGACTAACGGCTTATCTAAGATACTTTTCCTCACTCTGGATATAATCTGGAAGACTAATGGTTTATTTAAGATCCTTTTCCACACTCCGGATATAATTTGGAAGACTAATGGTTTATCTAAGATCCTTTTCCTACGCTGGATGTAATTTGGAAGACTAACGGCTTATCTAAGATCCTTTTCCTCACTCTAGATATAATCTGGAAGACTAATCGTTTATCTAAGATCCTTTTCCTCACTCTGGATATAATTTGGAATACTAACTGATTATCTAAGATCCTTTTCCTCACTCTAGATATAAGTTGGAAGACTAATAATGGTTTATTTAAGATCCTTTTCCTCACTCTGATTTGGACGACTAATGGTTTATCTAAGATCCGTTTCTTCACTCCGGATATAATTTCAAGACTAATAGTTTATCTAAGATCCGCTCCTCACTCTGGATATAATTTGGAAGACTAACGGATCATCTAAAATCCTTTTCGTCACTCCAGGTATAAGTTGGAAGACTAACGGCTTATCTAAGATCCTCTTCCTCACTCTGGATACAATTTGGAAGACTAATGGTTCACCGAAATCCTTTTCCTCACTCTGGGTATAATCTGGAAGACTAACGGCTTATCTAAGATCCTTTCCCTCACTCTGGTTATAATTTGAACGACTAATGGTTTACCTACGATCCTTTTCCTCACTATGGATATAATTTGGAAGACTAATGGTTCACCGAAATCCTTTTCCTCACTCTGGGTATAATCTGGAAGACTAACGGCTTATCTAAGATCCTTTCCCTCACTCTGGTTATAATTTGAACGACTAATGGTTTACCTACGATCCTTTTCCTCACTCTGGATACAATTTGGAAGACTAATGGTTCACCGAAATCCTTTTCCTCACTCTGGGTATAATCTGGAAGACTAACGGCTTATCTAAGATCCTTTCCCTCACTCTGGTTATAATTTGAACGACTAATGGTTTACCTACGATCCTTTTCCTCACTCTGGATATAATTTGGAAGACCAATGGTTTACCTACGACCCTTTCCCTCACTCTGGATATAATTTGGAAGACTAATGGTTTATCTAAGATCCTTTTCCTCATGCTGGATATAATTTGGAAGACTAACGGCTTATCTAAGATCCTTTTCCTCACTCTGGATACAATTTGGAAGACTAATGGTTCACCGAAATCCTTTTCCTCACTCTGGGTATAATCTGGAAGACTAATGGTTTACTTAAGATCCTTTTCCTCACTCTGGGTATAATTTAGAAGACTAATGGTTTATTTAAGATCCTTTTCCTCACTCTGGATACAATCTGGAAGACTAGTGGTTTACTTAAGATCCTTTTCCTCACTCTGGATATAATTTGGAAGACTATCGGTTTATCTAAGATCCTTTTCCTCACACTAGATTTAAGTTGGAAAACTAATAATAGTTTATCTAAGATCCTTTCCCCCACTCTGTTTATAATTTGAAAGACTAACAACGGTTTACCTAAGATCCTTTTCCTTACCCTGGATATAATTTGGAAGACTAACAACGGTTTATCTAAGATCTAATTTGGGACTAATAATGGTTTATCTAATTCGGGACTAATAATGGTTTATCTAAGATCTTTTCCTCACTCTGCATATAATTTGGAGGACTAACAACGGTTTATCTAAGATCTAATTTGGGACTAATAATGGTTTATCTAAGATATTTTCCTCACTCTGGATATAATGTGGAAGACTAATAATGGTTTATCTAAGATTCTTTTCCTCACTTTGGATATAATTTGGAAGACTAATGATGGTCTATCTATGATCCTTTTCCCCACTCTGTACATACATAATTTGGAAGACTAACAACGGTTTATCCAAGATCCTTTTCCTCACCCTGGATATCATTTGGGACTAATAATGGTTTATCTATGATCTTTTCCTCACTCTGTATATAATTTGGAAAACTAATGGTTTATCTAAGATCCTCTTCTTCACTCTGTATATAATCTGGAAGACTAATAGTTTATTTAAGATCCTTTTCCTCACTCTGGATATAATTTGGAATAACCAAAACGTTCGAGATTTCAAATGCCTTTCGTTCTAAACGATCTCGCAGGGGCCAAGAGGGTAGAAACCTTTCTCGCAATGGCAAGATTTTCTTGATATTATGATCCTGGAAAGACCTAACTCAGTTCACTAGGTGATTCTCGGATGTCGAACCTGATGATTCTTCTGCTGTCGATGGGGAAAGATGATATTGTGATATCACTAACTGATTTTCGTTGATGGAGGACGTTTAAATAAAACACCTGTGATCTCTCATACATAGCTTACATACTTGTTACTTCGGTAACAGCAAAAAAGTAGTGTATCAATATTCTTTTCAGTGTTCAGTTTAGTGGTCAATATTTTTGTAGTGATATATATTTTTTTCAGTGATTTAGGTAGATTAGTGTTCGAATTTTCCTTTGCCTTTACTCCCGTCTTTTAGCTGATATCTTTTCTTTGCACATTTTGCTGTTTAATTTATTCTTTGCGCAAGGTGCCCACCTACCTAGTTATAAGGGCGATACCTATCTTAAAGAACAGTTTTTAATGAGGCTTGGTAGGTAGGTACCTACTTGTTTTTTTGTGATACTTCGCATTATGGATGATTCATGATCCCATATATTTAGGAGCAACCATATGATTTCTTTGTCAAAAGATTACAATTTCGATAACCTACCATTATTACCAATGATTCACGAAAGAAGAAAAAACTATAGGAAGAAGTATAAACAATAGGAAGAAGTTAAAATAATAGGAAGAAGTTAAAATAATAGGAAGAAGTAAAAACAATAGGTAATAATGGTAGGTTAACAAAATTATAATCTTTCATTTCCTATCTCTTACTATTTTTTATTTACTCCTCGGTTTTTTATTAGCCCGTTTTATTTTTTCGTTTCATGAGTTCAAAAATTATTGTGGATGTTCTTTCATTTTCAGTAATTGATACCAACTAAATGTGTAATTTAATCGAAGCAGTAAAATATTTTGTAATTATTAAACGCACACGTACTACTGATAAGGTCTGAAGACCTTCAGTACATTGTTTCAAATAAAATAAATAAATGAAGACATCAAAGTCCACGCTTATGGAGGTCCAACGTTAAGGTCAAGGTGTTTGATTTGTATGACGTCACATCCATAGGGAAACTAAGAGAATAATGTGGGTAACATACCCAACGTTCTTAGCCTTCTCCCTCCACAATTTTTAATAAGGAAATCATTTTAATAAAAACCCAGAACACTGCACCAATAAATGGTCACTCGTTTGCCTGAATACCTAGGAAAATTCTCAATAAGAAATCCTAAACAATATTTATGAGTTCATCACTCCACAGGTAAAACAATTTACAATATACGGGGCACGTATTTATCTGTCGAACTTGACAATAACGTCGTCGTTACGAACGTAATCGTGTTTCTGTTCAGTCCCACAATGTACCTCCCAAATTAGCTAGTGTTGTATTACTTCTGAGTGTTAGGCTCATCCACTTTTGTGAAACCTAACTATTCTCAATTTCTTTTATTTTGTATGTTAAGGGCCTGCAGACCCTGTGTTGAAAACTTTTTTCAAGTTTTCTCAGGCTGTGATTCACTTGCGGTTTTGGAAAAAAATTGTAAATTCACTATATTAGTAGTTGGGAATCACCCGTACAGCAACCGACCACGAAAATTCATCAGATATAAAAAAAAATGTTAAATTGGGCCAAAAAAATGTAAGATCAAAATTCCATCCGTATATGTGCATTTTTGGAAGGCTAAAAATTCATTAAATTCAACGAATGCAGTTATAACTTGTAAAATGGGCGAGCGAACAAGTTAATAAATTTCAACGATTTTGAAAAAGGGTGTCAAAATAGGGGCTCGGGCTTTACTCTGAAGGCAGGTAGTGAAAGGACAGCAGCTGGCTCGTATCATGGATGCTACTACGACGTCCCTCCACACCGTGCTATCCATGCGCAGCTGCGCGTCAGAGGTAATTTTCAATGTCCTTGATCAGAGGGTGAACGCCGAGTTACAGCACCCTCAGGACGAATTGGCATCGCTGTAAAGATGTGCTGGGAAGCTTTCCTTTAGAATTTTCGTTCTCTGAGCAAGAGCAACCCGTCCTTCCCCATCGCAACCAACCTCCTCTACTGCTTGGAAGTCAGCTCGTGGTTTATTATTTTCAATAATGAACCTTTGGAACGGGCATGAAAAAAAAATTTTTAACCCCCCTCAAAATTTGATGGTTTACGTTTCAAGGTATGTAGAATCCGAAAATGCAATTAAAAAAATTCTGCCCTACGCCTTACTTCGCAATTTTCTTAGTTACCATGAACCAAAATTGTCAGAATTCGGTTTATGGGCCCCGTTGGGGGTCTAGTTGGTCCTCGAAGGTTGGCGTTACTGTCAGTCACCTCTAAGGGTTACTTTTACATTGGGTAAGTAATTTTGAGAGAATTTTTACTGGAAATTTAACGGTATATAAATCAATGAATATATCGACTGAACACAAAGTAGGTACCTAATGTGAGACGCATTTCGTAAGAAATGACCTTCCCACAAGAGACAAACAACTTAGGTACTCTCACACAGTGTGCGATTTTTAATTTCATTTCATTTTTATTTATACTTATGTGTACTTCACTCAAAATTAAACGTGACTTCTTAAAAGATCGATTACACACTGCCCAACTCTTAAGTGTTCTATTTATCATATTAATACAGAATCAATTCTAACATGACTTCAAGTACCTACTTTTAATCATTAAATACCTTTCACTACCTACTTCGAATTCAACGACAATAGGAAGAGGATTAGGTAGTAACAAATAACTTTTAGAGTTCAACGTTTTATTCAATGACTGAAATTTAAACAAATAAAAGTGACTACAAGTGATTCGACTTAACGGATAAAACAGACAGTAACCCCAATATGCGGAAGAGGATAAAAGTGTGAACCAAAATACTAACATAATGACAAAATATTACCCGTATAAATGACAGAACTATGCTCTGGAACTTGATCATAAATATGCTTATACTTCTTTCGAGTAATATCGGCGTGGTATAGCATCTGAAGAGCTCTCGATTTTGATTAATGATTTGCTCAGATAAGGTAACGTTGAGTGGGTAGGATATTACAGTGATATAAGAAAGAAATAGTAAGGGTCAGTGCAGGAATTCGTAACACTGTATTAGGTGGTACACATAGGAAGGGTACGTATGTACCAACTCATAGTACCAAATCGTAATACCAAAGTACGCTGTAGAAAAGTAAATTGCTAAGTTCAAGAATAGTTACACTGCTCAAATTAGACTGGATCTAGGTAGGTATTCGGAAATCTAACTAAGTTCATGTTCATTTAAACAGGTTCAAACTCGCTTGTTGCTGTATACGACTGAGTCGCTTGTGAACATAGAATGTCTCGTCAACTTTGATCGTCTTCCTGAATAAAACAATACACAGTAGTAAATTAAAAAACGCATTTCTATAATATTACATGTAAATGTAAATATAGTAAATGTACTTAATGTAAATAAAGTTTTCCTGCTGTTTATTATATTATAAATCTGTGCTGATCTGGCAAAACGTCCAGTAGAGCTGACTTTACAGTTTTGCAGGTCCAGAGAAGGGCATGAAGAATCACGAAAATATGATATTATTAAGTACATTGAAATATTTGATGTGCCTCGAATATCAAGTGTCGTGGTACCCATCTGGAATACCACACAAATGTACATACTAAGACTGTCCTAAATAAACCGAGTGAATGGTGGGCCTACGTGACACAAGTGGAATAGGTAGTCCTCTCCCATCATCGATCCCCCAACGGCTCCCGACGACCGTCCAGAGGACCGGGGGAGGGTAGAAGAGCTCCTATAAAAACCCGCTCTTCTCACCCAGCTCGCCATTGTACGCTCAAACCTCAAGTCGATGACTTCTCTCTGTCCTTACCTTCCTCCTCAAACCTCTCGTCTGAAAGAACTCGGAGTGGTGGAACCGGTCTGGTGATAACCGACGTGGTTGGAACCGTGTGGGCAAAACCCTCTAGGGTTTCTAGTGGCGGTAACCTCCCTGGCTTCGCCATAGGTGTAACCTTTCAAACACTAGCTTTCCAACCTTAAGCTTCACATCTCAACCTCACCTATCCAGGCCAAGCCTCGATTTTCTATCACCACATTGACTATTCGGTAGGATATCACTGTTTGGCAGATTAAGGATCGGGTGTTGTTTGGAAATCAACTGAGAAGAGAAAAAAAAATCAGTAAATTCTGTGTATACTGATTGCAGCAATGAATTAGAAATATCAATACCTTAGAAATACTCCAGTAATATCTATCGAGTATCTGCTTGGTATTTGATTGATTTTGACATCACATGCCATGTGTTGGGAATTTACACTATTTCTTACGTTTTTATTGAGGTTTCCTAATTTATAAAACCTAAAAAACCTTACATATTCATATTCCAATTTCATTTTCCTAATTTATAAAACAAAAAAATCAAACATAAAACATAATATTGTAATTTCATTTTTTTTTTAACTTCACTGCATTTCAGTTTTGATGTTCAAAGTACCTACCCTGGTACCTACCCTTGGTGTAGGTACCTACTTAGAGTTTTTTATTAACTGCTACATCGCAGACTGTATCTGCTTGGTATTTTGACGTGATTTTGACACCATAATATGTAGGGAATTTACAATATTTCCTAGATCTTTATTGAGCTTTCCCAATCTATAAAACCAAAAGAACCTTGGAAACACATTTTAATTTCATTTTTGGTTTAATATTCTGTGAATAATACACCTACGTATTCGCTCAGCAACAAATTTTTATAAAACCCCCTCAAAACTTTTTCTTTTACGTTCCAAGGTGGGTAGATTCCAAAAACGATGCATAGTCCTGGTTGGCCGTTCATTTATTGTTTCTTTCATGTGAAATATGAAATGGCTATTTCTGATGGTTTCCACCAATTTTGGCCCCCGAAAACAGGAAGTAGGATTTTTTTCTCTGGATTGTCAAAAACCTGTCACCATAAATGAGTCAAAATCACCATAAATTTGTATAATAACACTAGAAGTAGCATCAACAGGTGAACCAAGACAACTAAATGGCATTATCAATGATCAAAGATAATTTGTCAAAAACATGAGCCTAATTCGTGTTTTTGGAGGCCGAAGTTGGTGGAAATCATAAAAATGGCTATTTCAATTATTGCGCAAGAAAGAATCAATAAATGAACAGCAGCATTTCTGTAGGTTGGTCCAACAGAATAATAAACCCATGTGAGAAGGGCTTTGCAGCGTTTTTGTTTTCAATTCATGTCCAAACAACACGGGATCCTGATTCTGCCAAACAGTGATATCTCCCACCAAACGGTCTTTGTTTGACTAAAAATTACGTAATCATACTATCAGAAGTATCGAATTGATTAAATCAAATAACTGACTGAATCAAATTAAATCAAATGTTGCTGAACAGGGGGTGAATAAATAGTTCGATGAGGTAGCAACTCCATATTGGCTTGGTTATCCTTGACAAGCCGGTGTTGCCAAATTAATTATTGGGTCTGGCAAAACATGGTAGGCATATTTGACTTATCATGTTCTGGGCAGACCAAGAAAGTATAAAAAACGCTGCAAATTATTACACAATGGTTTATTATTTACCTGTACAGATGCCCCTTCCGCGTAGATCACTGTTTTCTGTGGTCAATACCTTCGAGCTCCTCCCACCAAAGCCTTAAATGGAGTAATGGAGCCGGCCCGGGAATTACAGTTTGATACAAATACCTACGCGGGATTCAATAGTTAATTATTTGTAGTTATTCATGAAGCATAAGGTAAATAATAAACCGTTGTGTAATAATTCACCTGCATAGATGCCCCTTCTGCGTGTAGGTATAGTATAATAAACCGTTATATAATATTTTGCCGTTGTGTAATAATTTACCCAATAATACATCAACGTTTGTTCAAGTTACGAAAGTACCTACCAACAAAATCCAAAAGAGCCATCTTTTGGTTTATTATTCTGTGAATAATACACCTATGTAATCGCTCAGCAAAAAATTTTTATAACACCTCCTCAAAATTTTTTCTTTTCCGTTTCAAGGTACGTAGATTCCAAAAATGCAATGTCCGTCCGCCGTACGCCGTCCGCCGTATCACGTGTACAGGCTTCATTTTCGGTCTAAAAAAATCGTTCATTCGCACACATGCTCCATTTGGGCCCTAGTTGTGTCCCGAAACTTTTCAGCCCGATCGGAATATACCCAGGGGTGTTATGAGTGAAAATGTGTGTAAAAATAGGTACTTTTTGCGTTTTAGCAACATGTTGATAACATGAGGTTTTGAGGTATCCTTTTCCATGTTTTTGGGGACGAGAAGACCGAATATGAAGTCGATTTTGACCAAAGACGCGGAAATTGAGGTTTTACCAAAGGTTCAGCTCCCAAAATGGTTTTTTTATGAGTCAAAAACCTGGAAAACTGTCTGAAATCACCATCAATGTGTATAATAACATTAGAAAATGTGTAAACATGTGAATCAAGACCATTAAATGGCACTACCAATGATCAAAGATGATCTGGAAAAAAAGCGTACCTATTTCATGTTTTGGGGGCCAAAATTGGTGGAAATCATCATAAATAGCTATTTCAATTATTTCACATGAAACAAACAATAAATGTAGGTACAGCCAACATTTCTGTAGAATAATAAACCCCATGTGACAAGGACTTTGCAGCGTTTTTTCAAATGAAATGGTATCACAGAACAGCCAATTCGACTTCATACGTGATTATAATTATAATCCGCTCCGTGATTATAATCAGGTGCTCCCTAGCGATGATTATCTCGGGCCAATTCCAAATTGTTGCCGCGTCCCTAGCAATGATATCTGGGCTGAATGTATACAGTTTGATTTACCCTCCTGTTGACCAAGCATGTCGGTGCGAACTTCTGGGCCTTACTGTGAACCAACGACTGGGCGTACAATGCTCCGGGTGGTCTTAAAAAACTCCCAAGTTCGAGGACTATTTAAAAACGTAAAAAACGCGTCCTGGAGATTTCAACCCTTATTTTTCACCCCTTAGGGATGACTTAAATTAACCCCGAGCTTCGAGGACCAACTAGACCCCAAATGGGACCGTATAAACCGAATTTCATCAATTTTGGTTCATGGTAACTAAGAAAGGTGCTTAGTACGGCGGACGGACAGAATTTTTTTTTAATTGCATTTTCGGATTTTTTTTGTTTTTAAATGCTTGATTCCAAAGGTTCATTACTGAAAATAATAAACAAAAAACCATACTAGTTGAGGCATGCTATTGTGTCCATACATAGATCCATATCCACGGATCCACTGTAACCTCACGCTAAAGTTACCTTTAGCTCTCTGTCTTCAAGTACAAGCTAAATTCAATTCTATTCTCATGCTTTTTTTCTCTCGGCCTTTTTAATATTATACTACTATAATTATCAATATGCAATACATGCCAACTCTGCTAAGTTACTCATCAACTTTTGCCAGACTGCGCTGACCTGACTTAGCACTTACTGCTGGTGGCTATTTTTCATATTTCTCGCTAAATCAACCTTATCATCTTTAGCCAAGCCGAACAACTCACTAATGTGGACTGAATAATGAAAAATGAACTTATCATGTTTTGCCAGACCAGTACAAAAATAAAGCTTTACTACACACACCGATTTCAGGTATGGAGCTATCACACCATCTGTAAGTATCTATGTAAATTTGCAGAGAGCGGGCATTGCTATTAATTTACGTTTTGAGGTGCAATTTAAATATTACTTACACTACTTCCTGTTCCTTCATCGGGATGAAAAGGTGCCCTGATACAGGAACTTTCGAATCGAGTCGACAAGTTCAGGTAATTTGTGTGTTGTGATTCAAGTTGTGGAACCATCTTCTCTAGCCAGAATTGGTCACCACGTTCTATTTTCACAATGAAAATGTTAGGCTGTTCTTTAGCGAAAAACACAAAATAGCACAGCTTTCTGCCAGTCACTTGCAAACTGCCTTTGAACCTGTAAACACAAAATGTAGGTATAACGTTATGTAGGTACGTACCAACTAATGATTATACAATGGATTTACACATTTCAGTATAATATGTGTCACAGGTAGGTAGTTACAATCTATCCCAACACTCAGAGCAATTCCAGCCATGCAGCATGACCATATCAGTGAACTGCTGAAGCTTATGACTTGGATAATTTATATTACATTCTCCGCAATAAGAATGTTTGGGCCAAATTTGGATTAAAAAAACATTTTTTTTACATACCTACCTACCATACCACCATAAATTTACCTACATACATAAGATGTTGAAATCCACGGCTGGAATCAGAATGCTCTGAAACGTCTGGGTACGAACAATTAGCAGAAATGCATGTAGCTAACTTTTTTGAAGCCTTCGCAACAGTTTTTGCAGAAATTGACTGGAAATACTGACTAGGTAAACATTTCAATTACGTATACTTACCTAATATTAAGTACAACAGAGGGGCTACGCCTGACACATAATCAAAACAGCCATTTGATTCTATTAATTTCCGCCACACGGAAAAACCTATAATATTATTATAGGATGCTGAATTGATAAAACCACGGATCGCTCAGCAGATCAGAAGGTTGTGGAGGGAGATTTGACAGAAACCTTCCAACAAAGGTTAAAGAGATTTTCGTGGGATGCTAGGTAACTGTCTGACTTTCACTCCCGAACTATGGAGAATGGACTACTCACGTGACAATCATTATCCTACTAACACAAAATCTGTCATGTCGCAAAATTAATTGCCTATTAATTTTTATACTAAGCCAACATCGTGTGATAGTTGACTAGTTCAACTTGATAATAATATAATATATGAAGGAAGGTTCATATATACCGACGTATTCTTTACTGAGGTACTCGATATAGGTATTTTTCAGGCTGTAAAAAAGCCTTTTTGCGCATAAACAAGGATGTGTCGTTATTGAGAGACCTTTGCAGATATCATATACTGTTAATGTAGTAAGTACTTCAATTTGTTGCTCTACGCGGGAAATACAACAGATTAATTAGGTACCTAATTATGTATATCTGTAGTATGAACTTACTGTTCTGCGCCTCTTTTGTCTCCTTTTTTACCGATGTTTCGCCAGGTCCACTTCTTCAGCGGTGGAGGCAAACAGTTGATACACTAGACGGAAATCACTAGGAATAAACCGCGTGAGAGAAGAAAGAGAATGAAGGAATGAACTACAAACTACAGAAGGCCCACACTGATACAACCTGACGAGCGGAGAACTTGCAGAGGGAGAGGAGCTCAGGTAATCATGGATGTTATAGTATCCACGAGATAATGGAACTGATAACAAATTCGGCAGTTACAACAACTGTCGAAATTCCGCAGGACGGATCGCGCGATCTCTGCCCCTAGCAGTGGGTTCGGCAACTTCCGGCCACAGGGATCGTCAGCGCACTCTCTTGGTTGGGGGTGCTACTGGCCTTCCTGTCCCACGCCCCCTTAAGGGCACTCTACACTCTTCACTGTCACTTGTCCTTCGTTTTTCCATTGCCAGATGTTGCTGATGTGCAGAAATTCAGTAATTTTATTACTAGAAAAAATAAATCGCTTCATATTGCGACATGGAAATTCTCAATGATTTTTTCTAACAAACTGCACTTGACGAAAAGTCAGATATGTCGATAAGTCGAATTTGACGGAATAAAACTTGATATCTAATCGCTACTTTTTGCACATAATAAATTCACATAATACTCTACGATTGCAAGGTTGCGTTTTTTTAGAGTTTATGCCCAAGTGTTGATGGCCGACTTTTATGCCAAAATCAAAAGTTAACAACGTAACTTTGCAAACTGACTGAAAACTAGTTGCTTTCATTCATTGATCAACTTAATCGCTGGCATGCAAGAGTATGTTACATAATCTTTTATATATTATATATATATATATATATATTTTTTTTTTTTCTGGTATGCTCATATTGAACATTTCGCCCGAAGCGTAAGCCTTGTTGTAGAATCGCACAAAGAGAACGAAAAACAGAACGGCATGAGCTGATATGAATCAAGCGAATACTTTGGGAACTTCGCAGTCTATGAAGAACAGCTGGAAGGAATATTATGCGGTGGAGAAAGGGGAAGGAAAACCAAAAAACCAACAGCGTGAGTGGGTTGTGTGTACTGGTTGATACCGGTTTCGACAACAAAGTCTTCTTCAGTCTCAATTCTCTCCCACACAGCTACAACCAGAACCAGTCATCTGCTATTCTCCCCAACCAGAGTGGCTGTATGCACGGACCTCTAGGGACGTCTGTGAGATCATCAATCACAAAACTGCAGATTAAAACAAAGCAAAAAGGGACCAAACTTTAAAAAACAATACATATATATAATTTTGAAGACCAATGGTTTATTTAAGATCCTTTTCCTCACTCTGGATATTATTGGGAAGATTAATGGTTTATTTAAGATCCTTTTCCTCACTCTGCATATAATTTGGAAGACCAATGGTCTATTTAAGATCCTTTTCCTCACTCAGGATATAATTTGGAAGACTGATGGTTTGCTTACGATCCTTTTCCTCACTGTGAATATAATTTGGAAGACTAATCTTAATAACCAAACATTCGACATGTTAATGTCGAGATGACGCCTTCTCACATCGACACGTGTCCTGCTTTGGCAGACACAAGAATATCTTTTACTGACGTTGACGACCGCTGGACAAAGTCAGCAAAACAATATTGGGCTGCTAGAGACCTCCGACTTGGCACCAGAGCCAAACGTCTCGGCGTTGTTGAAAAAAAAATGGCACACTTTTTATGAGGTAAATTTTGTTCAAAATTTGGAATTTGAATGCTGTCAGATTCTTGAATGTGAATAAATATTCAATCTGGTGAAACAAACCGTTTCGGGAGGTGAGGGCTGATAGTATAACGCTGAAAATTTGCTTGCCTCTTATGAGGTAAATTTTGTTCGCATTTTCGAATTTCAACAAATTCGCATGTCTAGTTGTGCTGAGGGCGCCAGACTTGTGAAAATGGTGATCAGTGTATTGGTGCCCGTCATTTTGTGAGGATAAAGCTTCCGCCTCTCGCGACTTACGAAAACCACCCTCGGCTCTTGGGCTATATATAAAATCACCAAGGTTTGCACGTCGTTATGCTCTGTGTAAAACCCAAAGCCCTCAATGCTCGTCCTGCAATGCCCTCCCTGTGCCTTGAGGGGGCTTTTCATCGCAAAGAACCCCAAGAACCACCATCTCACCCTGCCTCCGAGGTACAGTGCCACACAAAATGCAGTCACAGATGACTGCTTGAGCTAGGGGTATGGAAGGTGACGACTCTACAGCTGGACGGACTTAGGAAAAGGCAGTTGGTGGTGCACCACTCCTCGCGACAATGGATTGCCTCCTGCAGATTCCTGCGGTCCGTTTCAGAGTATGCACGGCAGAACGGTTTGGCGTCGTCCACAAACAGCAAACATTGTATGTTTGGGTTGAAGCATCTCACCACACAATTTATCACCATTAAGAAGCATATTGGACATCTCACCACACCGTTTGTCATCAGTAAGAAGCAGAGTGGACCAATGTGGCTCCCCTGAGGTATCCCACACCAAGCCTTTCACTCAAACCATGAGTTGACTCCCACTGAGGTGTCTAATACCTAATTCAGGAACGACGTCGAAAGACTCGGTTAAGGATATAAGATGGCGGTGAGACAACTTGTCCAACGCTTTCGCGTAGCCTGTCGATACATCGGTTCAACATCCGTTTAGGAACAGTTTTCTGCATGGAACAAAAAAATGGACAAATCAGATCGGTTGAGAATTACGGCCTGGGCATCGCACACAAGATTCTGTCACACATTCACACAAACTTACGGTTATTTTCATGGATTTGGATTCAGGATGGTCTGAAACGGATTTAAATGTGGTCCTTTTCATTCTCGGCTGACTGCTGTTCTCTTCTAACCAGATCGAATGCATAAGGACGCCTCTTACTACTGAGGGACGTCCTAAGAAAAAACAAGAAAACAAGAAAAACATGATGTTGTTTGTAAGATGCTGGGACTTGGTAAAGGAGGAGAATTTAAGGTGAACCAGTTCAATAAGACAGCGTTTCTAACTCAACTACTGGCGTCCCAGTAATCTCAATGAAACAGTAATTCTGCCAGCCAATAGGCCTAAGAATTGTGTTATAGGGAAATTAATTCCCACAGACATTATTAATGGTGATTAAGCTCATCAGATTTAAGGAATGAGAACAGGTACCTATTTGAGATTTAACCAGGAAACTTGTATTTCTCCTATAAAGGTTTAGGTCTCAAATTTCTATGGGAGGATTCTAAGACTTTGTATAGAAGGGCTGAACCGCAAGGGTAAGGAACTGGTGGTTATTAGAATGGCATTCAAATGACTCACCGATGGAAAGGATTCAGGGCAACTGACTTGCACTAGGAGGTTTCAGCAGAGGTGGGAGCCGAGAACTGTTCCTTTGAGATGTAGAGGTTCCAAGAAACAGTACCCGTGACGATACTTGCAGCTATCGTCATTGTTAATTTGATAATATATCACAGAATGATGACTATTGTATCCCATAGGTACTTCCCGATATCCAAGCACCGTGGAATTCAACGTATCTTACACTTTACCCACCAAGACGGGCATTGAAACCTCTTCTCAGTGAATTCAACCTTTGTGATGTTCCTCACCACTCACCACTTTATAATTAAACATTTTTTACAAATGATCCTAACTGTAGAAAGGTTTAATTCCGAAATGAAATGGTTCAATTTTGATAATAAAGTGCTATATAATTTAAGTTTGACTTCTCCCCCTGATACAAACGATGTTTATTGGAACCCACTTAAATACTAATTGAAAGAAGCTTTAATTAAAAATATCATGAACAGCAGACAGATCACCTAACCTTTACCCCAAGTCCGTGACAAAATGTGAAAATATCTAAAGTTGCATGGGCACATTTTCTTCAATTTGAGGGGTGAAACGGCATATACATAAAGAAGTTATAGGACCAGTAGCTAGCAAGCGTGCACGGCTCGTAGTAATCAACTGAACTGAGCTGATTTCAATTATCATAAACAACTGTAAGAGCAGAATAATTATTTGATTATTTTATCGTAACATTATTAGATTGTAACACTGAAGATTAGGTCGATAGTTACTATCTATGCAAATAAATTATTAATACTGTGTGCAATAAATTATTATTATTACTACTACTGTTACGCATAAATTACTATTCAGATGCAAATAAATTACTTGCCTGATTTATGCATAATATAAATTATTATGCAAATAAATTACATATAAGCCTAATTTATGAAAATAAATTATTATTATTATTATTGTCGTGGCGCCCTCTGTAATGGATGAGGGGTTTAACTACGCCGCCCATACAGCGTAGTTTCCCCCTCTCCATCCTCTAGAAAGGTAGGGAGGCAGTGTGACAGCTGCCCCCGGAGACAATGGTTTGATTATAACGCAATGCCTCCAGGAGTTGACGATTCGTTTCCGCGAATCGACCGCCCCTTCAGCCGCGTGTCAAAAAGATCGGGAAGAGCCCGCATCCAAGACGGACGGGATTCCCATATACCGTCACACTCCTCCCCTTAAAAACATACTTCTTTGAAGAAGAAGTATGTGAAGTTAGACACGGGACTGAAAGTAGTATGGAGTTCTGATTCAGGAAGGTTCATCTGAAAAACTCCAAAGCTGATAGCTTCCATCGTAATGGTACTACTGAGAATTGTTACTGGTGGAGAACTTAGCTCCTTATCAATATCACTTGGCCGACTTGGACAAAAAAGAAAAGAAGTCGTTGTCAGAGGTTCTGGTTCAGGAAAGTTCATCTGAACAACCCCTGGGTGACTAACCCCCATCATAAGATGGAACAACTGAATATAAATCATACAAATGAAAGTAGTTGTCAGAGGTTCTGGTTCAGGAAAGTTCATCTGAACAACCTCTGGGTGACTAACCCCCATCATAAGATGGAACAACTGGGTAAACAAGGGGAAAAATTGGCATTGAACGCCAGGCATTGAGCGCCTTAAGAATAATAATCAAGTTTGATAATAATAATAGTAATAATAATAATGAGTTTGATTTGATGAAAAAATAAAATCCAATGGCCGAAGTGTATATTGATTAACAAAGGGGTTATTAAAAAGAGAAGATATTAAAAAGAGGATTCCTTCTGGAAAACCTCAGAGCTATTCCTTCTGGAATAGCTCTCAAAAAGTGGAGGGGGTACCGAGGATAAAATCCAGCACATACCCACCAACCACGCTCTGCTACCATGTAATGGATGAGGGGTTTAACTACGCCGCCCATACAGCGTAGTTTCCCCCTCTCCATCCTCTAGATAGGTAGGGAGGCAGTGTGACAGCTGCCCCCGGAGACAATGGTTTGATTATAACGCAATGCCTCCAGGAGTTGACGATTCGTTTCCGCGAATCGACCGCCCCTTCAGCCGCGTGTCAAAAAGATCGGGAAGAGCCCGCATCCAAGATGGACGGGATTCCCATATACCGTCACACCTCTCAGAACCACAACTTTACTATGTGAAATTAAGATCTCGCCAAATAAACTTAGACGTGGGGACGGAAGACGCAGGAGAGCCGAGGGTGCCACTAGCTGGAGGATGGAGGGAGACGGCTCCCAAGCCTATAAAAACTCGCCTCCTTCGCCTTTCTAGCCATTCTACGCTCTCCTCTAGTCGCTGACTACTCTCTCTCCTCCTTAGCTCGTCTCTCTCCTCACCTAAAAGATCTCGGGCATGGTGGTGATCCGCTCATAACCAAACCGAGCAAATCTTCCAAAAAGATCCTGGGCATTGTGGTCCGCCCATAACCAAACCAGGCAACGAACCCGAAAAGATCTGGGGCATGGTGGTGGTCCGCCCATAACCAAACCGAACAAACGCTCCAAAAAAGATCCCGGGCATGGTGGTGGTTCACCCATAACCAAACCGGGCACATCCTCCCTACACCTCTCGTGGAGGATGTGCGCTAATATCCATCCATCACAATTATTAATGTTATGCAAATGAATTATTATTATTAATATTGTTAATAAAATAATGTTCGTGATATTAATGTCTGCTTTAGTGTACTTGCTAAACAGCATTTACTACTACTATAATTTTAAGCGTCAGCATTTTCAAACTGTCTTCAGAAATGCTTTCACAGGCCTCCAACTGTACTAAGAGGAGCAATAATCATATACACCAAGATGGGTGAAGAGTTAAAAGACTGACTGTGTTAATGTGTGTGACTTGCATTTACATGTGTTCGAACAAGGAAACACTGCACACTTCACTTGTACGAGAAAAGTAGATAAGACAAGAGAGAACAAAAAACAGAATGAATGGAAAACATGAATTTCAAATAAACATTATTTGAACATATAGGTAACTTCACATACACGCGCACAAACGCGCGCGCGGTTTTGTTTTTTATTCGGCTCACTTATCGATGACTTCATGTCATCCTCAAAAATACTAGCTCTAACACGGAATTTTTCGTAATAAAAACGGCGAGATTGTACGGGAATAGTCAAAATTTATAGGTCCTGCAACATCGCTTCTAACGGGCATCCGTAAAAAAACGAAATACATAGGTGTATTATTCAGAGAATAATAAAACAAAACCGATAAATCGAGTTCATCCTTCGATTTGAATACATATTCAAATTTTTCCCGTTGTGTGTAAAACACTTCCCAATCGGTAGGCTCGTTTTTCGAGGGAAGGCAGGTATCTGGTAACAAGGATACGTCGGATTTTCACTTCCTGTTGCGTCCAACCGATTGGCGCAATTCACGTGATTGTTCGCGAGCCTATACGAAAAATTTTCATTCGACTGTACGACCAGGACTGAAAATGGTGTACGGGATCGTCCAACCGGTGATTGATTATCACGATTACATTATGGATACATACGGAGGTGAGTTATGCACAATTGCGATCATGTACAATGTTGTACCTAACTATTTTCAACTCATGATATTTCTTTCACAATTCAGACATAAGGTTCCAATCACTATTTTGGTTTATTATTGTCAATAATGAACCATTGGAATCGAGCATGAAAAAAAAAATTTAACCCCCCCCCCAATCAAAATTTGATGGTTTACGTTTCAAGGTACGTAGAATCCGAAAATGCAATAAAAACGATGCAAATTATTACACAAAGGTTTTTATTTACCTGTATAGATGCCTCTTCTGCGTAAGCCACACTGTGTTATCTGTGGTCAATACCCTCGGCCTCCCCTCAGGAAAGCCCTAAATCGAGTACTGGAGCAGACTCCGGAATTAAACTTTCATACAAAGGGGCGGGATTCAATAATAATTCAATAATTGAGTATTTGTAGTTATTCATGAAGCATAAGGTAAATAATAAACCGTCGTGTAATAATTCACCTGTACAGGTGCCCCTTCTACGTAGACAGTATAATGAACCGTTGTGTAATAATTTACCGCTGTGTAATAATTTGCCCATCGATAATACTTAAACGGTTGTTCAAGTTGCAGAAGTACCTATCAAACAAATCAAAAAGATCCATCATTTTTCAAATGAAATAATATCAATATGGCAGAACAACCGGCTCGACTTCATACAGCCATCCGTGATTATAATCAGGTGCTCCCTAGCGATGATTTCTGGGCCGGATTTACACCGTTTGATTCACGATCGTGTAGACGAAGCTTTTCGGTGCAAACGAACGGCTGGTCGTACAGTGCTCCGGATGGTCTCAAAAAATTCTTTAGAAGACCAATTTAAAAATTTGAAAAAATTATACCATTCTATTGAAAGTTTTACCACTGGGCCGCAAGACTGAGGGTTTTTTTTAAATTAAGGATATAAATAAAAAATCTGGCTAACGAAACGCATGCATATTACAACGGCTAGTACATGTTATTTTGACATATGGGGTTTTGAACGAAAGAAATATGGCCATATATGGACAACAAATGCATCTGGCGAAAGATCGTTCAGCATTTTGAAAAGAATTCTCAATTACTTGAGAAATACTTCCTCAGATTTAAGACTATCCAGTAGCCAACGCGGAGCTTTTTAAATCGTTAGATTTTGATGAATTAATTGTGGAATTTTCGTCTCAGAAAGCAAGAAAAGTTGATTTGTAAAATTCAAGAATATTAATGATTATGTATTACAAAATAAACAATTTAAATAATATAAAATAATTGAATTTATTATACCCAGGGGGCCGCTTACAGATATAGGCCCAGGGCCGCAACAAACCTAAATCCGGTGCTGGGACGGTCCAATGAAAGCACGATTATTGCATGTCTCCTCGTGTACAAGATTGACACGTTGACTGCCATTAAGACCCACTGTGGGTCTCAGCTGTCCTCTCCCCCAGGCCATGAACCCACAGTGGGTCTCAAAAGTTACCTACACTTAGCAGCGATTTTAGCGCTCATACGGTTTTTTTTCTAACATGTTAGCATCTGCTGGCTCTGTTTAGCATCACATTTTTCGTGTTTCCTTGCATTCTCTGAGTGATAAAGCGATTTTCGGGATTCTTCCAATTCCCAACTTCTCTATCGTTTTTTCTTCAAGATTTTTCCTCCAACCTATGTCTGGCATGACCGCGATCAGGACCAAAAATCGAAATAGATGAAGAAGATTTTTCATTGTTTTGGTTATGGAGAAACCGAAAAAAAAACACTTCAAAACAACGAGACGAAGCCTCTTTTAGTGGAGAAAAGTGTGTCAATATTTCTTTGGACAATTTTGCTTTTTCATCTTATCTTGAAAAATAACTTTCCCACTCAGTTGTACATAATAAATTACGTTTTTCTGCAATCCAGGTTGTTCTAAACATATTTTTCATAACCCAAATGACGAAAATATGCTGAGTCCCACAGTGGGTCTCAATGGCCCCAGAGGACGATTTGCTCCCCTGGGGCCAGTGAGATCCATCGTGGGTCTCACCCAAAATTGCCTTTATTTTCACTTAGATCGCTAAAACTAAGCAGTTTTGATCATAAAACAATAGTTTCAACAGCTCTGAAGAAAAATATCAGGTTTGACAACTTTGGCCTGGGGGAGAGTTTTGAGAGGGACAGGCCTGGCAGTCAACGTGTTAATGTCAATTTAAACAATAAAAGCATGTTTTCATTCATGTCATTCATTCATAATGCCTAGATGAGTTAATAAGGCTCAAATTTGGGCTCTGTACAGACGTTTTCCTGTTAAGGAAATGATATTTTCATATGAATAATTTCTGCAGACCCCAGGACAAAAGACTGGCCGTTAATGAGTGGACCTCTACCAACCATCTTGCTCTGCCTGGGATACGTCTTCGTGGTGAAGTATCTCGGACCTAAACTCATGAAGAACAGAAAGCCGTTCAAACTGAAGAAGACGATGATCGCCTACAACGCCTCACTGGTGGCTCTGAGTGGCTGGATGGTATACGAGGTAGAAATCCCTGAAGAAATACGGAAATTAGAAAAGAGAATGTACCACGTTTCATTCATACACATAGGCCTCACTGTTGTACATTCATATCTAACGTTCCATTTAACGACAGGTCTTGAAGCGAGATTCAAGAAATAAATACGATACGTGAGATTCCAAGGTTTAGTGAACACGAGGTGAGGTATCGTTTTCCATGTTTTTTAGGGCGAGAAGACCGAATATGAAGTTGATTTTGCCCACAGTGAAGAATTGAGGTTGTAACGAAGGTTAAGCTCCCGAAATTCATTTTTTATTAGTCAAAACATGGGAAGTTGTCTGAAATCACCATTGATTTGTATAACACTAGAAGTAGTATCAACATGTGAATAAAGACAATTAAATTTGTCAATGATCAAAAATAATCTGTTTAAAAAAAACCGAGCCTAATTCGTGTTTTGGGGGCCAAAGTTGGTGGAAACCATCAAAAATAGCTATTTCAATGATTGCACATGGAAGAAACAATAAATGAACAGCCAACATTTCTTTAGGTATGTGACAAGGACTTTGCAGCGTTTTTATTTTTTTTTAAACGCTGCCAAAGTCCTTGTCACATGGGTTTATTATTCTACTGGACGTACCTACAGAAATGCTGACTGTTCATTTATTGTTTATTTCATGTGCAATAATTCAAATAGCTATTTTTGATGGTTGCCACCAATTTATGACCGTGAAAACACGAATTAGGGTCCCATTCTGTTTTTTTTACAAATTGATCATAGTGCCATTTTATTTTCTTGATTCACCTGTTGATACTACTTCTAGTGTTATTATACAAATGTATGGTGATTTCAGACAATTACCCGGGTTTTTGACCCATGAAAAATTAATACTGGGAGCTGAATCTTCGTTACAACCTCAATTCTTCACTCTTTGGTCAAGATCAATTTCGTTTGGTCTTCTCACCCTAAAAAACATGGAAAACGATACCTCAAAACCTCATGTTCACTAAAACCTCAAAAAACCCCGAAAACCCCTATGTTTACACCCATTTTCCCTCCATAACACCCCTGGGTGTATTCCGATCGGGCGGCCGAGCTTCGGACCACAACTAGGACCCAAATGTGTTCCAAAATTCAAAACCAATTTTCAAAATTAGGGTAACTTTAAGGCTGACTTCGCTAGAACCTCAATTTTCCACTCTTTGGTCAAAATCGACTTCATATTCGGTCTCCTCGTTCTAAAAAACATCTAAAACGATACCTCACAAGCTCACGTTACTAAAACACCAAAAAACCCTATTTTTACACCCATTTTTCGCCCATCACACCCCTGAGTGTATTCCGACCGGGCTGCAAAGTTTCGGGACACAATTAGGGCCCAAATGGAGCCTGTGTCTGAAAGAACGAATTTTTTATACTGAAAATGATGTATAGATATGCATGATACGGCGTACGGCGTATGGCGGACGGAAATTTCATTTTTGGAATCTTCGCAACTTGAAACGTAAAAGAAATTTTTTTTGAAGGGGTGTTATAAAAATGTTCTGCTGAACGAATATAATAATATAATGATGTGTATTATTCACAGAATAATAAACCAATAATTGGCCATGGCTATAGCTCGTTGAAAATGTCGTAGACATTGGAGATATAAACGATTATACTTTCAGAGGCTCTGAAGTATTTATGTCAGTACATACGTAGCCAATAACCCAATGAATTTCACCATAAACTTTGAATGCGCACTCGCAGACGAAAGTTACAGTCAGATTTTGTTGAAATTCCTACTTGACTATCTAGGGCCCAAACCGACAAAGAATTCCACGTTTAAGCTCGTTCTACCCACTTTTTATTAGTATAGTACTAATATGAAGGGTTCACTGTGCCAAATTTGTTCACGACTGGACGCAACGCGAAAAGCGAGTGGAAATGTCTTTTTCTTTCGAAAAGTGATCACAGGGCGTTCGTTCGCTCCCCTGCTAGACTCTGAAACATAACGCTGAAAGTTCTTCGACAATATTAACCTAGGTGTGATGAATTTAAAATTCTCATCATGGTGGCGTGGAAGGAAGGTGAGTGAGTGAATTTAGGTAAAGGAGAGAAAAGGAGTAAAAGTCGCAGGCGGCTGTAGTCAACCGAACATCTACGACTTTTGGAGGAGAGAGAGGTGGTGTGGAAGGAAGGTGAGGAAAAGTCGCAGGCGGCTGTAGTCAACCGAACATCTACGACTTTGGAGGAGAGAGAGGTGGATGAGGGAATTTTACCTAGGCGGCTGTAGTCAACCGTTCATCTAGGTAAAGGAGAGGAGAGGAGAGGTCCCTTGTCTAGGCGGCTGTATTCAACCGATCATCTAGACAAGGAGGAGGAGAGAGGAGGTGAAATTCCCAGGCGGCTGTAGTCAACCGATCATCTGGGAGGTAAGGTAAGAGAGAGAAGAGAGAGCTGGTTAGAGGAAGTGTCGAATGAAGCTTGAGCGCCAGGATCCGGGGTTTTATAGTACTTGGGGGCCTCTCCCTCCAGCTCCTTGCAGGGAGCTGGTAGTGGGGCCCCAGGTTGAGTAACCCTGGGTTCTGTCGCCTGTCCCCACTCATATCTTTATTTACGGAGCTTTAGTTTGGCGTTTGGATATTGGTGAGAACTTAATATGATAGGAGTGTTCCCGGGAGGGACTCACGACAGAGGTCCCCCCAGTTTGAACCAATATTGGTGCTGAAGGCGCAAGATGACAGGAGCTGAGGGCTACGGCAAACAAGAGGTGGTCGCTGAAGGCGCAAGATGACAGGAGCTGAGGGCTACGGCAAACAAGAGGAGGAGCTGAAGGCGCAAAGTGACAGGGGCTGAGGGCCGATGCAAACAGAGGTTGAGCTGAAGGCGGTCCTTAAATCTAGTAGTAACATGGTATAGGCAGATTATAAGTAGGTAGATTATAAGTAGGTAGAATACAAGGTAGGTAGATTATAAGTAGGCATAGAAAATAAGTTCAAATAAGTAGGATGAGTTGGTGAGAGTATATACAGGATGATGGGAGTAGTGGTCAGGATCCATAAACATTTGGCATTTATGAAAGTGATCGGCAAGGGCGAGATGAGGAGGACAAACAATATTTACAATTACGATATTTACAAGATGTGGAGTGGTTACAAAATTCGCAAGGTTTACAATATTTACAAGATGTGCAGGGTTTACAATATTCGCAATATGTACAATATTTACAAGGTGTGCAGTGTTTACAATATTTACAATCTTCGTGCAAACGTGGGGGATAAATTGGAACGGGGTGTCGAAAAACCGCCGATTCCTGGGTGCGTGTAGGGTGTGGTGTGTGACAGTGAGTGTGTGAGTGAGGTGTGCAGGGGTGGCGTGTGCTCGTAGCTCGTGGTGAGGCGGGCACGACGGGGCTCCGAGTTCCGGTACAGTGCGAGTGGAGTAAGAGTACACCAGCACTGTTCCGGAATCTCAGGGCCCCGCCGTGATTGCTCAGAGCGGGGCGGGGAATTTGGCCGCCGGGACGAGGGGGACGTGGGGACGCTCCCTCCGTCCGTTTCGCCGCCCGGGCCGTTTCGTCCCGGCGGAAACTATCGTGGATATCCCCGGCGACGGAGGGGGGGGAGGGGGTGTTGGAGGGGGAGAAGTAGATATGGGGGGGTCGAAAATTGAAAATGGGGGGGGCGGTAAAATTGGGGGGGCGGAATTTTTCGGGGGGTTGGTGAATTGAACGGGGGGTGGGGGTTCGAAATTTATTGGGGGAATGCAGATTTGAACGGGGGGCGGGGGGGGCATGAGTTCCGCGAGGCGGAACTCGCGAAGGATGGAGGACATTAAGGGGTCTGTGGGGGAGTAGGGAGGGTGTACCCCCGTGGCCTGTGCTGTGCGAAATTCGCGCAGGATTTTCCACTGGGGGTACTTCCATCGCCGGGGCCGGGGAGGTAGTCCGGTGATCCGTGGCGGGACGAACGGAAGCGGTGAAGTCGGCCCGGGCGAAGGGTGTAGGG
Source organism: Leptopterna dolabrata (assembly GCA_954871275.1). Taxonomy (NCBI): domain Eukaryota; kingdom Metazoa; phylum Arthropoda; class Insecta; order Hemiptera; family Miridae; genus Leptopterna; species Leptopterna dolabrata. Next base: position 4,578,176 of record OX940989.1, on the reverse strand, counting down.
GGGAGAGCGGGTCCGGGACGAAAACGTCCCGGAGAATCGCCGCCATTTCCGGATCCGAATCGAAGTCCGGAAACGGCGACGGAGGCGACTGGTGCATCGGGGAGAGGTGCGACATAGCGAACGGACGGCGGGAGACTGATAGTGTCAGTGGGTTGGGTTAGCACAGGTGCGGGTTTACACCTGGCTAACGGGACTGTATGTGGTTTGCCGTCAATTAACAGGGTTGCGGTGGTGTGTGTTGTGCGAATGACTTGAAAGGGCCCGGCATAAAGTGGTTGGAAAGTTTTATGGATGCCGGGCTCTTTCAGGTACATGTGTGTGGTGGTGAAAAACCGCTTGGGATAAGGGTGTCGTTTGTCGGTGTTGTTGAGTGTAGCGGTTCCCTGTTAATAGACGGCGTGTGATTTGGGGTGAAAATGTCGGCTGGTAGACGTAATGGGTCTCTAAATGCATTTTGTGCGGGGCTGGTTTGGTCTGAAGGACGAGCTGAAGTGCGTAGGCTGAGTAAAATGTAGGGAAGGGATTTTGTCCAGGAAGGGGAATTTGTTGAAGTAGAAATGGCCTGTTTCAGGACCGAGTGCCACCGCTCTATTTTCCCGTTGGATTGGGGATGGTATGGGGTAGTGTGGATTTTGTGGATGCCGAGGGAACGTAGTAAATCGGAAAAGTGGGCGGACTCAAACTGCCTCCCTTGATCGACCGTGACTGTTCGCGGACAACCGTAACGGCTAACCCATTGAGTGAGGAAAGCCGTCGCGACGGCGTCCGCGGTGATGTGGGCGAGTGGGATGCATTCTACCCAGTTGGTGGCACGGTCGATCATCGTGAGGCAGTATTTCTTCCCCTCGGACGGGGGAAGGGGGCCCACTATGTCCAGATGTACATGTTCCCACGGGAGGGAGTCGGGAATGGTTTGAGGGGGGACATGGGGGTGGGCCGAGACCTTAAACCGCTGGCACTTCTGGCACCCCAGAACCCAGTTACGAATATCTGTGTTCATGTGGGGCCAGAAGTACCGCGTCTTGATAAGGTCCCGGCTAGCCCGAATGCCAGGATGGTGAAGGGAGTGGTAGTGGAGGAACAACTGCCGCCTCTGTCCCGGTGGGACGTAAGGGCGAGGTGAGTCGGCCGTTACGTCGCACCAGAGGTTGAGGGGCGGCAGTTGTTCCAACTTGGAGGCGGAAATGAGGTTGGAGAGGGCTGGATCAGTGGAAGGGTTTTGGTGGGTTTTGATGGAATGGGGGGAGGGGAACGGCAGTAACTCCGCCACCGGCGCAGGGATAGGGGTGGGCCGGGAGAGCGCGTCCGCCACGCAGTTGTCGGCCCCCGGCAAGTATCGGATATCGGACGTAAATTGCCCGATAAACTCGAGTTGCCGGAGGCGACGCGGGGAGGCGGATTTGCGGTTCTGTAGGAGGGCGTGGGTCAGGGGCTTGTGATCGGTGACGACAGAGAACTGCCTGCCCTCCACGAAGTCACGAAAGTGCTTGATGGCTTCGTGGATGGCGAGGAGTTCTCTGTCGAACGTGGAGTAATTTTTCTGGGTGGGGGATAGCGTTTTGGAAAAGAAGCCTAGGGGTTGGGGGGTGGCGCCGGTGTGCTGATGGAGCACTGCCCCGATGGCCCAGTCGGACGCATCGGTGGTGATGGATAGGGGGGCGTGAGGATCGGGATGGGCCAATAGAGCGGCGTCTACTAGGTCCTGTTTGCAAATTTTGAAGGAGGAGATGAGTTGGGGGGTCCAGGTGATGGGGCGGTTGTCATTTTTTTTGGAGGGTTGGGGTATGGCGTGTATGAGTGGTTGTTGATGTTGTGCTGCGTGTTTTATGTGTCTGCGGTAAAAGTTTAACATACCCAGGAAGCGGCGGAGTTCCGTCACCGTGCGGGGTTGCGGGAAGTCACTAATGGCGTGGACCTTGTCTGAGAGGGGTTTGATGCCCTCTGATGAAACTTGGTGGCCGAGGCAGCGGACGGAGGGTTGGCCGAGGACGCACTTGTCCGTGTTAACCAAGAGGCCCTCGGAGGAGAAGATGTCGAGGATCTGTTGGAGATGGCTGAGGTGTTCTTCCGGTGTTCTGGAGGCCACCAGGACGTCGTCGAGGAAGCAAAAGACGAACGGTAGGCCTCGCAGGATGCTGTCCATATAGCGCTGCCACGTCTGTGCAGCGTTCCTCAACCCGAAGCCCATTTTCACATATTCGAAAAGTCCGAACGGGGTAATGATGGCGGTTTTTTGGACGTCGGGGGGGTGAATGTTAATGTGGTGGAACGCCCTTGAAATGTCGAGGGTAGAGAAGATAGTAGCACCATGGAGGTGTGACGAGAAATCCCGTAGGTGGGGAACATTGTAAAGATCCGGCGTGGTTTTAGAATTGAGGCGCCGGTAGTCCCCGCAGGGGCGGATATCCCCATTGGGCTTCTGCACGATGTGGAGTGGAGAAGCCCAAGGGGATTTTGAGGGGCGGACGATGCCGTCGGCTATGAGTTTGTTGAAATGTTGTCGGGCTTTCGATAGTTGCAGGGGGTGGAGTCGTCGGGCTTTCGCTGTGATGGGGGGGCCGGAAGTCTCAATGTGATGTTGGATGGTGGAGATGTGGGCAGAGGGGCGGCGCTGGGGGCGGTAGTTGAGGAGGAGGCGTTCAAATTGTGTTGGGGGGTGGTTGATGGCATGTATGAATCCGGGGATGGGTGTTTTTGTGGCGGGGTCAATCAGGCGCGCATTCCGGACGTCGACCTGGAGACCGAAATATGCAAGGAAATCGGCCCCCAGGATCGCCTTCTCCACGTCCGCCACGGTAAATTCCCACTCGTACGCGAGTCCGCTCATATAAACTGAGGAGCGGTACGTCCCGTACGAGGGGATGGTGGTACCGTTGGCGGCGTAGAGAAGTTGCCGGTAGCAGCGCGCCTGACGACGGAGGATGTTGTTGGGGAATATTGACAGCGCCGCCCCCGTGTCCACCAAGAAAGGTACATTTGTTTTCTTGCAGCGCAAGAAAAGTCGCTGGTGGGTCGGGAGGGCGTTGTGCAGAATTGCGGAGGTAGGTATGTGTGCCGGCGTTGGTTGGTCCGCCGCGAAGGAGACGCAGGGCGGTTTCTTGCCGTTCCGGAGGGGGGGAACGGTGGAGTCGGCAGGGGGGCTGGTCCGTTTGGTAGGAGGTGGTTTCGTTTTGTTCCGGGGAGGGGGAACGGTAGTGGCGGGTTGAGTGGTGGTCGGAGGGGTTTGTGCCCTGGAGGCGGGCGTAGAGGTTCCGTTCCGGGGTGGGGGAACGGTAGCGGCGGCGTGAGTGGCGGCCGGAAGGTTGGTCGCCCTGGTGGCGGGCGGGTAGGATCCGTTCCGTTGGTGGTGGGGTGAGGGTTTTGGCGGCGCTGCAGGCGCGGCCGGGAGGTTGGCAGCCGTGGCGGCGGCGTAGGAGGGGTAGCGGGGCTTGGTGGTGGTGGCGGTGTGAATGCGGGCGGGGGGGGGGTTGGTCATGGTCCCCCCCGTGTTGGCGAGGAGGGGGGCCCGCCGGATTTACCGGCGGGCGTCTGCGTTTCCCTGCTTAGGGGCGAAGGAGCAGGGGGGTTGGCACTTGCGGGCCTCCCCACCGAAGTTTACATGATAGAAACAACGGTGGGGGGGGTCCGCAGGGAGGTAGGTGGAGTTGGTGGGGCGGGTCGAGGTGGATGCGCGCGCAGCGGCCGGGGATCGTCCTGTGCGCTGGCGGGGAGGGGATGTGTTGCGGCGCTCGGGTGAGCGCTGGCGGCGGCGGTCGGCGGAAGAGTCGCGTCGGCGATCCGCCGAAATGGGTCGACGTCCGTCGAGGGAGGGTGCCCGGCCGCGGTCTCGGGATTTGGAGCGGTCCCGGAGAGGCGGGGGGTGACGCGGCGTACGCACCTCGCTGACGGCGGCCGCAGCGGCCAAGTCGTGAACGGTGTCCGCAAGCCGCAGGAGGGGCTCGTCGGGACCGTCGAGATGGCTGGCCAGGGCCATCTGGATGGGGTGGGGAAGGGCACGTAACCAGAACGTGCGTGCGATGTCGGCGGTCATAATCCCCTGCAGCTGGTGTCGCAGCCGTCGGTAGAGGTGGGAGGGCTTCTGGTCGCCGAGGTGTTGAGGTTGGGAGAGGGCGGCGACTCGGGCGATTTTCGATGAGGCGGCTGCGGAGGTCGTCGTACGCAGCGGCGGTGTCGGGGGAGATATCTGAAGTTTGCAGCAGGATCTCATAGGGCAGCAATGAAATGATCCGGGAATATCTAGTCTTCTGGCTGCGGATGTTGGCGGCCGAAAACGCAGCGTCCACTTGGAAAAACCATAGCGCGGGGTCGTGCGTGTAGAAGGGGGGCAGCGACAGAGGGAACGCTGCGGATGCCGTCATGACGTCGGTAGCGGTTGCGGCCGTAGCGGCGGCGGTGGCGGCGGCGGGTGCTGTGGATGTGGCGGAACCGGCTGGTGAGAGGCTGGTGAAGGGGTTGTCGGCGTCCGTCGTCGCAGCGGTCGGCGGCTGCAGCAGGGACGGCCGGAGGAGCGGCGGCGGCGGTGAGTTCGGGTCCATTTCTGTAACTAAAATTCAAAAATTTGACGTGGTTTTGAATCTTGAAATTCGCAATCGGCGGGAGCGGAGGTGTGTTGAGTTGAGTGGTTTGGGCCAAGAACTGCGAATTTACACTGACTGATTGAAATTTGAATTTAAAATGTGGGACACCGAACTATTTGACTGGGGCGACACATTAGGTGGGAAGGAAGAAGGTTGAGTGAACGTCGGGTTCACCACTGTGATGAATTTAAAATTCTCATCACGGTGGCGTGGAAGGAAGGTGAGTGAGTGAATTTAGGTAAAGGAGAGAAAAGGAGGAAAAGTCGCAGGCGGCTGTAGTCAACCGAACATCTACGACTTTTGGAGGAGAGAGAGGTGGTGTGGAAGGAAGGTGAGGAAAAGTCGCAGGCGGCTGTAGTCAACCGAACATCTACGACTTTGGAGGAGAGAGAGGTGGATGAGGGAATTTTACCTAGGCGGCTGTAGTCAACCGTTCATCTAGGTAAAGGAGAGGAGAGGAGAGGTCCCTTGTCTAGGCGGCTGTATTCAACCGATCATCTAGACAAGGAGGAGGAGAGAGGAGGTGAAATTCCCAGGCGGCTGTAGTCAACCGATCATCTGGGAGGTAAGGTAAGAGAGAGAAGAGAGAGCTGGTTAGAGGAAGTGTCGAATGAAGCTTGAGCGCCAGGATCCGGGGTTTTATAGTACTTGGGGGCCTCTCCCTCCAGCTCCTTGCAGGGAGCTGGTAGTGGGGCCCCAGGTTGAGTAACCCTGGGTTCTGTCGCCTGTCCCCACTCATATCTTTATTTACGGAGCTTTAGTTTGGCGTTTGGATATTGGTGAGAACTTAATATGATAGGAGTGTTCCCGGGAGGGACTCACGACACTAGGTACTAATATATTGTATTCTGCTTAAACCCCTTTGTTGACACTGCCACGAGCAACGAGGTCAAGGCGCGTTTAATAGCCTTTAAACGCCTGTCATGAAATAATTATCTCATATAACTGAAAGAACTGGTTCCCTGAGTCTTCACAAAACTCACACAGAAAATTATCGTCGGTACGAATAACGTGAAACAGCTTACCAGGCGCTTGGGCCCTAACCAGTTACACTAAGTATTTATAAACGCTCGATGACACTGAAAACCAGCAAACGTTTTATAACCTAATGGCACTGCAAATTATTACACAACGGTTTATTACCTGTATAGATGCCCCTTCTGCGTAGATCACTGTTTTCTGTGGTCAATACCTACCCTCGAGCTTCCCCCCAGGAAAGCCCTAAATCGAGTACGAGCCAGCCCGGGAATACTACATTTCATAAAAATGCGCGGGATTCAATAATTTAATCATTAATTATTTGTTGTTATTCATGAAGCATAAGGTAAATAATAAACCGCTGCGTAATGAACCGTTGTGTAATAATTTACCTCTATAGATGCCCCTTCTGCGTAGATCAATCAATAATCAAAAAATCAATAATTTAATCATCAATGGGACAAATGGGACCAACAAACCAAATTTCATTAATTTCGGTTCATGGTAACTAAGAAAAGTGCGAAGTACGACGTACAAACAGAAATTTTGTCATCGCATTTTCGGATTCTACATACCTTGAAACGGAAACCATCAAACTTTGAGGGGGGGTTAAATTTTTTTTCCAATGCTCGATCCCAAAGGTTCATTATTAGAAATAATAAACCAAAATGACAGATGGCATTTTAGTTATACCACTTAAAGCACTTGCAGGGCTATGATAGTGAAGAATTCACATTTTATTCAATACAAAATGTATAATTGGTCTCTACCTTGGAATACCATTGATTTATATTTTCACCAAATAAATTAACAAATAAAATGAATTGATATTTCAGGGTTACGCATGTGGTTGGTTCAATGGCTACAGCTTCAGGTGCCAGCCTTGTGACTTCAGCGATTCCCCAAGGGCATTAAGAGTGAGAATTATCGACGCTGTATTTACAACATTTTCATACACAAGTATATCTACTAACTTATCCTGTGCCATTGTTACAGATGGCAAGGGGTGTGTGGTGGTATTACTTTTCCAAGTTCATCGAGTTCTTCGACACGGTAATCATATTATTCACTCAATCGAATTCTGACTTGTTTTACGCCAGACCGATTTCGAACTGATTATTTCGTATGTATAAGTAGACAGGTACTTGTTCTTCAAAACGCCCAGGGGATAATATTAGTAATTGGAAATGAGTATTTAGGACTTGGAGCAGCTCACTATCAAGACTTTACTGTTACTTCGTACAGTAGTCCCAACGTATGTACAATTTAATGAACTGGTTGTCAAATTTCAACCAACCCTCTTGGTTGCCAAATTTAAATGTCGAGAATGAAGAGCAATCGTGTTCGCTATGATCAACAATTTATAGCTTCTGGTTGTACCTTACGAGAACATTCTAGCCTTTGTTACCAAGCCATAAACCATGATAAGAGATAAAAACGCTGCGAAGTCCTTGTCACATGGGTATATTATTCTACTGGAAATGCCTACAGAAATGCTGGAAATACATTTATTGTTTCTTTCATGAGCAATTATTGAAATGGCTATTTTTGATGGTTTCCACCAATTTTGGACCCCAAAAACAGGAATTAGGCTCCTGTTTTTGACAAATTATTTTTGAACATTGATAGTGCCATTTAATTGCCTTGATTCTCCTGTTGATAGGTACTACTTCTACTGTTATTGCCGTGATATCCCCCCCCCCCCCCCCGAACATCACTCCTTATTATTAAGATCTCACAAATAAACCAGGGAATGAAGTGGCAGACGCAGGAGGCCCCAGAGACCTGGAGGGGATCCCCACCATCCTCCACCAGTATGGAGGATGGAGGGAGGATAGTCCCAGGACTATAAAAACTCGCCTCCTTCGCCTTCTAACTCATTCTACGCTCTCATCAAGTCGCTGACTTGTCTCTCACCTCGCTCCTCCTCTCGCTCTCCTCCTCATAAAAGATCCCAGAGTGCTGGCAGCCTTCCAGGCCGGAACCAACTGGGCAAAACTCCTCCTAACGCCTCGGGCAAAACTCCTCCTAACGCCTCAAGTGGTGGATACCCTCGGATATTAACCTTAAGTGGTGGATATCCTTGGGGTATTAACCAAAGGCGCTAGCTCCTCCTTACGCCTCAATGATGGCCACCTTCGGGCGGTAACCGGGGGCATTAGGTCCTCCTGACGCTTCCAGTGGTGGACACATTCTAGGTGTTAACCGGGGCATCAGGCACCTCTTCCTGCCTCGCCCCTTCACCTATGCATCCACCACAGTTATTATACAAATTTATGGCTATTTCAGACAATTTCCTAGGTTTTTGACTCATAAAAAATGAATTTAGGGAGCTGAACATTCGTTACAACCTCGATCGTTCACTATTTGGTCGAAATCGATTTCATATTCGGTCTTCTCGCCCTAAAAAACATGGAAAACGATACCTAACAAGCTCATGCTCACTAAAACCACAAAAACCCTATTTTTACACCCATTTTTCACCCGTAACACTCCTGGGTGTAGTCCGATCGGGCTGCCGAGCTTCGGACCACAACTAGGATGCAAATGTGTTCCCAAATGGGGACCCAAACTTTGTGCGGAACAACGACGATTTTAGACCAAATTTTAACGTAAATTCAAGGCCGAAACTTCATTCGATCCTCAATTTTTCCAATCTGGTCAAAATCGATTTCACATTCGGTCTCCTCGTCCTAAGGAACATGGAAAACGATACCTCACAAGCTAATGTTACTAACACCAAAAAACCCTATTTTTCACCCTTACACCCCTGGGTACATTCCGATCGGGCTGCGAAGTTTCGGGACACAACTAGGGCTCAAATGGAGCCTGTGAGCGAAAGAACGATTTTTTTTGACAGAAATTAGAGTAGATACGCATGATAAGGCGGAAGGAAATTGTATTTTTGGTTACCTACGCAACTTGAAACTTAAAAGAAAAAATTTTGAGGGAGTGTTACAAAAATCTGTTTGTTGAGCGATTACACAGGTGTATTATTCACAGAATTATAAACCAAAACCACATCCTTCTGTTGAAAGTTTTTGAGCAACGGCGTTCTGAAAATTTCAACCCCTATTTCCACCTAAATTTCATTAATTTTGGTTCATGGTAACCAAGGAAAGTGCTTATTACGGTGGACGGACAGAAATTTTTTCAATCCATTTTCGGACTCTACGTAGGTACCTTGGAAACCAACAAATTTTGAGGGTTCTTTTGGTTGTTGCGTAAGGATATCCAATTTTGACCTAATTTTATTAAAATTTAATCCCTACGGTTTAAAATAATGAATCACCGTCTCCTACAGTTTTTCTTCGTGTTGAGGAAGAAGGATAATCAAATCAGCACTCTGCACGTCATTCACCACGCAATTATGCCGTTAAGCACTTGGCCCGGAGTCAAATTCTATCCAGGTAACACGACGTAATATAACGATTTCCCCCTCATAATTTGACGTATTTAATTAATAATAGTTTATTTCATTTCGTACGTTTTCATGTGACTTGTTATGATTTAGGTGGTCACATAACGTTCTCTGGTACACTGAACTCATTCATCCACGTGATCATGTATTCCTACTATCTGCTAGCGGCTTTGGGTCCCGGAATTCAGAAGTATTTGTGGTGGAAAAAGTACCTTACTACCATGCAAATTGTAAATTTTAATTTTCATATTAATTCACTCATTATATTATTAATCACGCTCTTCAAGGTATCTTGATCCATTTTACTAAAATTCGAACATTAAATTTGAAAATGTGAATAGAAAATGCAATACAATGCTGTAGTCATACTGAAATGTTGATGAAATGTCAATTTTTAATTCGTTTTGCCCATTTCAGGTCCAATTTGTGATAATTTTCTACCACTCGATGCAACTTTTCTTCATAGACTGCACGGTCCCAATAGCATTTGGTTGGGAGATAGTATTCCACGCCGTTCTGTTCTTTTACCTCTTCCAACGTTTCTATAACGAAGCATACACCACCGGCGGGAAATCGGTAACTAATTTGTTGAATCACTTCACTACTCAAAATGAATCCATAAAAAGGAGACAATATTTTAGAATAATCCACTAGTAATGTAGAACCTTCAAAGCTTCTATGGACTCCGAAATCTTACCCAACTGTGTCAGGGTTTCCTGTCGAGTTGATGAGGTTCGATACCCATTTAATAGTATTATATCAACATTAGTACCTACGTACTAATAGTAACAATGAATAATAATGACTAATGAAGTTGACTAGTAATAATAACTAATGACAACTAACTAATAACTAATAATAACTAATAGCACTAAGGCACTGAGCAATATAGCAATAATGACTAATAGCAATAAGAAGACTAGTAATGACTAATAAATTACTGGTCATTAATAATGAATAATATTAATAATGAGTAGTAATAATGACTAATAATTTGACTAGTAATGGCTAATAGTAATAAGATGACAAGTAATAATGACTATCAACGACTAACAAATATTAATAATGACTAATAATGAATGATAGTAACAATAATAATGACGAATAAGTTGACTAGTAATAAGATGGCTAGTAACAGTGACTAATAATGACAAGTAATAACGAATAAATACTAGTGATGACTAGTAATAATGACTGACAGTAATAATGAGTAATATTAATGACTATAAGTTGACTAGTAATAATGACTAATAGTAATACGATGACTAGTAATGATGACCAATAATGAATAATAGTAATGTCATGGTACTCCTCTATTCCACTCCAATGTAAATATGTTAAGATTTAACCAATTAGCAAGGAGAAAGACGAGCTGTGCGAAGCCTTTCAAACCTCTCCCTCGCGTATTCATTGTGGGGAAAACGTGGGATATGCTTCCCGAAAAGATCTGGCACTCATTGGGGAGAGAACCTGGGGTGATGGCACATCCACTATCGCTCGCTGCGGTGAAAACCGCGGGGTGTAGCTATCCTCTAACGCTCGCTGTGGTGAAAACCTCGGGGTGTAGCTATCCTCTAACGCTCGCTGTGGTGAAAACCTCGGGGTGTAGCTATCCTCTAACGCTCGCTGTGGTGAAAACCTCGGGGTGTAGCTATCCTCTAACGCTCGCTGTGGTGAAAACCTCGGGGTGTAGCTATCCTCTAACGCTCGCTGCGGTGAAAACCTCGGGGTGTAGCTATCCTCTAACGCTCGCTGTGGTGAAAACCTCGGGGTGTAGCTATCCTCTAACACTCGCTGTGGTGAAAACCTCGGGGTGTAGCTATCCTCTAACGCTCGCTGTGGTGAAAACCTCGGGGTGTAGCTATCCTCTAACGCTCGCTGTGGTGAAAACCTCGGGGTGTAGCTATCCTCTAACGCTCGCTGCGGTGAAAACCGCGGGGTGCATCTAGCCTCTAACGCTCGCTGTGGTGAAAACCGCGGGGTGCATCTAGCCTCTAACGCTCGCTGTGGTGAAAACCGCGGGGTGTAGCTATCCTCTAACGCTCGCTGTGGTGAAAACCTCGGGGTGTAGCTATCCTCTAACGCTCGCTGTGGTGAAAACCTCGGGGTGTAGCTATCCTCTAACGCTCGCTGTGGTGAAAAACGGGGAACGCATGCCCGTTTTGTAAGGTGACCGACTTCATCTTTCCCAGTACGGAAAACAATTTGGCCAACATCCTTATTGAGAAGAATATGAGAACAACAACCACAAATCTTAGGGCCAGTAAACAATCTGTAAAATTATTTGAAATAGAAAATGGTAGTCTAGATCAGACTATAATTTTCATCAAGATTATACACAATGAATGGCCTTCCTACACAACAAACGAATTGATAGTTAAAACAGCAAAGAAGGTAAATACCTACTATTTTAAATATCCTTAGTATAAGACCCTACCTTGCGCTCACGACAAGTAATAATGACTTAAATTGACTAGTAATGACTAATAGTAATAAGATGGCTAATAATAATGACTAGTAATAATGACCAATAATGAATCATAGTCATAACGAGTAATAATAATGACTAAGTCATAATGAGTAATGATAATGAGTAATATAAGTTGACCAGTAATGACTACGAAGTTTTTTGATTTTTGTTTGTTTCAGAAAACTGAAACTGTGACAGGTAAGATGAACATGTGCATGCCAGGTTTGCCCAACCAGGAGGAGTCCAATAAGGATGAGTAGAAGAAATCTTTAATTCAAGAATGAATCACCGTGCGATGAGAATGAGTAACATAACATCATACTAACTTCTCCGAATGCCATTTCCGACGGCTGTACGTATAATCAATTTGTAATTAGGATGTATTACGAGTATTTAACTGTACATAACCTTGTTTATAAGGTATTATTTCATACATCGAGTTCAGTTTTATTGAACATAACTGTTATATCAGCTTTTAGGTTAGAACTTCCTGTTTCTGTCAGTTCACAATTATGCATACTACTCAGTCTCAATATTAGACCTTTCATTAGAATATGTGTTTTTCTAGTTCCTTTTGAGAAATAAATAAATAAAATTTAAATAATAATAATATTTCCGCCAATTGTGTGGAACCCTGTAACGTACAGTGTAGGAAATCTTATTAGGTATAATAATAACAGGTTGAGGTTCTTGAGGGCTGGTCAGTTGACCAACCATCAAAAATAAAATAAAATATTAAAAAATGGTCGAAAACACTCGAATCTAATAATAATAGGTATGCAGGAACCTATATACCTCACATGAACTTGTAAATAATATAATATAAAAATTACGATACTTGAGCGTATTTTGTTCCTCCGACACCCCCTCAAGACTCGACAGAATGTCTAAAAGCCTGAATCATGAAGAACAACACGAATACATCTAACTGGCATCCGATACAAGATAAAATAATTCCATCACTGATTATTTGTTATTCATGAAGCATAACTTTTGTTCAAGTTACGAAAGCACCTATCAACAAAATCCAAAATAACCACCATTCTTCAAACGAAATAACGGAACAACCAAATCGATTTCATACAGCCTTGTGTTAATATAATCAGCTGTTCTCTAGCAACGATTATAATGGGCTGGATGTATACAGTTTCATTCACGATCATGTTGACGAACGGCTGGACGTAAAATGCTCCGGGTGGTCTCAAAAAATTCCGAAGTTCGAGATCAATTTAAAAACGCAAACGCCAGGAAAATAAATAATTAATTATAGAATTCTTGAATCCCCGCATATTTATGAAACTGTAATTACTCGATTCAGGGCTTTGCTGGGGGGTCAACACGTGGGTAGATATTCACCACAGAAAACAGTGATCCACGCTGAATGGCCATCTATACAGGTAAATAATAAACCGCTGTATAATAATTTGCAGCGTTTCTTTACGTTATTGAAAGTATTTTCTTTGTTTCGAAAGTTGACTACTGTTGTGTCAACCTTACATAACTTGTGTGGTAGGTACTAAGTTGCCAAATTTTTGTTGAACATATTTATTTACTTTTCGAAACTTGGCAACTTAGTACCTGTCACACATGATAATAAGAACATGTAAGGCTGAAAAAAATATTCAACTTTTGAAACAAAGAAAATGTTTCCTTTTGTTGAATAACTATATATATATTTACCTACCTACTACTTATTAAAAGTAGGTACCTACTTAATCTAAGACCCTATTGTTTCCTATACTTTATTTCCCTAAAAAATAATTGACAAAACAAAACAAGAATTTGATTTTCAGATCATGAGTCAGGAGAAACTGAAAAAAGAAAAAACCACAGTCATGCAGCATGGCTATAAGAGCGAATTTTCGAAGAAATAACCACGTTCCTTAATCTTCAAAGTGCTCCAGTTTGAGAACGGAATGAGATATCGCAATTCTGATTTCACCATCGTGTTCAGCGTACAAAAACCTTTAAAATGAGGTGTCACTTGTCAGACTGTTTCATTTTGGGAATTTATGGGTAATTTTTCCCCCCTAAAACTCCCCAAAAATCCCCCTTAGAGTGACCCGATTCTGCCCATCTACGAACTTAGCCTGTCGATTGCCAAGACAGATTTTTCGTGCAAATTTGAACTTTTTATCTCAATTCTTTCGAGAGTTATCGTCTGGAATGACACATACATATATAAATATATATATATATATATATATATACATATAATTTTTGGTGTCTTTCGGCAGTGAATTCAGGATGGTCTGAAACGGATTTTGGTATAAAAATCTTTCGGAAATTCGAGTTTTAAAAATTTTGGACCGAGAACAATAGCTTCCTTTTCTTCGAAAATTCGCTAAAAAACAACAAAAAAACTGCAAATTATTACACAACGGTTTATTATTTACCTGTATAGATGCCCCTTCTGCGTAGATCACTGTTATCTGTGGTCAATACCCTCGAACTCCCCCCAGGAAAGCATACAAACATTACATTATATTAAACATTACATGCGCGGGATTCAATAATTCAGTCACTAATTATTTGTAGTTATTCATGAAGCATTTTAAGATAAGTAATAAACCGCTGTTCAATAATTTACCTGTATAGATAGATGCCCATTCTGCGTATAATAAACCTTTTATTTATTTGTATTTTATGGTGTGCCCCCTCCGCTTTTGAGGGGTTTCACTAAAAAAAGAAAACAAAAAAAAACCCAAATGATGAATGAACCGTTAAAACAAATCTGAAGGACGTTAAAAAACAACAGCTCGTTGGTTCGTTTATTGCGTTTTCTGAAAAGCGATTTCATGAACTAGGTAGTACTGCTTCTCGAACGACTGATTCAATTAAAAGGATTGTGGATTTGTATCCAAAACATTCAGTATTCATTGAAATTTCGATGATAGTGGATGATGGTGGATTATGGCGCTATTTGATGCTTGGACAGGATTTGTATGATGCAAAACAGAATGAAAAGGGGGAAAAAAAATCAAATTCCCACATGATTATAACAAAATGGTTGCCACTGCACATAACAGGATGGGCAAAGACACATCATAAAGTTGTGAAGTATGTACTACCTACTACAAATAATTATGTGGTGAGTACTACTACAAATAAGTATGTAGTACTACAAATAATTTTGCGCACGCTGTGTTTATTTAAAAATAAAGAAGACGGTGAAACCTAAAATTTATGTAATCCATTTTTCTATGCGTTCAAATATGTATTACCACAAAATTTTAGAGAATTAACGTAGTGAAGGGGATTTGAAGAACTTCTAAACTGACGATTTCGCCTAACTTGTTAGATTTCGGTTAGTAACGACCAAATAATGCATAACCTTCGTTAGATTTTTGGAACCTTGCTATGATTTAGGCATATTTAGTTCAAAATTTGAGATTTGAATGGTCTGATTTTCAAACGGCACTAGAAATCTTGTCCGACAAGTAGTATCTTACTGAAGGTTGATGAACAAAACCAATTCCCATCCAAATTTAGTACCCCTCTGATAGGGTAACGTGTTCTTCGATCTTGAAATTAGGCAGTCTGGCGTTGTAGGCAGTAAGGAATAAAATGCCGTTGGAATGTCATCCCTCTTATGAGGTAAATTCTTTTCAAATTTGGAATTTAAATTGCCTGATTTCCCAACTCCAGTAGAAAACTTGTCTGACGGGGTGAATTTCGTTTCAGGGTTCAAAGGCGCAGAAAATTCATTCACCCCTCTTATAAGGTAAATCTCGTTGAAATTTTTGAAATTTCAAAATTTGTCCTGTCTAAATCGCACCACTTAGGTTGTCAGAACTCGGTTTTCTTGGCCTTGGGGTTCAATACCTACTAATTTAGGTGGTCCATGCTTTCCCCTCGCATGAGGTAAGAAAATCACCCGGACTATTATAAGGGAATGATGTGGCGGATGAAGGAGGAATGCTAGAATTCATGATGACATTATGAATCGGTTCATAAATGGAACGACAGCAACGTGAGCCAAAATAGTAGCCGTTCTTTAATTAAATTAGGGAAAGGTTTGCCCTTCAAATTTGCCCTTCAAATTACCGTTCAATAATTATAACCCTTTAATTATTTAATTATATTATCTCAACAGGGAAGGTAACGCGTAACCGGACATAATATATACACAACATACACACACACACAATTTGGATGTTGTAATAAAGTTATTACACGGTACGTATGAGAGTAAACAAAACGGTACAGTTACGACCAATTTTATCAAATAGAAACAGCTCCATATCAAACAATCACACAGCCTACTCATGATACAAATTAAATTTTATTAATTCATGCTAATAGAAAACGTTCTCCAGTGTCATCGAATCCGGCATTGAAAGATGTCCACAATTATAATTTCAATAACAGAATATTTAAAAATCCACTCACCTTCAACTCACAGATGACAAGGCATTCGATACGTCAAAAAGGTTTTCTGTCACATTCATCATTCACATGGAGTTCAAAGGTTCATTTGGTGAAGGGAGTTCGCGGAGTGAAGATCATTGCTCTCGACTTTTCGACAATTAGCATTTAAGGTTTTTGGAACTTGAAACATTTTAAAAACAGTATTTTAAAACGGGTTGACTTTTTGGTGTGAAGATGACGTTGGTGTTGAGCGCTTTGGACGCGTTCCATGAGTTTTTGGATAACCACGGAGGTAAGTTGAGTTCATTTACAAAATTACGCAGTTTTCCTTTTTGTTTTGGAATCCCAAACCAGATTCATACCAGTGGGGTGTACTTTCAGGTACCTAATGTAATCAACCTCTTCCCATAATTTCAAGTAAAAATAAGTCTACGAGTAGGTACTTTAGAAACAAGGGTTTTCTATAAATTCAACGTTAATTGAAGTCAATTTCTATTATTTCCAGTCACGCAGCAACAAATTTGCTGTTGGTAACTTAGCTATTTTGGACGATTTTAGCGACCCCAAAAACTACAACTAGTGTCACGTTTTTTTTTTTTTTTTTTTTACTAACCGAACACAGTCTTAAAATCGTTCGAGTCACAGCTCTGTACCATTTATGGTGAATTATAACAATTTTAAATAATTTTTTTCTATTCTTGACCCCTAAACATTCAAATATGGCCCATTTGTCGTATCCGGAAATGGCTCGTCTTCGGTCGTAGTTTTTACCTCGTGCATAAAAGCACTTTATAAATCGTGCATAAAAGTATGTATAAATACACCTATAAATTATTGTAGGTTTTGTATCAGAATGCTCTGCAATAGCCTAAGGAATGGACAATCAGAGGCATTTGCCCCATCCACAAAAAATTATAAATGATGGAGTGTAAAAACTACAGGGCATAGCCCTCCTTTGTACAGCGCACGAAGTTTTAGCCCGCTGGCAACATCAGAGATTGGCACCAACGATGGAGCCAGACCTTGGCGAGTACCAGTGTGGTTTCCGCCAGAATCGGTCAACATTCGATCACATCTTCACGCTCAGAAAGATCCTCGAAATGACGTGTGAGCACAACATTGAACTGTACCATCTATTTATTGACTTTTGGCAGGCATTATGATGGTGCAGTACGAGACCAGGTCTATAAATGGTTTGTTCGGACAGACAGTCCTGGACTAGTCCAGGGCGGAACAGCGTTCTGAAAAAGAGAGGACAGAACTGTCCAGGACTGTGTCTGTCCGAACGCGCACTGACGATTCCCAATGGATAGCCTGAAGCACCGTTACCTTCCACATACGCTGAAGCTAGAAGCACCAAGTGCGCATGTGCAGGATCAACAGTCCCCGAAGAAATCCAGGACTGTCAGAACTAGTGCCGAACGTTCCTGGACTGTCTGTCCGAACAGCCAACTCTCGATCCTCGACCAGTTCTAGCGCTGTCCGAATGCACAAAAAGGAGCGTGGCTTGGACGGAACGGTCCAGAACTGTCTGTCCGAACAAACCTAAAGATACGAGGATGCGCGTCTCGAAAAAACCGGACCGCATGGTTAGCATGACGATGAGGAATGCAAAGGGCAGAACCCTTGGAAAGAGAGTTCCCGTAGAATCTGGACTATGGCAGGAAGGAGCAAGGCAGTAGACAGAGGAGGTTTGCGCACGCTCAGTAGGATGGGAAGGGGTGTGACGTCACGAGGTTCCACCACAGCGCAGGTCACCCCTGCCTCCTTACGGACACGCCTATGGTTCGAACTTCGAACATTTCGTATCATTAACACGTTCCGAGCGGAATGGATCGATCGATCCAAGGCCTGCCGTTCAATTCACCCAGCCTGGATCTATCGATCCAGCTACGGGGAGCGTTTCTACGATAAGAGGCCTCTACATTCTGCTCTGAAACTGAACTATCGCGCACTCTAGTGACTGCTGAGTTCAACACCTTTATTCTAGATGGTCTGACCTCCGAGAGACTGCGTTCCGTTTCGTTATTCCAAGCCGTTTGTTTACCAACATTTTCTCGCAGCGTTTGGATGATGTTTTCGGGTACAATGTTCAGTTTTGTTGTGATTATTGCGTTCCTTTTTTCCTCGAGGAATCTGTTTCAGTTCCCCTTTGGCGCTTTGGCATCCAACCACGGTAGGTCGTTATTCATGAGTATAGGCTTCAAAAGACCACCGATTGTATTGATTGTATTGCGGGTTGCCTTACCGCCGAAGTGGATCAATAGATCCAACGTCTATAAATCAATTATTTTCATCCAATTTTGGTTCCACATTGTAGTTTTCGTTCATAACTAATCATGATAAGCAGTTATCAACAAATAACTCGAAAAAACGGGTGCCGTCACAAGGAGTCTCCACCAAAACCCGCCGATTGTATTGCGGGTTGCCTATTCCGTCGTACGTTACCGCCGAAGTGGATCGATAGATCCAACGTCTATAAATCAATGATTTTCATCCAATTTTGGTTCCACATTGTAGTTTTCGTTCATAACTAATCATGATAAGCAGTTATCAACAAATAACTCGAAAAAACGGGTGCCGTCACAGGGAGTCTCCACCAAAATCGGCGTCGCTCCGAACGTGTTAATGGGCTAGTTCTGATGATACTGGGAAGGAATCTACGAACAACTTATAGATGAACAGTTCAACGATGTGACTGGTCTGTTTTAGTCGCTCTCAAGGTGTTAGTTCTTTACAAAATAATGAATTATTTCCAACCAGCCACTCCGAAACTGACGTCTCAAATAGGCACCCAATCAATGAAAAATTGGAAATAAATGCTGCCTAGGATTATACTCAGGGAAGGACTAATACTACGTACATTGGTACATACCTACAAGGGTGTGAATTATTAGAAGAATATGGAGCATTTAGTTGCATTCGTTAGAACAACAAGGAGCATAATATTATAAAGGTATTATTTTCTACAGTCGCATTCATAAGAAGAATTAAAAAAAGACGAATATATTAGAGCAGCTCAATGCTGCCTGCTTATGAACGCCATTATTCGCTCGAACATTTTTTTATTTAATGGGAAAATTCCGATGAAACTGTGAAAAAATCCATGCAGAACTGCCCAGTTTTAGAATTTCTGAAGGTAATTATAAGTTATTTATACGAAATAAGTTACATTCCACTATTTCGACCGGCCAACCCGAAACTAAAACTTCAAGGAGGTACGCAAGCAATTATCGCATAGGCAGGCACCTATTATTCAGGACAGGACAACTGCATACCTATAAGTTCTCATTTACATAGCATAACAAGGTTTATTAAAAAACAATTAAGTAGGTTTGCAGGTTTTCCACTGGCATATTCATTAAAAGAATAAGAAAATGAAGGGTACTGGAAGAGGAAAATCACTCCAGTGCATGCATTGATCCAAAGCTTTCTGAATAGTTAACAAAAGCGAGTAGTAGACAAGCAATAGCAGTAAGTAAAGAAAAAGATACAGTTGGTTAGGTTGCTAGTACATGTCAACACTAATATTAGATATAGACGTACCTCTACCGGGATCTACCCTAAACAACAACAACAACAAACTACTACATTACAAAGCATTGCTGCATTTCATTGAATGGTAAACATGAGATGGTAAACTTGTTATAAACGTGAGTCTGGAAATGTGAATAACGACAGCTTAGTTCCGGCTTTTCTCCCCCAAGGAAATCACTGTTACACACTGCCACAGCACACCTACAACTTGGCATCGTAAGTAGGTACGCGGAGAATAGGATTTCCACGTATAAAAGCCATCTGAAAACAACAGAAAACTGAGAAGCCCAAGTACTATGCACTCTCTAAATAAGATGGAGCCAGTTGGGACAGGACCGCTACGACGTCACGCTTCCCCCTCCAGGTAGCGTGAGCACACTCCCTCTCTCTACTCGACTGGGGCAGGGAGACAGGCTTCCAATCTGTCTTTTTAATATTGTCACCATGGAAAAGCGCCATGCGTAATATTCGCACTAACCCTGTTGGGAAAATCTTTAATAGACTGACACAATACTTCTCATATAATGACGACGTAGACATAGTTGCGAGACGGACGTCCAGCCTCTCTGGAGCAGAAGAGGAATTCAAGAGGGCTGCAGCTGTTCGCGGACTGCAGATAGATGAGAGCAGTCTGAATTTAAATACCTGGGTGCTCTCGTCACCAAGGCTAATGGCGGTAATGGTGGAAATAAAAGCCCGGATTGCCCCAAGCAATAGATGCTTGTGAAGTTAACAGACATCCCTGAGATTGATAGCCTTGATAGCCTTGAGATTTCAAGGTTTGTTCGGGAAAGCTAAGCTCATGCAGATTGCTTGGGTACTCACACAGACCAGTGAGCGTCTGCTGAATGGCTGGGAAAGAGAAGTTCTAAGGAAGATCTTTGGACCTGTGTGTGAAGCGGAAGGATTCGACGAAACAGAGGACTGAGAGCTCTATACACCCAGATATTTTGGGATTTATGAAGTGGGGAACGCTGCGGTGGCATAGGCACTTTCAGAGTCCCTAAAAAAACCAAGGATGTGCCTGGCGGGAGAAGGCACTGAGGGAGACCTCGACTAAGTTGCCCTGACCATGTCGAGGAGGACCTCAGGAAGCTCCAAGTTCGTGGATGGAGAAGGAAGGCGCTGGACCGCGAGAAGTGGTAGGCGGTAGCCCTGCTCCTTGAAGGACTGCTGCAGTGCCAGATAAAGCAGAACAAGAAGATTTAAAAAAAATTTTCAACAGTTCCTGTGCTTAATATTTCAACCAACTGCAATAGCTCAACTTTCATCGAAAATTCGCTGAATATTCCGAGTTGGGTAACAATTGGCAAAACAAGCTCGAAAACATAACGTTTTTGGCGCATTTTCCCCTCAACAAATCCGTCATTGTAATTATTCATCACGGGCGTCATCGAACGCCATGAATTGATTTATTATGCAAATCCGTTTCATAATTTTCCCGGAATCCGATTCCCTGCTATTCGCATTTGAAAAATTGATACAGAACAGGATGTATTTTTACTATAGATGCCCGTACGAATGACTACCCCCTGATGAACACGCCATGGCCGACTTTAGCTATCGTAGCCACCTACGTCTTCGGAGTAAAATACCTCGGACCTAAGCTCATGGAAAGCAGAAAACCTTTCGAGCTCAAGAGGATCCTCATATTTTATAATACCGTCGAAATAATCGCCAGCTTAGTCGCTTTATACGAAGTAAGTTTCCACGGTCACATATTATATATTATAAATAAGTATGGTGAGGTGTGCTATCACGGGGGATTCTCAAGTGGGCACATGTCAACAGAAGTTGGAAGACAAGCAATAGCTCAACTGGGTAGGAACATTGTGGAACAAGTTCACTGCGATCTTGGTTTGACTTGAGCGGTTTCTCGGTGGGGGATTCTATTCTTTAGTACCTATTCTATAGTATAGTACAGTGAAATCTCCAATTAGCCGACCCCACTTGACCCCTTAATTGGAACAAAGGGAGAAAAAATAAGTTGAATAAATCAAACAATGTTATGACGAAGGCGAATTTTTTTCCAGCCAACCACTTGATATCAAATCTTACCTCCAGAAGGTATGGTAAGATTACTTTTTACACTAGCCGACATAACCCTTTAGATTTAATACCAGACACAGCCAGTCAGGCTAAAGTACTACTAACTAGATCAACATAATTAAATACGTTTTTAGCTAAGGTACCAATTAAAATAGGATTAGTTCTAGGCTCTTCCCACAAGACAGGACAGACCAACAACCTTATCCTCCCCTTCATTTCCTTTTTTCCGCTAACGCCAAAACACATTTCACTTTCTTTGTTCCCCTAACACCAAAAAACCTTTCACGCCCTTTGTTCCCCTAACGCCATAACACCTTTCACCTCTTTTGTTCCCCTAACGCCAAAACACCTTTCACTTCCCCCTCTACATAAATAGGAACCAACTAAAGAACTGACTCGGTATTCTGTCGACGGCCTGATGATGATGTCCTTACATCGAAAGCGCCCCCCCCCCCCCCGCACTCAACCAGCTAGTGACGACGGACTCCTGCAGAAGGTATGGTAACAACCACTTGATGCCAAATCTGTATGGCCTTCAGAAAGAACAAAAAACAAAGAAGAGCAAAAATAAAAGCAACAATGCAATAGAAGAGCAACGGCCATGGTTTGGTGCAATCTGAAAAGCTTTTTCTCTAATAACAGGAAACAAAACTAGGCATATTTATGACCCGAATGCTGCAAAACCATTCGTAACAAAGTTAGCCTGTCCCTTAATTATGTATGTCGTGGTATCCTCCCAGAAACACAACTCTACCATGTGAAAATTAAGATCTCGCCAATAAACTCAGAAGTGAGGACGAAAGACGCAGGAGAGCTGAGGGACAACCTGGGGATCCCCACCATCCTCCACTAGCTGGAGGATGGAGGGAGATAGCTCCCAAGCCTATTATATACTCGCCTCCTTCGCCTTTTTAACCATTCTATGCTCTCCTCTAGTCGCTGACTACTCTCTCTCCTCCTTACCTCGTCTCTCTCCTCACCTAAAAGATCTTGGGCATGGTGGTGATTCGCTCATAACCAAACCAAGCAAATTCGCCCTAAAAGATCTCGGGCATGGTGGTGGTCCGCCCATAACCAAACCGAGCAAGCCTTCCAAAAATATCCTGGGCATGGAGGTGGTCCGCCCATAACCAAACCAGGCAACGCTCCCGAAAAAATTCCGCGCATGGTGGTGGTACGCCCATAACCAAAACGGACACATCCAATAAGATCCCGGGCATGGTGGTGGTCCGCCCATAACCAAACCGGGCACATCCCCCCTCGACGCCACTCGTAGTAGATGTGCGTCAAATTTTACATTCACTACAATGTACATATTCGTTAACGTGTTTCTCACCTTGTTGGGACCAGAAAAAGTGTCCGTGTCCGCTAATTAAGAGAGTCCCATTATTAGAGGTTTTTCGATCGATTATTATGGGGCTCGGTCGAGACAAAAATTCTTGTCCCTTACTTAAAGGTGTCCGCTAATGGAGATTTCAATGTAGTAGTAGATTTAGTACTTTTGTAGGAGTAGTTGAATATCTACCGTGCCTGACAATATGGATCTTACTATAGGAAAACATACCTTAACCAAACGGGCTAAAAACACAATAGATGTTAAAGTTAATGAATTCACATTTTTACAGTTAACAAGTATTCGTTGTAAATAATAAACGCAGAGTTATTCAGTGGGCAAGAAAGCAATGGCGCAAATCCAGGCTAAGGTAGACCAGTCAAAGGGTGGAATCAGAATAAATTTAACATGAAAATGTGAACTAAATGCGTGTTATAGTAATTATTTCTTCACTTTTCGGAACTAACCTTTAATTTCATTTGCCCAGTTAACCTATAACCCAGTTTCGCGGGGTTTTGTCATGGATGTGCCCAGATGGGTTTTCCTCGTTACACACCATTGCATATTGAGCGCAATTCAAACTCCAAGAAAAGAGCAAATAGGGAAGCACTAGCAAAAAATCATTGTTTCTCTTCATTCCAAAGGCCTACACAGTCGGGTGGTTCACACATTACAGTTGGCGATGCCAACCCGTGGACTACAGCGACACACCCACCGTCAGAAGGGTAAGCCCACTTCAGTTCGAAAAAAAAAAATCAAATTCACCATTGTTTAAATGAAAACTACAATTCTGTATAAAAGTGGTCCAGAATGATTTATGACAAATAAAATTGGGTGAACAATACAAATAAGAGTTCCAGTCGTGCTGCATGATCAATATAATTAAATATACCTATTATTATAATCGAATTTACAGCTGAATATTGACGATTTTTAATTGTTAACCTCCAAATACCCCATTTTATGAGGGGGAAAAAACTCTGCCATATCGAGTAGGCTTCCCCACTTGAACCACGTGGACGCAGAGAATAGTTGGGTAGGTTCGTTCAGTGGACAGGTGCAGTATCCATGCATGGGTTAATTTTCAAGTTCGCGCATGCGCAGACGAAAGTTACAGTACGATTCCAATGAAATTCATATGGAACTATCAAAGTATTATTCCTGATCGACCCTCCAAGTTTGAACTCTTTTCAACGAGATTTAACGCAGTGAAGGGCGTTTCAACTATTTCACGTCTGCGCATGCGCAGATGAAAGTTACGGAACGATTTCAATGATACTCATACGGGATCATCTGCGACTCAAACCCGCGTGCACCCTCAAAATTTCAGCTCTCGACGAATATTTTTCGCGCAGTTAAAAAGATTACAAGGAAATGGTCAAGATTTCACGTTTGCGCATGCGCTGACGAAAATTACTGTAGTTTTTCGATGATTATGGTACGGGACCATCTGTGGCCCAAACCGCACCTACCATCCAAATTTCAGCCCATTTCGACAATTATTTCGGGTAGTTAAGGGCTTTACATGGAGCCGACCACAGACACACACAAGGAACCAAAAATGTTTCTTGATGTCTGAAACGCAAAATGGTAGTGGAAATTTTCATTTTGGAGGACATACATTTTTTTTAAACTCAATCACGAATCCAAGGCTTCCCTAACTTACGGTAGTGAGGAAGCAAAATGCTGATGACTGTAACTTCCGTGATTTTTATAAATTTTGTCGAATGCAGACCCACAAGAACCCGAATTTTTCACCTTCCGCTTGCCATTATAATCATTTTGGTGAAATGTTGAATATTACACCTAACTATGTATTTTTGAAAAAATCGGGAGATTGAATCAGAACGCTTAGAAACGGAATATAGGTACGTATAGGCACTAAAAATTGTATTGAACAGGTAAGGTACCAAACCATTGTGAAGTGGAAGAAAAATCAATTTTCGAAGTTTTTCCCGTCAAAAACAGACCATTCTGCACGGAAACGACATTATCATCTCCACTTAGCATTCCCAAATACAATGGTATTTTTCCCTCCCATTTGATGTGTAATTTAACCCACTTTTACTCATGCTGGACCACTTCCTGTTCATTCATATTCTAATGATTTAAATATTAAGAGTATTATAATCAGGCAAAATGATGGGACCAG
Source organism: Leptopterna dolabrata (assembly GCA_954871275.1). NCBI lineage: Eukaryota > Metazoa > Arthropoda > Insecta > Hemiptera > Miridae > Leptopterna > Leptopterna dolabrata. The sequence continues at coordinate 4,553,288 of OX940989.1, read as the reverse complement.
TGATAGTTGATCTTTATTTTTGTCCTAGTTAGTGAGAGGAGTTTGGCTTTACTACCTTTCGAAATTCGTCGAGTTTTTCGACACGGTAAGTCTTTGCCTTTTTTTAAAAGGGAAAAAGTGATCATTCTAAGAATTTTATAAGGTAGGTATAGTATAACGTATAGTTTAATTTTCATAATTATTTAATACTGTATAATATAATGAGTCATTTTTGTAAAAATGACTGGAAGTACCTATCTAAAAATTATTGAAATTTTTAGTACCTACCTACGACATTTAAATGTTAAGAGATTAACTTACACCCAAATATTTTACAGATATTTTTCGTCATGAGGAAAAAGAACAATCAAGTCAGTAAACTTCACGTTTTCCATCACAGTGTCATGCCCATCAACAGCTGGGTCACGGCGAAATTTCTGCCAGGTACAGTTTCAATGTGTTTATTACCATATTGTTAATCTCGTACGTACCTACAGAGACTGAACTAAGCGATGTATGAACGAGAACATTAATCAAACGTGAATAATAATCAAACGATTATTCACGTTGTTTCAATTACAATAGTGGCCCATGAAACATCGTATCCTACTCAAGAACGTCAGAAGTTGTTTAAATTAAGGAAGTTATTTCAATTAAGAAAGTGGTTTCAATTAACAAACGTTGTTTCAATTAAGCTGTTCCAATGAAGAAACGTTGTTTCAATTAAGAAACGATTATTCAATTGTTTGTTTCAAGAAGCACTGTTTTAAGATTATTCAATTAAGTTTTAAGAAGATTATTCAAGAATATTATTCAATTCAGTTTTAAGATTATTCACTTTAAGAAGATTATTCGATCAAGTTTTAAGAAGATTGTGCAATTCAGTTTTAAGAAGATTATTCAGTTTAAGAAGATTATTAATTTTAGTTTAAGAATATTATTCTCAAGGTTTAAGAAGATTATTCAATTATTAAGAAGATTATTCAATTATTGAGAGATTATAAAACTGAATGATATTCTTGAATAACCTTCTTAAACCTTAAGAATATCATTCAGTTTTAAGAAGATTAAGATTATTCAATTATTAAGAATATTATTTTTAAGGTTTAAGAAGATTATTCAAGAATATTATTCATTTCAGTTTAAGAATTTATTCTTAAACTGAAATGAATAATAATAATTCTTAAACTGAATAATAATTCTGGATAACTGAATAATAATTCTGAATAAATAATGATTCTTAAATGAATAATAATTCTCAAGTGCTGAAGAAGATTATTCAGTTTAAGAAGGTTATTCATTTCAGTTTAATCACGTTGTTTATTAAGTAAGTGGCCCATGAAACACTGTATCCTACTCAAGTGCCAACTGACGACCAGCAGGATGCGGAAACAGCAATATTTCAGAACAGTGTCGAATTTCAAGGAAACCTGGGAGCCCACAAGGCACACGTTGATTCACAGCAAAAAGTCTGTCAAGTGGGAGGACAGTGTAGCGTCCACACACGTCACATCGCCCCAAAAGAACATGGAAAACGATGTCTCACAAGCTCATGTTCACTAAAACCTAAAAACCCCTATTTTTGCACCCATTTTTCACCCGCAGCTTCGCAACTAGGACGCAAAATGCGTTCCCAAATGGGGAACCAAACTTTGCGGAAGAACGGCGAGTTTAGACCAAATCTTAACGTAAATTTAAGGCTGAAACTTCGTCAATTTTCCACTCTGGTCAAAATCGGCTTCATATTCGGTCTCCTCGTCCTAAAAAACATAGAAAACGACACCTCACAAGCTCACATTTAAACACCAAAAAACCTTATTTTTACACACATTTTTTACCCATAACACCGTTGGGTACGAATTTTGTAGACCGCAAATGAAGTAGTAGATATGGATAATATTTATGGAGGACGGACATTACATTTTGGTTTATTATTCTGTGAATAATACACCTATGTGTATGTGCTCAGCAAACAATTATTTTTATAAAACCCCCTCAAATTTTTTTCTTTTACGTTTCAAGGTGAGCAGATTCCAAAAATGCAACGTCCGTCCGCCGTATCATCCATATCTACTTTATTTTCGGTCTAAAAATTCGTTCTTTCGCACACAGGCTCCATTTGGGCCCTAGTTGTGCCCCGAAACTTTGCAGCCCGATCGGAATATACCCAGGGGTGTTAGTGAACAACGGGTGTAAAAATTGGGTTTTTTGGAGTTTTAGTAAAATAAGCTTTTGAGGTATCTTTTCCCATGTTTTTTTTAGGACGATAAGATCGAATATGAAGTCGATTTTGACCGAAGAGTGAACAACTGAGGTTGTAACGAAGGTTCAGCTCCCAAAATTCATTTTTTTTTTTAGTAAAAAAACCTGGGATATTGTCTGAAATCACCATAAATTTGTATAATAACACTAGAAGTAGTATGAACAGGTGAATCAAGACAATTAAATGGCACTATCAATGATCAAAGACAATTTTAAGAAGAGAAAAAAGGGTAATTCGTGTTTTGGGGGGCCAAAATGAGTGAAAACCATCAGAAATAGCTATTTCAATTATTGCACACGAAAGAAACAATAAATAAACAGCCGACATTTCTGTAGCTATGTAACATAATAATAATAAACCCATGTGACAAGGACTGCAGCGTTTTGGAAACGTAGAAGAAAACAGTTTGAGTGGTTGCTATGAAAACTTTCTGCTGAGCGAATTCATAGGCGTATTTGTCACATGGGTTTATTATTATTATGTTACATAGCTACAGAAATGTTGGCTGTTTATTTATTGTTTCTTTCATGTGCAATAATTGAAATAGCTATTTCTGAAGGTTTCCACTCATTTTGGCCCCCAAAAACACGAATTACCCTTTTTTCTCTACTTCAAATTGTCTTTGATCATTGATAGTGCCATTTAACTTTCTTGATTCACCTGTTGATACTACTTCTAGTGTTATTATACAAATTTTGAGGGGGGGGGGGGGGGGGCAAGAATTTTGTTTTTCATGCTCGATCCCAATGGTTCATTATTGAAAATAATAAACCAAAAAAACGAAAATTTCCGGATAAATTCCCGTCTTGGAAATATTCCCCTGAAAATTCACCAAAAATAAATTCTCGAGAACTTACCCATGTCCTGCAAATTTTGCAGAGCTGGTTAAACTGCAACTCTCCTCCCTCCTAATTTGGGACGTTCTCCTGTGCCCTGGCCAGTATCCACCCCTGATAGTAGGTATCTAGAATCCGACTAACACAGACAAATTTCCCTAATTAATAATGATTGATAAAACTACAGGTAAGTAAGTACCTTGATCGTTTAATTATTATGATGTATCAAGTGGAGCATAATCATTATGATGTACTCGTATCGTTTAATTATTATGTTCAATTATTATGATGTATCAAGTGGAGCTTAATTATTATGATGTATCAAGTGAAGCTTAATTATTATGATGTATCATTTAATTATTATGATGTATAAAATTAATAATGATGGATCAAGTGGAATCCGACTAACACAGACAAATTTACCTACTTAATAATAATAGATCAAACTACAGGTAAACAAGTACCTTGATCGTTTAATTATTATGATGTATCAAGTGGAGCATAATCATTATGATTGTCGTGAGTCCCTCCCGGGAACACTCCTATACTATTAAGTTCTCACCAACATTCAAACGCCAAACTAAAGCTCCGTAAATAAAGATATGAGTGGGGACAGGCGACAGAACCCAGGGTTACTCAACCTGGGGCCCCACTACCAGCTCCCTGCAAGGAGCTGGAGGGAGAGGCCCCCAAGTACTATAAAACCCCGGATCCTGGCGCTCAAGCTTCATTCGACACTTCCTCTAACCAGCTCTCTCTTCTCTCTCTTACCTTACCTCCCAGATGATCGGTTGACTACAGCCGCCTGGGAATTTCACCTCCTCTCTCCTCCTCCTTGTCTAGATGATCGGTTGAATACAGCCGCCTAGACAAGGGACCTCTCCTCTCCTCTCCTTTACCTAGATGAACGGTTGACTACAGCCGCCTAGGTAAAATTCCCTCATCCACCTCTCTCTCCTCCAAAAGTCGTAGATGTTCGGTTGATTACAGCCGCCTGCGACTTTTCCTCCTTTTCTCTCCTTTACCTAAATTCACTCACTCACCTTCCTTCCACGCCACCGTGATGAGAATTTTAAATTCATCACAGTGGTGAACCCGACGTTCACTCAACCTTCTTCCTTACCACCTTCCCACCCCATGTGTCGCCCCAGTCAAATAGTTCGGTGTCCCAAATTTTAAAATCAATTTAAAATTCAAACAGTTCAGTAATTTTCGCAATTTTGGCTCAACCTCAACCGCACGGAGATCACACCTCTCTTCACACCTCCGCACAGCCACACGCCCATCCGCTCCCCTAAATTGCGAATTTTAAACTCAACGAATTTAATTTTGAGTTACAGCCATGGACCCGACCTCCCCGTCGCCGCCGCTCCTGCGACCAGCCACACTGCAGCCGCCCGCCGCTGCGACATCCGACGCATTGGCCGACAACCCTTTCTCCACACTCTCCCCGTCAACTTCTGCAACATCAGCCGCCTCCGCCGCCGCCGCTGCAGCCGCAACCGCCACCGACGTCACGACGACGTCCGCTGCCTTCCCCCTGTCGCTGCCCCCCTTCTACGCACACGACCCTGCGCTCTGGTTTTTCCAGGTGGACGCGGCGTTTTCGGCCGCTAACATACGCAGCCAAAAAACCAGGTACTCCCGGATCATCTCGCTCCTCCCATACGATACCCTACTACAAACTTCGGATATCTCCCCCGACGCAGCCACTGCATATGACGATCTCCGTAGCCGCCTCATCAGCATCTACCAGCCGTCGAAGATCGCCCGGGTAGCCGCCCTCTCCCAACCACAACACCTCGGAGACCTCAAGCCCTCCCACCTCTACCGACGACTGCGACATCAGTTGCGCGACATCATGACCGTAGATATCGCCCGCACGTTCTGGTTGCGTGCCCTACCCCACCCCATCCAGATGGCCCTGGCCAGCCATCTTGACGGTCCCGACGAGCCCCTCCTGCGACTCGCGGACACCGTGCACGACTTAGCCGCCGCAGCCACCGTCAGCGAGGTACGCACGCCCCGCCATCCCCCACCACTACGGGACCGTACCGCCTCCAGGGACCGCAACCGACCCCCCTCCCTCGATCGACGGCGCTCCACTTCACGGGATCGTCGACGAGATTCCCCCGCCGACCACCTCCGTCCACGCTCCCCTGAACGACGCGGCAAATCCCCCCCTCAGCAACGCAGGGGGCGATCGCCAGCCGCGGCAGCCCGCTCCACCTCCTCCCGCCCCACCAAGACTGACTACCTCCCTGCGGACCCCCCCCACCGATGTTTCTATCACGTTAACTTCGGTGGGGAGGCCCGCAAATGCCAACCCCCCTGCTCCTTCTCCCCTAAGCAGGGAAACGCAGCCGCCCGCCGGTGAAACCGGCGGGCCCCCCCTCCACGCCAACACGGGGGGGGACCATGACCAACCCCCCCCCCCCCCCGCCCGCATCCATACCACTACCCCGAAACCCCACTACCCCTCCTACGCCGCCGCCGCGGCGGCCAACCTTCCGGCCGCGCAAGCCAGCGCCGCCGGGCCACCCACCCCTCCACTAACTGTTCCCCCACCCCGGGACAGCCCCTCCACGCCCACCTCCGGGACAGCCAACCCCCCGGCCACCGTTCCCCCCCTCCGGAACGGCAAGAAAACCACCCCGACCGCCTCCCACATCTGGACCAAATTTTCGCACACCTCCCAACTTTTGTACTTACCCCTTTATCCTCTGTAAATTCTCCTTCATCCCTTGTACATACTCACCCATCATCTGTAAATACTCATCCATCAACTGTAAATACTCATTCATCCTTTGTACATACTCCATCCTCATCATTGTAAATACTAAAACCCACATTGATCACATTTATAAATGCCAAATGTTTATATCTGTTGACTCATCATCACCCAAGATTTATGCCTTATGCTATACTTACCATGTACTTACTCTGTCTTATACTCTACTTACCATGTCTTATACTCTACTTAATCTGTCTTATACGCTACTTACCATGTACTCTGTCTCATACTCTACTTACCATGTACTTACTCTATGTTTACCATGCCTTCCCATGTACTTACCTTATTTATGCTATACTTCCCATCTGCTTACATACACTTAAGCCTCCTAGCTTTAAGACTGGCCTTCAGCCCAACCGCCTGTTTTCATCGGCCTTCAGCCCCTGTCACCTTGCGCCTTCAGCACCACCTTTGTTTGCCGTAGCCCTCAGCTCCTGTCACCTTGCGCCTTCAGCTCCACCTTTTGTTTGCCGTAGCCCTCAGCTCCTGTCACCTTGCGCCTTCAGCTCCACAAATATTGGTTCAAACTGGGGGGACCTCTGTCGTGAGTCCCTCCCGGGAACACTCCTATACTATTAAGTTCTCACCAACATTCAAACGCCAAACTAAAGCTCCGTAAATAAAGATATGAGTGGGGACAGGCGACAGAACCCAGGGTTACTCAACCTGGGGCCCCACTACCAGCTCCCTGCAAGGAGCTGGAGGGAGAGGCCCCCAAGTACTATAAAACCCCGGATCCTGGCGCTCAAGCTTCATTCGACACTTCCTCTAACCAGCTCTCTCTTCTCTCTCTTACCTTACCTCCCAGATGATCGGTTGACTACAGCCGCCTGGGAATTTCACCTCCTCTCTCCTCCTCCTTGTCTAGATGATCGGTTGAATACAGCCGCCTAGACAAGGGACCTCTCCTCTCCTCTCCTTTACCTAGATGAACGGTTGACTACAGCCGCCTAGGTAAAATTCCCTCATCCACCTCTCTCTCCTCCAAAAGTCGTAGATGTTCGGTTGATTACAGCCGCCTGCGACTTTTCCTCCTTTTCTCTCCTTTACCTAAATTCACTCACTCACCTTCCTTCCACGCCACCGTGATGAGAATTTTAAATTCATCACAATGATGTACTCGTATCGTTTAATTATTATGTTCAATTATTATGATGTATCAAGTGGAGCTTAATTATTATGATGTATCAAGTGAAGCTTAATTATTATGATGTATCATTTAATTATTATGATGTATAAAATTAATAATGATGGATCAAGTGGAATCCGACTAACACAGACAAATTTACCTACTTAATAATAATAGATCAAACTACAGGTAAACAAGTACCTTGATCGTTCAATTATTATGATGTATCAAGTGGAGCTTAATTATTATGATGTATCAAGTGAAGCTTAATTATTATGATGTATCATTTAATTATTATGATGTATAAAATTAATAATGATGGATCAAGTGGAATCCGACTAACACAGACAAATTTACCTACTTAATAATAATAGATCAAACTACAGGTAAACAAGTACCTTGATCGTTCAATTATTATGATGTATCAAGTGGAGCTTAATTATTATGATGTACTCGTATCGTTTAATTATTATGTTCAATTATTATGATGTATCAAGTGTAGCTTAATTATTATGATGTATCAAGTGTAGCTTAATTACTATGATGTATCATTTAATTATTATGATGTATCAAGTGGAATCCGACCAACACAAGACAAATTTCCCTAATTAATAATGATTGATCAAACTATAGGTAAGTAAGTACCTTGATCGTTGAATTATTATGATGTATCAAGTGGAGCATAATTATTATGATGTACTCGTATCGTTTAATTATTATGACGTATCAAATTAATAATGATGTATCAAGTGGGATCCGACTTAGACAGAGAAATTTCCCTAATTAATAATATTGATTGATCAAATTATATGTAAATAAGTAATTGAATGTTTTTCAGGTGGGCATGCAACGTTTGGTGGAGTGCTCAACAGCTTTGTCCACGTCATAATGTACACTTACTACCTACTCGCTGCACTTGGGCCAGGCATGAGAAAGTACCTCTGGTGGAAGAAATACCTGACGGTGCTCCAAATGGTAAAATTGACATCTAACACACCTATGCAGTAGCTGTACTAATCGCAATTGCAAGTTGACATGTACTGTGTCTTAATATTATAATTTTTTCCTCGTGACGTAGGTGATGAAATACCAAAAATACGTACCAATGCTTAACCCTTTCACCATGATCTGCACCAAGGTAGCCGATTTCCACTACTGCACGAAAAAAGGCGACAGGTTTCTTTGATCAAACCATCGTCAGTAACAAACAGTAACAAAGAAGTGTTATTTTGTTATTGTTTGTTACTGATGATGGTTTGATCACCGAAACCGGTATAGCAGCGTATTTTTCGCGTATTATTGGGAATTCCGGACGATAAGTCCCTTAATTTTCATGATGAAAAATTTGTTCTTGCGCGGAAAAATCCTTCTCCGCAACAGTAATGATGAGTTCGTTACCAGCCCGATCGCACTGTGCACAGCGGTTCAAAATAACGAATTTTTGATCCAAAAAATCCAAAAATGTTTTTTACTCGTTGCAGCACATCCATGTGGGGTATTAAACATGTTTTTTGGGGGCGCTAAATCGATTGAAACTAGTCCCAGCCCCGTTAAGCACCAGTGTGAAATGGGCCACAGAAATTCCAGCCACAGATTCCGGGCGCTGTCTAGACTCACCCGCAACAACCCGACGCACGGCCGCCCGCTTCAAGGCCTACCCCCTTTCAAAGACCCACCCTACCGCACCATCACACTGATACTGTCATTACGCAAAATATTAACCTCGTTCTCAAAGGCTCTCCCTGTATGACTGGCAGGCAAGGCGAACCATATTAAGGCCTTCAATTTTAAGTTTCAGATGTTTCTCAGATATTAAGAATATAGCACATAGGTACACATACATTTTTCGAAATTCAATCTCCGATTTCTGCGATTTAACGCAATTTACCTCCGCCAAATTCATAGGGGCTGTTCTCAGTAACGTTAAGAAGGAGTATACAAAGTTTGAAAAGAATCAGGGACAATGTTTTCGAGATAATCGAACTCAGCCAGAGCTATATCATCTCAACCCAGAATTCCGAGTTACCTACATTTTTCGAACTTCGCTCTCCGATTTCTCGGATTTAACGCAATTTACTTCCGCCAAATTCATAGGTGTAGTTCTCAGTAAGCTTAATAAGTAGTATGCTGAATTTGGAAAGAATCAGGAACAATGTTTTCGAGATATCCGAATATAGCCACAGATATATCACATTAACCTCTGCATATCCCATATGCCTACGTTCACCGAATTTCAATCTTCCGTATCTCCGATTTAACGCAATCTACCTCCGCCAAATTCATAGGGGTTGTTCTCAGTAACCTTAAGAAGGAGTATGCTAAATTTGGAAAGAATCAGGGACAATGTTTTCGAGATATCCGATATAGCCACAGATATATCACATTAACCTCTGCATATCCCAGATGCCTACTTTCAACGAAATTCAATGTCCCGTATCTCCGATTTAACGCAATTTACCTCCGCCAAATTCATAGAGGTTGTTCTCAGTAACCTTAAAAAGGAGTATGGTAAATTTGGACAGAATCAGGCACAATGTTTTCGAGATATCCGATATTGCCACAGATATATCACATTAACCTCTGCACATCCCATATGCCAACGTTCACCAAAATTCAATCACCCGTATCTCCGATTTAACGCAATTTACCTCCGCCAAATTCATAGGGGTTGTTCTCAGTAACCTTAAGAAGGAGTATACAAAGTTTGAAAAGAATCAGGGACAATGTTTTCGAGATATCCGAATAAAGCCACAGATATATCACATTAACCTCTGCATATCTCAGATGCCTACGTTCACCGAAATTCAATCTTCCGTATCTCCGATTTAACGCAATTTACCTCCGCCAAATTCATAGGGGCTGTTCTCAGTAACGTTAAGAAGGAGTATGCAAAGGTTGAAAAGAATCAGGGACAATGTTTTCGAGATATTCGAACTCAGCCAGAGCTATATCATCTCAACCCAGAATTCCGAGTTACCTACATTTTTCGAACTTCGCCCTCCGATTTCTCGGATTTAACGCAATTTACTTCCGCCAAATTCATTATGGTTGTTCTCAGTAACCTTAAGAAGGAGTATACAAAATTTGAAAAGAATCAGGGACAATGTTTTCGAGATATTCGAACTCAGCCAGAGCTATATCATCTCAACCCAGAATTCCGAGCTACCTACATTTTTCGAACTTCAATCTCCGATTTCTCCGATTTAACGCAATTTACCTCCGCCAAATTCATAGAGGTTGTTCTCAGTAACCTTAAGAAGGAGTATGCTAAATTTGGAAAGAATCAGGGACAATGTTTTCGAGATATCCGATATAGCCACAGATATATCACATTAACCTCTGCACATCCCATATGCCAACGTTCACCGAAATTCAATCACCCGTATCTCCGATTTAACGCAATTTACCTCCGCCAAATTCATAGGGGTTGTTCTCAGTAACCTTAAGAAGGAGTATACAAAATTTGAAAAGAATCAGGGACAATATTTTCGAGATATTCGAACTCAGCCATAGCTATATCATCTCAACCCAGAATTCCGAGCTACCTACATTTTTCGAACTTCAATCTCCGATTTCTCCGATTTAACGCAATTTACCTCCTCCAAATTCATAGGGGTTGTTCTCAGTAACGTTAAGAAGGAGTATACAAAGTTTGATAAGAATCAGAGACAATGTTTTCGAGATATCCGAATATATCCACAGATATATCACATTAACCTCTGCACATCCCATATGCCTACTTTCAACGAAATTCAATGTCCCGTATCTCCGATTTAACGCAATTTACCTCCGCCAAATTCATAGGGGTTGTTCTCAGTAACCTTAAGAAGGAGTATGCTAAATTTGGAAAGAATCAGGGACAATGTTTTCGAGATATCCGATATAGCCACAGATATATCACATTAACCTCTGCATATCCTAGATGCCTACTATCAACGAAATTCAATGTCCCGTATCTCCGATTTAACGCAATTTACCTCCGCCAAATTCATAGAGGTTGTTCTCAGTAACCTTAAGAAGGAGTATGCTAAATTTGGACAGAATCAGGCACAATGTTTTCGAGATATCCGATATAGCCACAGATATATCACATTAACCTCTGCACATCCCATATGCCAACGTTCACCAAAATTCAATCACCCGTATCTCCGATTTAACGCAATTTACCTCCGCCAAATTCATAGGGGTTGTTCTCAGTAACCTTAAGAAGGAGTATACAAAGTTTGAAAAGAATCAGGGACAATGTTTTCGAGATATCCGAATATATCCTCAGATATATCACATTAACCTCTGCATATCCCAGATGCCTACTATCAACGAAATTCAATGTCCCGTATCTCCGATTTAACGCAATTTACCTCCGCCAAATTCATAGAGGTTGTTCTCAGTAACCGTAAGAAGGAGTATGCTAAATTTGGACAGAATCAGGCACAATGTTTTCGAGATATCCGATATAGCCACAGATATATCACATTAACCTCTGCATATCCCAGATGCCTACGTTCACCGAAATTCAATCTTCCGTATCTCCGATTTAACGCAATTTACTTCCGCCAAATTCATAGGGGTTGTTCTCAGTAACCTTAAGAAGGAGTATGCAAAGTTTGGAAAGAATCAGGGACAATGTTTTCGAGATATTCGAACTCAGCCAGAGCTATATCATCTCAACCCAGAATTCCGAGCTACCTACATTTTTCGAAATTCAATCTCCGATTTCTCCGATTTAACGCAATTTACCTCCGCCAAATTCATAGAGGTTGTTCTCAGTAACCTTAAGAAGGAGTATGCTAAATTTGGACAGAATCAGGCACAATGTTTTCGAGATATCCGATATAGCCACAGATATATCACATTAACCTCTGCACATCCCATATGCCAACGTTCACCAAAATTCAATCACCCGTATCTCCGATTTAACGCAATTTACCTCCGCCAAATTCATAGGGGTTGTTCTCAGTAACCTTAAGAAGGAGTATACAAAGTTTGAAAAGAATCAGGGACAATGTTTTCGAGATATCCGAATATATCCACAGATATATCACATTAACCTCTGCATATCCCAGATGCCTACGTTCACCGAAATTCAATCTTCCGTATCTCCGATTTAACGCAATTTACTTCCGCCAAATTCATAGGGGTTGTTCTCAGTAACCTTAAGAAGGAGTATGCAAAGTTTGGAAAGAATCAGGGACAATGTTTTCGAGATATTCGAACTCAGCCAGAGCTATATCATCTCAACCCCGAATTCCGAGCTACCTACATTTTTCGAAATTCAATCTCCGATTTCTCCGATTTAACGCAATTTACCTCCGCCAAATTCATAGAGGTTGTTCTCAGTAACCTTAAGAAGGAGTATGCTAAATTTGGACAGAATCAGGCACAATGTTTTCGAGATATCCGATATAGCCACGGATATATCACGTTAACCTCTGCACATCCCATATGCCAACGTTCACCAAAATTCAATCACCCGTATCTCCGATTTAACGCAATTTACCTCCGCCAAATTCATAGGGGTTGTTCTCAGTAACCTTAAGAAGGAGTATACAAAGTTTGAAAAGAATCAGGGACAATATTTTCGAGATATCCGAATATATCCACAGATATATCACATTAACCTCTGCATATCCCAGATGCCTACGTTCACCGAAATTCAATCTTCCGTATCTCCGATTTAACGCAATTTACTTCCGCCAAATTCATAGGGGTTGTTCTCAGTAACCTTAAGAAGGAGTATACAAAGTTTGGAAAGAATCAGGGAAAATGTTTTCGAGATATCCGATATAGCCACAGATATATCACATTAACCTCTGCACATCCCATATGCCAACGTTCACCAAAATTCAATCACCCGTATCTCCGAATTAACGCAATTTACCTCCGCCAAATTCATAGTGGTTGTTCTCAGTAACCTTAAGAAGGAGTATGCAAAGTTTGGAAAGAATCAGGGACAATGTTTTCGAGATATCCGAATATAGCCAACGCTTATCATGTCAACCAGGAATTCCGAGCTACCTACAGTTTTCGAAATTCAATCTCCGATTTCTCCGATTTGCCGAGTATACAAAGTTTGAAAAGAATCAGGGACAATGTTTTCGAGATATCCGAATAAAGCCACAGATATATCACATCAACCTCTGCATATCTCAGATGCCTACGTTCACCGAAATTCAATCTTCCGTATCTCCGATTTAACGCAATTTACCTCCGCCAAATTCATAGAGGTTGTTCTCAGTAACCTTAAGAAGGAGTATGCAAAGTTTGAAAAGAATCAGGGACAATGTTTTCGAGATATTCGAACTCAGCCAGAGCTATATCATCTCAACCCAGAATTCCGAGTTACCTACATTTTTCGAACTTCGTCCTCCGATTTCTCGGATTTAACGCAATTTACTTCCGCCAAATTCATTATGGTTGTTCTCAGTAACCTTAAGAAGGAGTATACAAAATTTGAAAAGAATCAGGGACAATGTTTTCGAGATATTCGAACTCAGCCAGAGCTATATCATCTCAACCCAGAATTCCGAGCCACCTACATTTTTCGAACTTCAATCTCCGATTTCTCCGATTTAACGCAATTTACCTCCTCCAAATTCATAGGGGTTGTTCTCAGTAACGTTAAGAAGGAATATACAAAGTTTGATAAGAATGAGAGACAATGTTTTCGAGATATCCGAATATATCCACAGATATATCACATTAACCTCTGCACATCCCAGATGCCTACTATCAACGAAATTCAATGTCCCGTATCTCCGATTTAACGCAATTTACCTCCGCCAAATTCATAGAGGTTGTTCTCAGTAACCTTAAGAAGGAGTATGCTAAATTTGGACAGAATCAGGCACAATGTTTTCGAGATATCCGATATAGCCACAGATATATCACATTAACCTCTGCATATCCCAGATGCCTACGTTCACCGAAATTCAATCTTCCGTATCTCCGATTTAACGCAATTTACTTCCGCCAAATTCATAGGGGTTGTTCTCAGTAACCTTAAGAAGGAGTATGCAAAGTTTGGAAAGAATCAGGGACAATGTTTTCGAGATATTCGAACTCAGCCAGAGCTATATCATCTCAACCCAGAATTCCGAGCTACCTACATTTTTCGAAATTCAATCTCCGATTTCTCCGATTTAACGCAATTTACCTCCGCCAAATTCATAGAGGTTGTTCTCAGTAACCTTAAGAAGGAGTATGCTAAATTTGGACAGAATCAGGCACAATGTTTTCGAGATATCCGATATAGCCACAGATATATCACATTAAACTCTGCACATCCCATATGCCAACGTTCACCAAAATTCAATCACCCGTATCTCCGATTTAACGCAATTTACCTCCGCCAAATTCATAGGGGTTGTTCTCAGTAACCTTAAGAAGGAGTATACAAAGTTTGAAAAGAATCAGGGACAATGTTTTCGAGATATCCGAATATATCCACAGATATATCACATTAACCTCTGCATATCCCAGATGCCTACGTTCACCGAAATTCAATCTTCCGTATCTCCGATTTAACGCAATTTACCTCCGCCAAATTCATAGAGGTTGTTCTCAGTAACCTTAAGAAGGAGTATGCTAAATTTGGACAGAATCAGGCACAATGTTTTCGAGATATCCGATATAGCCACAGATATATCACATTAACCTCTGCACATCCCATATGCCAACGTTCACCAAAATTCAATCACCCGTATCTCCGATTTAACGCAATTTACCTCCGCCAAATTCATAGGGGTTGTTCTCAGTAACCTTAAGAAGGAGTATACAAAGTTTGAAAAGAATCAGGGACAATGTTTTCGAGATATCCGAATATATCCACAGATATATCACATTAACCTCTGCATATCCCAGATGCCTACTATCAACGAAATTCAATGTCCCGTATCTCCGATTTAACGCAATTTACCTCCGCCAAATTCATAGAGGTTGTTCTCAGTAACCTTAAGAAGGAGTATGCTAAATTTGGACAGAATCAGGCACAATGTTTTCGAGATATCCGATATAGCCACAGATATATCACATTAACCTCTGCATATCCCAGATGCCTACGTTCACCGAAATTCAATCTTCCGTATCTCCGATTTAACGCAATTTACTTCCGCCAAATTCATAGGGGTTGTTCTCAGTAACCTTAAGAAGGAGTATGCAAAGTTTGGAAAGAATCAGGGACAATGTTTTCGAGATATTCGAACTCAGCCAGAGCTATATCATCTCAACCCAGAATTCCGAGCTACCTACATTTTTCGAAATTCAATCTCCGATTTCTCCGATTTAACGCAATTTACCTCCGCCAAATTCATAGAGGTTGTTCTCAGTAACCTTAAGAAGGAGTATGCTAAATTTGGACAGAATCAGGCACAATGTTTTCGAGATATCCGATATAGCCACAGATATATCACATTAACCTCTGCACATCCCATATGCCAACGTTCACCAAAATTCAATCACCCGTATCTCCGATTTAACGCAATTTACCTCCGCCAAATTCATAGGGGTTGTTCTCAGTAACCTTAAGAAGGAGTATACAAAGTTTGAAAAGAATCAGGGACAATGTTTTCGAGATATCCGAATATATCCACAGATATATCACATTAACCTCTGCATATCCCAGATGCCTACGTTCACCGAAATTCAATCTTCCGTATCTCCGATTTAACGCAATTTACTTCCGCCAAATTCATAGGGGTTGTTCTCAGTAACCTTAAGAAGGAGTATGCAAAGTTTGGAAAGAATCAGGGACAATGTTTTCGAGATATTCGAACTCAGCCAGAGCTATATCATCTCAACCCCGAATTCCGAGCTACCTACATTTTTCGAAATTCAATCTCCGATTTCTCCGATTTAACGCAATTTACCTCCGCCAAATTCATAGAGGTTGTTCTCAGTAACCTTAAGAAGGAGTATGCTAAATTTGGACAGAATCAGGCACAATGTTTTCGAGATATCCGATATAGCCACGGATATATCACGTTAACCTCTGCACATCCCATATGCCAACGTTCACCAAAATTCAATCACCCGTATCTCCGATTTAACGCAATTTACCTCCGCCAAATTCATAGGGGTTGTTCTCAGTAACCTTAAGAAGGAGTATACAAAGTTTGAAAAGAATCAGGGACAATATTTTCGAGATATCCGAATATATCCACAGATATATCACATTAACCTCTGCATATCCCAGATGCCTACGTTCACCGAAATTCAATCTTCCGTATCTCCGATTTAACGCAATTTACTTCCGCCAAATTCATAGGGGTTGTTCTCAGTAACCTTAAGAAGGAGTATACAAAGTTTGGAAAGAATCAGGGAAAATGTTTTCGAGATATCCGATATAGCCACAGATATATCACATTAACCTCTGCACATCCCATATGCCAACGTTCACCAAAATTCAATCACCCGTATCTCCGAATTAACGCAATTTACCTCCGCCAAATTCATAGTGGTTGTTCTCAGTAACCTTAAGAAGGAGTATGCAAAGTTTGGAAAGAATCAGGGACAATGTTTTCGAGATATCCGAATATAGCCAACGCTTATCATGTCAACCAGGAATTCCGAGCTACCTACAGTTTTCGAAATTCAATCTCCGATTTCTCCGATTTGCCGAGTATACAAAGTTTGAAAAGAATCAGGGACAATGTTTTCGAGATATCCGAATAAAGCCACAGATATATCACATCAACCTCTGCATATCTCAGATGCCTACGTTCACCGAAATTCAATCTTCCGTATCTCCGATTTAACGCAATTTACCTCCGCCAAATTCATAGGGGCTGTTCTCAGTAACGTTAAGAAGGAGTATGCAAAGTTTGAAAAGAATCAGGGACAATGTTTTCGAGATATTCGAACTCAGCCAGAGCTATATCATCTCAACCCAGAATTCCGAGTTACCTACATTTTTCGAACTTCGCCCTCCGATTTCTCGGATTTAACGCAATTTACTTCCGCCAAATTCATTATGGTTGTTCTCAGTAACCTTAAGAAGGAGTATACAAAATTTGAAAAGAATCAGGGACAATGTTTTCGAGATATTCGAACTCAGCCAGAGCTATATCATCTCAACCCAGAATTCCGAGCCACCTACATTTTTCGAACTTCAATCTCCGATTTCTCCGATTTAACGCAATTTACCTCCTCCAAATTCATAGGGGTTGTTCTCAGTAACGTTAAGAAGGAATATACAAAGTTTGATAAGAATGAGAGACAATGTTTTCGAGATATCCGAATATATCCACAGATATATCACATTAACCTCTGCACATCCCAGATGCCTACTATCAACGAAATTCAATGTCCCGTATCTCCGATTTAACGCAATTTACCTCCGCCAAATTCATAGAGGTTGTTCTCAGTAACCTTAAGAAGGAGTATGCTAAATTTGGACAGAATCAGGCACAATGTTTTCGAGATATCCGATATAGCCACAGATATATCACATTAACCTCTGCATATCCCAGATGCCTACGTTCACCGAAATTCAATCTTCCGTATCTCCGATTTAACGCAATTTACTTCCGCCAAATTCATAGGGGTTGTTCTCAGTAACCTTAAGAAGGAGTATGCAAAGTTTGGAAAGAATCAGGGACAATGTTTTCGAGATATTCGAACTCAGCCAGAGCTATATCATCTCAACCCAGAATTCCGAGCTACCTACATTTTTCGAAATTCAATCTCCGATTTCTCCGATTTAACGCAATTTACCTCCGCCAAATTCATAGAGGTTGTTCTCAGTAACCTTAAGAAGGAGTATGCTAAATTTGGACAGAATCAGGCACAATGTTTTCGAGATATCCGATATAGCCACAGATATATCACATTAAACTCTGCACATCCCATATGCCAACGTTCACCAAAATTCAATCACCCGTATCTCCGATTTAACGCAATTTACCTCCGCCAAATTCATAGGGGTTGTTCTCAGTAACCTTAAGAAGGAGTATACAAAGTTTGAAAAGAATCAGGGACAATGTTTTCGAGATATCCGAATATATCCACAGATATATCACATTAACCTCTGCATATCCCAGATGCCTACGTTCACCGAAATTCAATCTTCCGTATCTCCGATTTAACGCAATTTACCTCCGCCAAATTCATAGAGGTTGTTCTCAGTAACCTTAAGAAGGAGTATGCTAAATTTGGACAGAATCAGGCACAATGTTTTCGAGATATCCGATATAGCCACAGATATATCACATTAACCTCTGCACATCCCATATGCCAACGTTCACCAAAATTCAATCACCCGTATCTCCGATTTAACGCAATTTACCTCCGCCAAATTCATAGGGGTTGTTCTCAGTAACCTTAAGAAGGAGTATACAAAGTTTGAAAAGAATCAGGGACAATGTTTTCGAGATATCCGAATATATCCACAGATATATCACATTAACCTCTGCATATCCCAGATGCCTACTATCAACGAAATTCAATGTCCCGTATCTCCGATTTAACGCAATTTACCTCCGCCAAATTCATAGAGGTTGTTCTCAGTAACCTTAAGAAGGAGTATGCTAAATTTGGACAGAATCAGGCACAATGTTTTCGAGATATCCGATATAGCCACAGATATATCACATTAACCTCTGCATATCCCAGATGCCTACGTTCACCGAAATTCAATCTTCCGTATCTCCGATTTAACGCAATTTACTTCCGCCAAATTCATAGGGGTTGTTCTCAGTAACCTTAAGAAGGAGTATGCAAAGTTTGGAAAGAATCAGGGACAATGTTTTCGAGATATTCGAACTCAGCCAGAGCTATATCATCTCAACCCAGAATTCCGAGCTACCTACATTTTTCGAAATTCAATCTCCGATTTCTCCGATTTAACGCAATTTACCTCCGCCAAATTCATAGAGGTTGTTCTCAGTAACCTTAAGAAGGAGTATGCTACATTTGGACAGAATCAGGCACAATGTTTTTGAGATATCCGATATAGCCACAGATATATCACATTAACCTCTGCACATCCCATATGCCAACGTTCACGAAAATTCAATCACCCGTATCTCCGAATTAACGCAATTTACCTCCGCCAAATTCATAGGGGTTGTTCTCAGTAACCTTAAGAAGGAGTATGCAAAGTTTGGAAAGAATCAGGGACAATGTTTTCGAGATATCCGATATAGCCACAGATATATCACATTAACCTCTGCATATCCCAGATGCCTACGTTCACCGAAATTCAATCTTCCGTATCTCCGATTTAACGCAATTTACTTCCGCCAAATTCATAGGGGTTGTTCTCAGTAACCTTAAGAAGGAGTATACAAAGTTTGGAAAGAATCAGGGAAAATGTTTTCGAGATATCCGATATAGCCACAGATATATCACATTAACCTCTGCACATCCCATATGCCAACGTTCACCAAAATTCAATCACCCGTATCTCCGAATTAACGCAATTTACCTCCGCCAAATTCATAGTGGTTGTTCTCAGTAACCTTAAGAAGGAGTATGCAAAGTTTGGAAAGAATCAGGGACAATGTTTTCGAGATATCCGAATATAGCCAACGCTTATCATGTCAACCAGGAATTCCGAGCTACCTACAGTTTTCGAAATTCAATCTCCGATTTCTCCGATTTGCCGAGTATACAAAGTTTGAAAAGAATCAGGGACAATGTTTTCGAGATATCCGAATAAAGCCACAGATATATCACATCAACCTCTGCATATCTCAGATGCCTACGTTCACCGAAATTCAATCTTCCGTATCTCCGATTTAACGCAATTTACCTCCGCCAAATTCATAGGGGCTGTTCTCAGTAACGTTAAGAAGGAGTATGCAAAGTTTGAAAAGAATCAGGGACAATGTTTTCGAGATATTCGAACTCAGCCAGAGCTATATCATCTCAACCCAGAATTCCGAGTTACCTACATTTTTCGAACTTCGCCCTCCGATTTCTCGGATTTAACGCAATTTACTTCCGCCAAATTCATTATGGTTGTTCTCAGTAACCTTAAGAAGGAGTATACAAAATTTGAAAAGAATCAGGGACAATGTTTTCGAGATATTCGAACTCAGCCAGAGCTATATCATCTCAACCCAGAATTCCGAGCCACCTACATTTTTCGAACTTCAATCTCCGATTTCTCCGATTTAACGCAATTTACCTCCTCCAAATTCATAGGGGTTGTTCTCAGTAACGTTAAGAAGGAATATACAAAGTTTGATAAGAATGAGAGACAATGTTTTCGAGATATCCGAATATATCCACAGATATATCACATTAACCTCTGCACATCCCAGATGCCTACTATCAACGAAATTCAATGTCCCGTATCTCCGATTTAACGCAATTTACCTCCGCCAAATTCATAGAGGTTGTTCTCAGTAACCTTAAGAAGGAGTATGCTAAATTTGGACAGAATCAGGCACAATGTTTTCGAGATATCCGATATAGCCACAGATATATCACATTAACCTCTGCATATCCCAGATGCCTACGTTCACCGAAATTCAATCTTCCGTATCTCCGATTTAACGCAATTTACTTCCGCCAAATTCATAGGGGTTGTTCTCAGTAACCTTAAGAAGGAGTATGCAAAGTTTGGAAAGAATCAGGGACAATGTTTTCGAGATATTCGAACTCAGCCAGAGCTATATCATCTCAACCCAGAATTCCGAGCTACCTACATTTTTCGAAATTCAATCTCCGATTTCTCCGATTTAACGCAATTTACCTCCGCCAAATTCATAGAGGTTGTTCTCAGTAACCTTAAGAAGGAGTATGCTAAATTTGGACAGAATCAGGCACAATGTTTTCGAGATATCCGATATAGCCACAGATATATCACATTAACCTCTGCACATCCCATATGCCAACGTTCACCAAAATTCAATCACCCGTATCTCCGATTTAACGCAATTTACCTCCGCCAAATTCATAGGGGTTGTTCTCAGTAACCTTAAGAAGGAGTATACAAAGTTTGAAAAGAATCAGGGACAATGTTTTCGAGATATCCGAATATATCCACAGATATATCACATTAACCTCTGCATATCCCAGATGCCTACGTTCACCGAAATTCAATCTTCCGTATCTCCGATTTAACGCAATTTACCTCCGCCAAATTCATAGAGGTTGTTCTCAGTAACCTTAAGAAGGAGTATGCTAAATTTGGACAGAATCAGGCACAATGTTTTCGAGATATCCGATATAGCCACAGATATATCACATTAACCTCTGCACATCCCATATGCCAACGTTCACCAAAATTCAATCACCCGTATCTCCGATTTAACGCAATTTACCTCCGCCAAATTCATAGGGGTTGTTCTCAGTAACCTTAAGAAGGAGTATACAAAGTTTGAAAAGAATCAGGGACAATGTTTTCGAGATATCCGAATATATCCACAGATATATCACATTAACCTCTGCATATCCCAGATGCCTACTATCAACGAAATTCAATGTCCCGTATCTCCGATTTAACGCAATTTACCTCCGCCAAATTCATAGAGGTTGTTCTCAGTAACCTTAAGAAGGAGTATGCTAAATTTGGACAGAATCAGGCACAATGTTTTCGAGATATCCGATATAGCCACAGATATATCACATTAACCTCTGCATATCCCAGATGCCTACGTTCACCGAAATTCAATCTTCCGTATCTCCGATTTAACGCAATTTACTTCCGCCAAATTCATAGGGGTTGTTCTCAGTAACCTTAAGAAGGAGTATGCAAAGTTTGGAAAGAATCAGGGACAATGTTTTCGAGATATTCGAACTCAGCCAGAGCTATATCATCTCAACCCAGAATTCCGAGCTACCTACATTTTTCGAAATTCAATCTCCGATTTCTCCGATTTAACGCAATTTACCTCCGCCAAATTCATAGAGGTTGTTCTCAGTAACCTTAAGAAGGAGTATGCTACATTTGGACAGAATCAGGCACAATGTTTTTGAGATATCCGATATAGCCACAGATATATCACATTAACCTCTGCACATCCCATATGCCAACGTTCACGAAAATTCAATCACCCGTATCTCCGAATTAACGCAATTTACCTCCGCCAAATTCATAGGGGTTGTTCTCAGTAACCTTAAGAAGGAGTATGCAAAGTTTGGAAAGAATCAGGGACAATGTTTTCGAGATATCCGATATAGCCACAGATATATCACATTAACCTCTGCATATCCCAGATGCCTACGTTCACCGAAATTCAATCTTCCGTATCTCCGATTTAAAGCAATTTACCTCCGCCAAATTCATTATGGTTGTTCTCAGTAACCTTAAGAAGGAGTATACAAAATTTGAAAAGAATCAGGGACAATGTTTTCGAGATATTCGAACTCAGCCAGTGCTATATCATCTCAACCCAGAATTCCGAGCTACCTACATTTTTCGAACTTCAATCTCCGATTTCTCCGATTTAACGCAATTTACCTCCGCCAAATTCATAGAGGTTGTTCTCAGTAACCTTAAGAAGGAGTATACAAAGTTTGAAAAGAATCAGGGACAAAGTTTTCGAGATATCCGAATATATCCACAGATATATCACATTAACCTCTACATATCCCAGATGCCTACGTTCCCCGAAATTCAATCTTCCGTATCTCCGATTTAACGCAATTTACTTCCGCCAAATTCATAGTGGTTGTTCTCAGTAACCTTAAGAAGGAGTATGCAAAGTTTGGAAAGAATCAGGGACAATGTTTTCGAGATATCCGAATATAGCCAACGCTTATCATGTCAACCAGGAATTCCGAGCTACCTACATTTTTCGAACTTCAACTCCGATTTCTCCGATTTAACGCAATTTACCTCCGCCAAATTCATAGAGGTTGTTCTCAGTAACCTTAAGAACGAGTATGCTAAATTTGGAAAGAATCAGGGACAATGTTTTCGAGATATCCGATATAGCCACAGATATATCACAATAACCTCTGCACATCCCTTATGCCAACGTTCACCAAAATTCAATCACCCGTATCTCCGATTTAACGCAATTTACCTCCGCCAAATTCATAGAGGTTGTTCTCAGTAACCTTAAGAAGGAGTATACGAAATTTGAAAAGAATCAGGGACAATTTTATCGAGATATTCGAACTCAGCCAGAGCTATATCATCTCAACCCAGAATTCCGAGCTACCTACATTTTTCGAACTTCAATCTCCGATTTCTCCGATTTAACGCAATTTACCTCCGCCAAATTCATAGAGGTTGTTCTCAGTAACCTTAAGAAGGAGTATGCTAAATTTGGAAAGAATCAGGGACAATGTTTTCGAGATATCCGAATATATCCACAGATATATCACATTAACCTCTGCACATCCCATATGCCTACTTTCAATGAAATTCAATGTCCCGTATCTCCGATTTAACGCAATTTACCTCCGCCAAATTCATAGGGGTTGTTCTCAGTAACCTTAAGAAGGAGTATGCTAAATTTGGAAAGAATCAGGGACAATGTTTTCGAGATATCCGATATAGCCACAGATATATCACATTAACCTCTGCACATCCCATATGCCAACGTTCACCAAAATTCAATCACCCGTATCTCCGAATTAACGCAATTTACCTCCGCCAAATTCATAGTGGTTGTTCTCAGTAACCTTAAGAAGGAGTATGCAAAGTTTGGAAAGAATCAGGGACAATGTTTTCGAGATATCCGAATATAGCCAACGCTTATCATGTCAACCAGGAATTCCGAGCTAACTACAGTTTTCGAAATTCAATCTCCGATTTCTCCGATTTGCCGAGTATACAAAGTTTGAAAAGAATCAGGGACAATGTTTTCGAGATATCCGAATAAAGCCACAGATATATCACATCAACCTCTGCATATCTCAGATGCCTACGTTCACCGAAATTCAATCTTCCGTATCTCCGATTTAACGCAATTTACCTCCGCCAAATTCATAGGGGCTGTTCTCAGTAACGTTAAGAAGGATTATGCAAAGTTTGAAAAGAATCAGGGACAATGTTTTCGAGATATTCGAACTCAGCCAGAGCTATATCATCTCAACCCAGAATTCCGAGTTACCTACATTTTTCGAACTTCGCCCTCCGATTTCTCGGATTTAACGCAATTTACTTCCGCCAAATTCATTATGGTTGTTCTCAGTAACCTTAAGAAGGAGTATACAAAATTTGAAAAGAATCAGGGACAATGTTTTCGAGATATTCGAACTCAGCCAGAGCTATATCATCTCAACCCAGAATTCCGAGCCACCTACATTTTTCGAACTTCAATCTCCGATTTCTCCGATTTAACGCAATTTACCTCCTCCAAATTCATAGGGGTTGTTCTCAGTAACGTTAAGAAGGAATATACAAAGTTTGATAAGAATGAGAGACAATGTTTTCGAGATATCCGAATATATCCACAGATATATCACATTAACCTCTGCACATCCCAGATGCCTACTATCAACGAAATTCAATGTCCCGTATCTCCGATTTAACGCAATTTACCTCCGCCAAATTCATAGAGGTTGTTCTCAGTAACCTTAAGAAGGAGTATGCTAAATTTGGACAGAATCAGGCACAATGTTTTCGAGATATCCGATATAGCCACAGATATATCACATTAACCTCTGCATATCCCAGATGCCTACGTTCACCGAAATTCAATCTTCCGTATCTCCGATTTAACGCAATTTACTTCCGCCAAATTCATAGGGGTTGTTCTCAGTAACCTTAAGAAGGAGTATGCAAAGTTTGGAAAGAATCAGGGACAATGTTTTCGAGATATTCGAACTCAGCCAGAGCTATATCATCTCAACCCAGAATTCCGAGCTACCTACATTTTTCGAAATTCAATCTCCGATTTCTCCGATTTAACGCAATTTACCTCCGCCAAATTCATAGAGGTTGTTCTCAGTAACCTTAAGAAGGAGTATGCTAAATTTGGACAGAATCAGGCACAATGTTTTCGAGATATCCGATATAGCCACAGATATATCACATTAACCTCTGCACATCCCATATGCCAACGTTCACCAAAATTCAATCACCCGTATCTCCGATTTAACGCAATTTACCTCCGCCAAATTCATAGGGGTTGTTCTCAGTAACCTTAAGAAGGAGTATACAAAGTTTGAAAAGAATCAGGGACAATGTTTTCGAGATATCCGAATATATCCACAGATATATCACATTAACCTCTGCATATCCCAGATGCCTACGTTCACCGAAATTCAATCTTCCGTATCTCCGATTTAACGCAATTTACCTCCGCCAAATTCATAGAGGTTGTTCTCAGTAACCTTAAGAAGGAGTATGCTAAATTTGGACAGAATCAGGCACAATGTTTTCGAGATATCCGATATAGCCACAGATATATCACATTAACCTCTGCACATCCCATATGCCAACGTTCACCAAAATTCAATCACCCGTATCTCCGATTTAACGCAATTTACCTCCGCCAAATTCATAGGGGTTGTTCTCAGTAACCTTAAGAAGGAGTATACAAAGTTTGAAAAGAATCAGGGACAATGTTTTCGAGATATCCGAATATATCCACAGATATATCACATTAACCTCTGCATATCCCAGATGCCTACTATCAACGAAATTCAATGTCCCGTATCTCCGATTTAACGCAATTTACCTCCGCCAAATTCATAGAGGTTGTTCTCAGTAACCTTAAGAAGGAGTATGCTAAATTTGGACAGAATCAGGCACAATGTTTTCGAGATATCCGATATAGCCACAGATATATCACATTAACCTCTGCATATCCCAGATGCCTACGTTCACCGAAATTCAATCTTCCGTATCTCCGATTTAACGCAATTTACTTCCGCCAAATTCATAGGGGTTGTTCTCAGTAACCTTAAGAAGGAGTATGCAAAGTTTGGAAAGAATCAGGGACAAAGTTTTCGAGATATTCGAACTCAGCCAGAGCTATATCATCTCAACCCAGAATTCCGAGCTACCTACATTTTTCGAAATTCAATCTCCGATTTCTCCGATTTAACGCAATTTACCTCCGCCAAATTCATAGAGGTTGTTCTCAGTAACCTTAAGAAGGAGTATGCTACATTTGGACAGAATCAGGCACAATGTTTTTGAGATATCCGATATAGCCACAGATATATCACATTAACCTCTGCACATCCCATATGCCAACGTTCACGAAAATTCAATCACCCGTATCTCCGAATTAACGCAATTTACCTCCGCCAAATTCATAGGGGTTGTTCTCAGTAACCTTAAGAAGGAGTATGCAAAGTTTGGAAAGAATCAGGGACAATGTTTTCGAGATATCCGATATAGCCACAGATATATCACATTAACCTCTGCATATCCCAGATGCCTACGTTCACCGAAATTCAATCTTCCGTATCTCCGATTTAAAGCAATTTACCTCCGC
The DNA here is from genome assembly GCA_954871275.1 of Leptopterna dolabrata. NCBI lineage: Eukaryota > Metazoa > Arthropoda > Insecta > Hemiptera > Miridae > Leptopterna > Leptopterna dolabrata. The sequence goes on along the minus strand of OX940989.1, from coordinate 4,526,941 downwards.
CAAATTCATTATGGTTGTTCTCAGTAACCTTAAGAAGGAGTATACAAAATTTGAAAAGAATCAGGGACAATGTTTTCGAGATATTCGAACTCAGCCAGTGCTATATCATCTCAACCCAGAATTCCGAGCTACCTACATTTTTCGAACTTCAATCTCCGATTTCTCCGATTTAACGCAATTTACCTCCGCCAAATTCATAGAGGTTGTTCTCAGTAACCTTAAGAAGGAGTATACAAAGTTTGAAAAGAATCAGGGACAAAGTTTTCGAGATATCCGAATATATCCACAGATATATCACATTAACCTCTACATATCCCAGATGCCTACGTTCCCCGAAATTCAATCTTCCGTATCTCCGATTTAACGCAATTTACTTCCGCCAAATTCATAGTGGTTGTTCTCAGTAACCTTAAGAAGGAGTATGCAAAGTTTGGAAAGAATCAGGGACAATGTTTTCGAGATATCCGAATATAGCCAACGCTTATCATGTCAACCAGGAATTCCGAGCTACCTACATTTTTCGAACTTCAACTCCGATTTCTCCGATTTAACGCAATTTACCTCCGCCAAATTCATAGAGGTTGTTCTCAGTAACCTTAAGAACGAGTATGCTAAATTTGGAAAGAATCAGGGACAATGTTTTCGAGATATCCGATATAGCCACAGATATATCACAATAACCTCTGCACATCCCTTATGCCAACGTTCACCAAAATTCAATCACCCGTATCTCCGATTTAACGCAATTTACCTCCGCCAAATTCATAGAGGTTGTTCTCAGTAACCTTAAGAAGGAGTATACGAAATTTGAAAAGAATCAGGGACAATTTTATCGAGATATTCGAACTCAGCCAGAGCTATATCATCTCAACCCAGAATTCCGAGCTACCTACATTTTTCGAACTTCAATCTCCGATTTCTCCGATTTAACGCAATTTACCTCCGCCAAATTCATAGAGGTTGTTCTCAGTAACCTTAAGAAGGAGTATGCTAAATTTGGAAAGAATCAGGGACAATGTTTTCGAGATATCCGAATATATCCACAGATATATCACATTAACCTCTGCACATCCCATATGCCTACTTTCAATGAAATTCAATGTCCCGTATCTCCGATTTAACGCAATTTACCTCCGCCAAATTCATAGGGGTTGTTCTCAGTAACCTTAAGAAGGAGTATGCTAAATTTGGAAAGAATCAGGGACAATGTTTTCGAGATATCCGATATAGCCACAGATATATCACATTAACCTCTGCACATCCCATATGCCAACGTTCACCAAAATTCAATCACCCGTATCTCCGAATTAACGCAATTTACCTCCGCCAAATTCATAGTGGTTGTTCTCAGTAACCTTAAGAAGGAGTATGCAAAGTTTGGAAAGAATCAGGGACAATGTTTTCGAGATATCCGAATATAGCCAACGCTTATCATGTCAACCAGGAATTCCGAGCTAACTACAGTTTTCGAAATTCAATCTCCGATTTCTCCGATTTGCCGAGTATACAAAGTTTGAAAAGAATCAGGGACAATGTTTTCGAGATATCCGAATAAAGCCACAGATATATCACATCAACCTCTGCATATCTCAGATGCCTACGTTCACCGAAATTCAATCTTCCGTATCTCCGATTTAACGCAATTTACCTCCGCCAAATTCATAGGGGCTGTTCTCAGTAACGTTAAGAAGGATTATGCAAAGTTTGAAAAGAATCAGGGACAATGTTTTCGAGATATTCGAACTCAGCCAGAGCTATATCATCTCAACCCAGAATTCCGAGTTACCTACATTTTTCGAACTTCGCCCTCCGATTTCTCGGATTTAACGCAATTTACTTCCGCCAAATTCATTATGGTTGTTCTCAGTAACCTTAAGAAGGAGTATACAAAATTTGAAAAGAATCAGGGACAATGTTTTCGAGATATTCGAACTCAGCCAGAGCTATATCATCTCAACCCAGAATTCCGAGCCACCTACATTTTTCGAACTTCAATCTCCGATTTCTCCGATTTAACGCAATTTACCTCCTCCAAATTCATAGGGGTTGTTCTCAGTAACGTTAAGAAGGAATATACAAAGTTTGATAAGAATCAGAGACAATGTTTTCGAGATATCCGAATATATCCACAGATATATCACATTAACCTCTGCACATCCCATATGCCTACTTTCAACGAAATTCAATGTCCCGTATCTCCGATTTAACGCAATTTACCTCCGCCAAATTCATAGGGGTTGTTCTCAGTAACCTTAAGAAGGAGTATGCTAAATTTGGAAAGAATCAGGGACAATATTTTCGAGATATCCGATATAGCCACAGTTATTTCACATTAACCTCTGCATATCCCAGATGCCTTCTATCAACGAAATTCAATGTCCCGTATCTCCGATTTAACGCAATTTACCTCCGCGGAATTCATAGAGGTTGTTCTCAGTAACCTTAAGAAGGAGTATGCTAAATTTGGACAGAATCAGGCACAATGTTTTCGAGATATCCGATATAGCCACAGATATATCACATTAACCTCTGCACATCCCATATGCCAACGTTCACCAAAATTCAATTACCCGTATCTCCGATTTAACGCAATTTACCTCCGCCAAATTCATAGGGGTTGTTCTCAGTAACCTAAAGAAGGAGTATACAAAGTTTGAAAAGAATCAGGGACAATGTTTTCGAGATATCCGAATATATCCACAGATATATCACATTAACCTCTGCATATCCCAGATGCCTACGTTCACCGAAATTCAATCTTCCGTATCTCCGATTTAACGCAATTTACTTCCGCCAAATTCATAGGGGTTGTTCTCAGTAACCTTAAGAAGGAGTATGCAAAGTTTGGAAAGAATCAGGGACAATGTTTTCGAGATATACGATATAGCCACAGATATATCACATTAACCTCTGCACATCCCATATGCCAACGTTCACGAAAATTCAAACTCCCGTATCTCCGATTTAACGCAATCTACCTCCGCCAAATTCATAGGGGTTGTTCTCAGTAACCTTAAGAACGAGTATACAAAATTTTAAAAGAATCAGGGACAATGTTTTTGAGATATTCGAACTCAGCCAGAGCTATATCATCTCAACCCAGAATTCCGAGCTACCTACATTTTTCGAACTTCAATCTCCGATTTCTCCGATTTAACGCAATTTACCTCCGCCAAATTCATAGAGGTTGTTCTCAGTAACCTTAAGAAGGAGTATACAAAGTTTGAAAAGAATCAGGGACAAAGTTTTCGAGATATCCGAATATATCCACAGATATATCACATTAACCTCTACATATCCCAGATGCCTACGTTCCCCGAAATTCAATCTTCCGTATCTCCGATTTAACGCAATTTACTTCCGCCAAATTCATAGTGGTTGTTCTCAGTAACCTTAAGAAGGAGTATGCAAAGTTTGGAAAGAATCAGGGACAATGTTTTCGAGATATTCGAACTCAGCCAGGGCTATATCATACTTTGTTAAGTTAATAAAGGGATTACTCCTTCTTAAGGAGAAATCGGAGATTGAAGTTCGAAAAATGTAGGTAGCTCGGAATTCTGGGTTGAGATGATATAGCTCTGGCTGAGTTCGAATATCTCGAAAAGATTGTCCCTGATTCTTTTCAAATTTTGTATACTCCTTCTTAAGGTTACTGAGAAGAACCATAATGAATTTGGCGGAGGTAAATTGCGTTAAATCCGAGAAATCGGAGAGCGAATTTCGAAAAATGTAGGTAGCTCGGAATTCTGGGTTGAGATGATATAGCTCTGGCTGAGATCGAATATCTCGAAAACATTGTCCCTGATTCTTTTCAAATTTTGTATACTCCTTCTTAATGTTACTGAGAACAACCCCTATGAATTTGGCGGAGGTAAATTGCGTTAAATCGGAGAAATCGGAGATTGAAGTTCGAAAAATGTAGGTAGCTCGGAATTCTGGGTTGAGATGATATAGCTCTGGCTGAGATCGAATATCTCGAAAACATTGTCCCTGATTCTTTTCAAATTTTGTATACTCCTTCTTAAGGTTACTGAGAACAACCCCTATGAATTTGGCGGAGGTAAATTGCGTTAAATCGGAGAAATCGGAGATTGAAGTTCGAAAAATGTAGGTAGCTCGGAATTCTGGGTTGAGATGATATAGCTCTGGCTGAGTTCGAATATCTCGAAAACATTGTCCCTGATTCTTTTCAAATTTTGTATACTCCTTCTTAAGGTTACTGAGAACAACCTCTATGAATTTGGCGGAGGTAAATTGCGTTAAATCGGAGAAATCGGAGATTGAAGTTCGAAAAATGTAGGTAGCTCGGAATTCCTGGTTGACATGATATATCTGTGGCTATATCGGATATCTCGAAAACATTGTCCCTGATTCTTTCCAAATTTAGCATACTCCTTCTTAAGGTTACTGAGAACAACCTCTATTAATTTGGCGGAGGTAAATTGCGTTAAATCCGAGAAATCGGAGAGCGAAGTTCGAAAAATGTAGGTAACTCGGAATTCTGGGTTGAGATGATATAGCTCTGGCTGAGTTCGAATATCTCGAAAACATTGTCCCTGATTCTTTTCAAACTTTGTATACTCCTTCTTAACGTTACTGAGAACAGCCCCTATGAATTTGGCGGAGGTGAATTGCGTTAAATCGGAGATACGGAAGATTGAATTTCGGTGAACGTTGGCATAGTGGATGTGCAGAGGTTAATGTGACATATTTGTGGCTATATCGGAAATCTCAAAAACATTGTCTCTGATTCATTCCTAATTTAGCATACTCCTTCTTAACGTTACTGAAAATAACCCCTATGAATTTGGCGGAGGTAAATTGCGTTAAATCGGAGAAATCGGAGATTGAAGTTCGAAAAATGTAGGTAGCTCGGAATTCTGGGTTGAGATGATATAGCTCTGGCTGAGTTCGAATATCTCGAAAACTTTGTCCCTGATTCTTTTCAAACTTTGTATACTCCTTCTTAACGTTACTGAGAACAGCCCCTATGAATTTGGCGGAGGTGAATTGCGTTAAATCGGAGATACGGAAGATTGAATTTCGGTGAACGTTGGCATAGTGGATGTGCAGAGGTTAATGTGACATATTTGTGGCTATATCGGAAATCTCAAAAACATTGTCTCTGATTCTTTCCTAATTTAGCATACTCCTTCTTAACGTTACTGAAAATAACCCCTATGAATTTGGCGGAGGTAAATTGCGTTAAATCGGAGAAATCGGAGATTGAAGTTCGAAAAATGTAGGTAGCTCGGAATTCTGGGTTGAGATGATATAGCTCTGGCTGAGTTCGAATATCTCGAAAACATTGTCCCTGATTCTTTTCAAATTTTGTATACTCCTTCTTAAGGTTACTGAGAAGAACCATAATGAATTTGGCGGAGGTAAATTGCGTTAAATCCGAGAAATCGGAGAGCGAATTTCGAAAAATGTAGGTAGCTCGGAATTCTGGGTTGAGATGATATAGCTCTGGCTGAGATCGAATATCTCGAAAACATTGTCCCTGATTCTTTTCAAATTTTGTATACTCCTTCTTAATGTTACTGAGAACAACCCCTATGAATTTGGCGGAGGTAAATTGCGTTAAATCGGAGAAATCGGAGATTGAAGTTCGAAAAATGTAGGTAGCTCGGAATTCTGGGTTGAGATGATATAGCTCTGGCTGAGATCGAATATCTCGAAAACATTGTCCCTGATTCTTTTCAAATTTTGTATACTCCTTCTTAAGGTTACTGAGAACAACCCCTATGAATTTGGCGGAGGTAAATTGCGTTAAATCGGAGAAATCGGAGATTGAAGTTCGAAAAATGTAGGTAGCTCGGAATTCTGGGTTGAGATGATATAGCTCTGGCTGAGTTCGAATATCTCGAAAAGATTGTCCCTGATTCTTTTCAAATTTTGTATACTCCTTCTTAAGGTTACTGAGAAGAACCATAATGAATTTGGCGGAGGTAAATTGCGTTAAATCCGAGAAATCGGAGAGCGAATTTCGAAAAATGTAGGTAGCTCGGAATTCTGGGTTGAGATGATATAGCTCTGGCTGAGATCGAATATCTCGAAAACATTGTCCCTGATTCTTTTCAAATTTTGTATACTCCTTCTTAATGTTACTGAGAACAACCCCTATGAATTTGGCGGAGGTAAATTGCGTTAAATCGGAGAAATCGGAGATTGAAGTTCGAAAAATGTAGGTAGCTCGGAATTCTGGGTTGAGATGATATAGCTCTGGCTGAGATCGAATATCTCGAAAACATTGTCCCTGATTCTTTTCAAATTTTGTATACTCCTTCTTAAGGTTACTGAGAACAACCCCTATGAATTTGGCGGAGGTAAATTGCGTTAAATCGGAGAAATCGGAGATTGAAGTTCGAAAAATGTAGGTAGCTCGGAATTCTGGGTTGAGATGATATAGCTCTGGCTGAGTTCGAATATCTCGAAAACATTGTCCCTGATTCTTTTCAAATTTTGTATACTCCTTCTTAAGGTTACTGAGAACAACCTCTATGAATTTGGCGGAGGTAAATTGCGTTAAATCGGAGAAATCGGAGATTGAAGTTCGAAAAATGTAGGTAGCTCGGAATTCCTGGTTGACATGATATATCTGTGGCTATATCGGATATCTCGAAAACATTGTCTCTGATTCTTTCCAAATTTAGCATACTCCTTCTTAAGGTTACTGAGAACAACCTCTATTAATTTGGCGGAGGTAAATTGCGTTAAATCCGAGAAATCGGAGAGCGAAGTTCGAAAAATGTAGGTAACTCGGAATTCTGGGTTGAGATGATATAGCTCTGGCTGAGTTCGAATATCTCGAAAACATTGTCCCTGATTCTTTTCAAACTTTGTATACTCCTTCTTAACGTTACTGAGAACAGCCCCTATGAATTTGGCGGAGGTGAATTGCGTTAAATCGGAGATACGGAAGATTGAATTTCGGTGAACGTTGGCATAGTGGATGTGCAGAGGTTAATGTGACATATTTGTGGCTATATCGGAAATCTCAAAAACATTGTCTCTGATTCATTCCTAATTTAGCATACTCCTTCTTAACGTTACTGAAAATAACCCCTATGAATTTGGCGGAGGTAAATTGCGTTAAATCGGAGAAATCGGAGATTGAAGTTCGAAAAATGTAGGTAGCTCGGAATTCTGGGTTGAGATGATATAGCTCTGGCTGAGTTCGAATATCTCGAAAACTTTGTCCCTGATTCTTTTCAAACTTTGTATACTCCTTCTTAACGTTACTGAGAACAGCCCCTATGAATTTGGCGGAGGTGAATTGCGTTAAATCGGAGATACGGAAGATTGAATTTCGGTGAACGTTGGCATAGTGGATGTGCAGAGGTTAATGTGACATATTTGTGGCTATATCGGAAATCTCAAAAACATTGTCTCTGATTCTTTCCTAATTTAGCATACTCCTTCTTAACGTTACTGAAAATAACCCCTATGAATTTGGCGGAGGTAAATTGCGTTAAATCGGAGAAATCGGAGATTGAAGTTCGAAAAATGTAGGTAGCTCGGAATTCCTGGTTGACATGATATATCTGTGGCTATATCGGATATCTCGAAAACATTGTCCCTGATTCTTTCCAAATTTAGCATACTCCTTCTTAAGGTTACTGAGAACAACCTCTATTAATTTGGCGGAGGTAAATTGCGTTAAATCCGAGAAATCGGAGAGCGAATTTCGAAAAATGTAGGTAGCTCGGAATTCTGGGTTGAGATGATATAGCTCTGGCTGAGATCGAATATCTCGAAAACATTGTCCCTGATTCTTTTCAAATTTTGTATACTCCTTCTTAATGTTACTGAGAACAACCCCTATGAATTTGGCGGAGGTAAATTGCGTTAAATCGGAGAAATCGGAGATTGAAGTTCGAAAAATGTAGGTAGCTCGGAATTCTGGGTTGAGATGATATAGCTCTGGCTGAGATCGAATATCTCGAAAACATTGTCCCTGATTCTTTTCAAATTTTGTATACTCCTTCTTAAGGTTACTGAGAACAACCCCTATGAATTTGGCGGAGGTAAATTGCGTTAAATCGGAGAAATCGGAGATTGAAGTTCGAAAAATGTAGGTAGCTCGGAATTCTGGGTTGAGATGATATAGCTCTGGCTGAGTTCGAATATCTCGAAAACATTGTCCCTGATTCTTTTCAAATTTTGTATACTCATTCTTAAGGTTACTGAGAACAACCTCTATGAATTTGGCGGAGGTAAATTGCGTTAAATCGGAGAAATCGGAGATTGAAGTTCGAAAAATGTAGGTAGCTCGGAATTCCTGGTTGACATGATATATCTGTGGCTATATCGGATATCTCGAAAACATTGTCCCTGATTCTTTCCAAATTTAGCATACTCCTTCTTAAGGTTACTGAGAACAACCTCTATTAATTTGGCGGAGGTAAATTGCGTTAAATCCGAGAAATCGGAGAGCGAAGTTCGAAAAATGTAGGTAACTCGGAATTCTGGGTTGAGATGATATAGCTCTGGCTGAGTTCGAATATCTCGAAAACTTTGTCCCTGATTCTTTTCAAACTTTGTATACTCCTTCTTAACGTTACTGAGAACAGCCCCTATGAATTTGGCGGAGGTGAATTGCGTTAAATCGGAGATACGGAAGATTGAATTTCGGTGAACGTTGGCATAGTGGATGTGCAGAGGTTAATGTGACATATTTGTGGCTATATCGGAAATCTCGAAAACATTGTCTCTGATTCTTTCCTAATTTAGCATACTCCTTCTTAACGTTACTGAAAATAACCCCTATGAATTTGGCGGAGGTAAATTGCGTTAAATCGGAGAAATCGGAGATTGAAGTTCGAAAAATGTAGGTAGCTCGGAATTCTGGGTTGAGATGATATAGCTCTGGCTGAGTTCGAATATCTCGAAAACATTGTCCCTGATTCTTTAAAAAATTTTGTATACTCCTTCTTAAGGTTACTGAGAAGAACCATAATGAATTTGGCGGAGGTAAATTGCGTTAAATCCGAGAAATCGGAGAGCGAATTTCGAAAAATGTAGGTGGCTCGGAATTCTGGGTTGAGATGATATAGCTCTGGCTGAGATCGAATATCTCGAAAACATTGTCCCTGATTCTTTTCAAATTTTGTATACTCCTTCTTAATGTTACTGAGAACAACCCCTATGAATTTGGCGGAGGTAAATTGCGTTAAATCGGAGAAATCGGAGATTGAAGTTCGAAAAATGTAGGTAGCTCGGAATTCTGGGTTGAGATGATATAGCTCTGGCTGAGATCGAATATCTCGAAAACATTGTCCCTGATTCTTTTCAAATTTTGTATACTCCTTCTTAAGGTTACTGAGAACAACCCCTATGAATTTGGCGGAGGTAAATTGCGTTAAATCGGAGAAATCGGAGATTGAAGTTCGAAAAATGTAGGTAGCTCGGAATTCTGGGTTGAGATGATATAGCTCTGGCTGAGTTCGAATATCTCGAAAACATTGTCCCTGATTCTTTTCAAATTTTGTATACTCCTTCTTAAGGTTACTGAGAACAACCCCTATGAATTTGGCGGAGGTAAATTGCGTTAAATCGGAGAAATCGGAGATTGAAGTTCGAAAAATGTAGGTAGCTCGGAATTCTGGGTTGAGATGATATAGCTCTGGCTGAGTTCGAATATCTCGAAAACATTGTCCCTGATTCTTTTCAAATTTTGTATACTCATTCTTAAGGTTACTGAGAACAACCTCTATGAATTTGGCGGAGGTAAATTGCGTTAAATCGGAGAAATCGGAGATTGAAGTTCGAAAAATGTAGGTAGCTCGGAATTCCTGGTTGACATGATATATCTGTGGCTATATCGGATATCTCGAAAACATTGTCCCTGATTCTTTCCAAATTTAGCATACTCCTTCTTAAGGTTACTGAGAACAACCTCTATTAATTTGGCGGAGGTAAATTGCGTTAAATCCGAGAAATCGGAGAGCGAAGTTCGAAAAATGTAGGTAACTCGGAATTCTGGGTTGAGATGATATAGCTCTGGCTGAGTTCGAATATCTCGAAAACTTTGTCCCTGATTCTTTTCAAACTTTGTATACTCCTTCTTAACGTTACTGAGAACAGCCCCTATGAATTTGGCGGAGGTGAATTGCGTTAAATCGGAGATACGGAAGATTGAATTTCGGTGAACGTTGGCATAGTGGATGTGCAGAGGTTAATGTGACATATTTGTGGCTATATCGGAAATCTCGAAAACATTGTCTCTGATTCTTTCCTAATTTAGCATACTCCTTCTTAACGTTACTGAAAATAACCCCTATGAATTTGGCGGAGGTAAATTGCGTTAAATCGGAGAAATCGGAGATTGAAGTTCGAAAAATGTAGGTAGCTCGGAATTCTGGGTTGAGATGATATAGCTCTGGCTGAGTTCGAATATCTCGAAAACATTGTCCCTGATTCTTTAAAAAATTTTGTATACTCCTTCTTAAGGTTACTGAGAAGAACCATAATGAATTTGGCGGAGGTAAATTGCGTTAAATCCGAGAAATCGGAGAGCGAATTTCGAAAAATGTAGGTAGCTCGGAATTCTGGGTTGAGATGATATAGCTCTGGCTGAGATCGAATATCTCGAAAACATTGTCCCTGATTCTTTTCAAATTTTGTATACTCCTTCTTAATGTTACTGAGAACAACCCCTATGAATTTGGCGGAGGTAAATTGCGTTAAATCGGAGAAATCGGAGATTGAAGTTCGAAAAATGTAGGTAGCTCGGAATTCTGGGTTGAGATGATATAGCTCTGGCTGAGATCGAATATCTCGAAAACATTGTCCCTGATTCTTTTCAAATTTTGTATACTCCTTCTTAAGGTTACTGAGAACAACCCCTATGAATTTGGCGGAGGTAAATTGCGTTAAATCGGAGAAATCGGAGATTGAAGTTCGAAAAATGTAGGTAGCTCGGAATTCTGGGTTGAGATGATATAGCTCTGGCTGAGTTCGAATATCTCGAAAACATTGTCCCTGATTCTTTTCAAATTTTGTATACTCCTTCTTAAGGTTACTGAGAACAACCTCTATGAATTTGGCGGAGGTAAATTGCGTTAAATCGGAGAAATCGGAGATTGAAGTTCGAAAAATGTAGGTAGCTCGGAATTCCTGGTTGACATGATATATCTGTGGCTATATCGGATATCTCGAAAACATTGTCCCTGATTCTTTCCTAACTTTGCATACTCCTTCTTAAGGTTACTGAGAACAACCCCTATGAATTTGGCGGAAGTAAATTGCGTTAAATCGGAGATACGGAAGATTGAATTTCGGTGAACGTAGGCATCTGGGATATCCAGAGGTTAATGTGATATATCTGTGGCTATATCGGATATCTCGAAAACATTGTCCTGATTCTTTCCAAATTTAGCATACTCCTTCTTAAGGTTACTGAGAACAACCCCTATGAATTTGGCGGAAGTAAATTGCGTTAAATCGGAGATACGGAAGATTGAATTTCGGTGAACGTAGGCATCTGGGATATGCAGAGGTTAATGTGATATATCTGTGGCTATATCGGATATCTCGAAAACATTGTTCCTGATTCTTTCCAAATTTAGCATACTCCTTCTTAAGGTTACTGAGAACAACCCCTATGAATTTGGCGGAGGTAAATTGCGTTAAATCGGAGAAATCGGAGATTGAAGTTCGAAAAATGTAGGTAGCTCGGAATTCTGGGTTGAGATGATATAGCTCTGGCTGAGTTCGAATATCTCGAAAAGATTGTCCCTGATTCTTTTCAAATTTTGTATACTCCTTCTTAAGGTTACTGAGAAGAACCATAATGAATTTGGCGGAGGTAAATTGCGTTAAATCCGAGAAATCGGAGAGCGAATTTCGAAAAATGTAGGTAGCTCGGAATTCTGGGTTGAGATGATATAGCTCTGGCTGAGATCGAATATCTCGAAAACATTGTCCCTGATTCTTTTCAAATTTTGTATACTCCTTCTTAATGTTACTGAGAACAACCCCTATGAATTTGGCGGAGGTAAATTGCGTTAAATCGGAGAAATCGGAGATTGAAGTTCGAAAAATGTAGGTAGCTCGGAATTCTGGGTTGAGATGATATAGCTCTGGCTGAGATCGAATATCTCGAAAATATTGTCCCTGATTCTTTTCAAATTTTGTATACTCCTTCTTAAGGTTACTGAGAACAACCCCTATGAATTTGGCGGAGGTAAATTGCGTTAAATCGGAGAAATCGGAGATTGAAGTTCGAAAAATGTAGGTAGCTCGGAATTCTGGGTTGAGATGATATAGCTCTGGCTGAGTTCGAATATCTCGAAAACAGTGTCCCTGATTCTTTTCAAATTTTGTATACTCCTTCTTAAGGTTACTGAGAACAACCTCTATGAATTTGGCGGAGGTAAATTGCGTTAAATCGGAGAAATCGGAGATTGAAGTTCGAAAAATGTAGGTAGCTCGGAATTCCTGGTTGACATGATATATCTGTGGCTATATCGGATATCTCGAAAACATTGTCCCTGATTCTTTCCAAATTTAGCATACTCCTTCTTAAGGTTACTGAGAACAACCTCTATTAATTTGGCGGAGGTAAATTGCGTTAAATCCGAGAAATCGGAGAGCGAAGTTCGAAAAATGTAGGTAACTCGGAATTCTGGGTTGAGATGATATAGCTCTGGCTGAGTTCGAATATCTCGAAAACATTGTCCCTGATTCTTTTCAAACTTTGTATACTCCTTCTTAACGTTACTGAGAACAGCCCCTATGAATTTGGCGGAGGTAAATTGCGTTAAATCGGAGATACGGAAGAATGAATTTCGGTGAACGTAGGCATCTGGGATATCCAGAGGTTAATGTGATATATCTGTGGCTATATCGGATATCTCGAAAACATTGTCCCTGATTCTTTCCTAACTTTGCATACTCCTTCTTAACGTTACTGAGAACAGCCCCTATGAATTTGGCGGAGGTAAATTGCGTTAAATCGGAGATACGGAAGATTGAATTTCGGTGAACGTAGGCATCTGGGATATGCAGAGGTTAATGTGATATCTCTGTGGCTTTATTCGGATATCTCGAAAACATTGTCCCTGATTCTTTTCAAACTTTGTATACTCCTTCTTAAGGTTACTGAGAACAACCTCTATGAATTTGGCGGAGGTAAATTGCGTTAAATCGGAGATACGGGTGATTGAATTTTGGTGAACGTTGGCATAAGGGATGTGCAGAGGTTATTGTGATATATCTGTGGCTATATCAGATATCTCGAAAATATTGTTCCTGATTCTTTCCAAATTCAGCATACTCCTTCTTAACGTTACTGAGAACAACGCCTATGAATTTGGCGGAGGTAAATTGCGTTAAATCGGAGAAATCGGAGATTGAAGTTCGAAAAATGTAGGTAGCTCGGAATTCTGGGTTGAGATGATATAGCTCTGGCTGAGTTCGAATATCTCGAAAACATTGTCCCTGATTCTTTTCAAACTTTGCATACTCCTTCTTAAGGTTATCGAGAACAACCCCTATGAATTTGGCTTAAGTAAATTACGTCAAATCGGAAATACGGAAGATTGAATTTCGGTGAACGTAGGCATCTGGGATATCCAGAGGTTAATGTGATATATCTGTGGATATATTCGGATATCTCGAAAACATTGTCCCTGATTCTTTTCAAACTTTGTATACTTCTTCTTAAGGTTACTGAGAACAACCCCTATGAATTTGGCGGAGGTAAATTGCGTTAAATCGGAGATACGGGTGACTGAATTTCGGTGAACGTAGGCATATGGGATATGCAGAGGTTAATGTGATATATCTGTGGCTATGTCGGATATCTCGAAAACGTTGTTCCTGATTCTTTCCAAATTCAGCATACTCCTCCTTAACGTTACTGAGAACAACCCCTATGAATTTGGCGGAGGTAAATTGCGTTAAATCGGAGATACGGGTGATTGAATTTCGGTGAACGATGGCATATGGGATGTGCAGAGGTTAATGTGATATATCTGTGGCCATATCGGATATCTCCAAAACATTGTCCCTGATTCTTTCCAAATTTAGCATACTCCTTCTTAAGGTTACTGAGAACAACCTCTATTAATTTGGCGGACGTAAATTGCGTTAAATCGGAGAAATCGGAGATTGAAGTTCGAAAAATGTAGGTAGCTCGGAATTCTGGGTTGAGAGGATATAGCTCTGGCTGAGATCGAATATCTCCAAAACATTGTCCCTGATTCTTTCCAAACTTAGCATACTCCTACTTAAGGTTACTGAGAACAACCCCTATGAATTTGGCGGAAGTAAATTGCGTGAAATCGGAGATACGGAAGATTGAATTTCGGTGAACGTAGGCATCTGGGATATGCAGAGGTTAATGTGATATATCTGTGGCTATATTCGGATATCTCGAAAACATTGTTCCTGATTCTTTCCAAATTCAGCATACTACTTATTAAGCTTACTGAGAACTAAACCTATGAATTTGGCGGAAGTAAATTGCGTTAAATCGGAGAAATCGGAGATTGAAGTTCGAAGAATGTAGGTAGCTTGGAATTTCTGGTTGACATGATATAGCGTTGGTTATATTCGGATATCTCGAAAACATTGTCCCTGATTCTTTCCTAACTTTGCATACTCCTTCTTAAGGTTACTGAGAACAACCCCTATGAATTTGGCGGAAGTAAATTGCGTGAAATCGTAGATACGGAAGATTGAATTTCGGTGAACGTAGGTATCTGGGATATCCAGAGGTTAATGTGATATATCTGTGGCTATATCGGATATCTCGAAAACATTGTCCCTGATTCTTTCCTAACTTTGCATACTCCTTCTTAAGGTTACTGAGAACAACCCCTATGAATTTGGCGGAAGTAAATTGCGTTAAATCGGAGATACGGAAGATTGAATTTCGGTGAACGTAGGCATCTGGGATATCCAGAGGTTAATGTGATATATCTGTGGCTATATCGGATATCTCGAAAACATTGTCCTGATTCTTTCCAAATTTAGCATACTCCTTCTTAAGGTTACTGAGAACAACCCCTATGAATTTGGCGGAAGTAAATTGCGTGAAATCGTAGATACGGAAGATTGAATTTCGGTGAACGTAGGCATCTGGGATATCCAGAGGTTAATGTGATATATCTGTGGCTATATCGGAAATCTCGAAAACATTGTCCCTGATTCTTTCCTAACTTTGCATACTCCTTCTTAAGGTTACTGAGAACAACCCCTACGAATTTGGCGGAAGTAAATTGCGTGAAATCGTAGATACGGAAGATTGAATTTCGGTGAACGTAGGCATCTGGGATATCCAGAGGTTAATGTGATATTTCTGTGGCTATATCGGATATCTCGAAAACATTGTCCCTGATTCTTTCCTAACTTTGCATACTCCTTCTTAAGGTTACTGAGAACAACCCCTATGAATTTGGCGGAAGTAAATTGCGTTAAATCGGAGATACGGAAGATTGAATTTCGGTGAACGTAGGCATCTGGGATATCCAGAGGTTAATGTGATATATCTGTGGCTATATCGGATATCTCGAAAACATTGTCCCTGATTCATTCCAAATTTAGCATACTCCTTCTTAAGGTTACTGAGAACAACCCCTATGAATTTGGCGGAAGTAAATTGCGTTAAATCGGAGATACGGAAGATTGAATTTCGGTGAACGTAGGCATCTGGGATATGCAGAGGTTAATGTGATATATCTGTGGCTATATCGGATATCTCGAAAACATTGTTCCTGATTCTTTCCAAATTTAGCATACTCCTTCTTAAGGTTACTGAGAACAACCCCTATGAATTTGGCGGAGGTAAATTGCGTTAAATCGGAGAAATCGGAGATTGAAGTTCGAAAAATGTAGGTAGCTCGGAATTCTAGGTTGAGATGATATAGCTCTGGCTGAGATCGAATATCTCGAAAATATTGTCCCTGATTCTTTTCAAATTTTGTATACTCCTTCTTAAGGTTACTGAGAACAACCCCTATGAATTTGGCGGAGGTAAATTGCGTTAAATCGGAGATACGGGTGATTGAATTTCGGTGAACGTTGGCATATGGGATGTGCAGAGGTTAATGTGATATATCTGTGGCTATATCGGATATCTCGAAAACATTGTCCCTGATTCTTTCCAAATTTAGCATACTCCTTCTTAAGGGTACTGAGAACAACCTCTATTAATTTGGCGGAGGTAAATTGCGTTAAATCGGAGAAATCGGAGATTGAAGTTCGAAAAATGTAGGTAGCTCGGAATTCTGGGTTGAGATGATATAGCTCTGGCTGAGTTCGAATATCTCGAAAATATTGTCCCTGATTCTTTTCAAATTTTGTATACTCCTTCTTAAGGTTACTGAGAACAACCCCTATGAATTTGGCGGAGGTAAGTTGCGTTAAATCGGAGATACGGGTGATTGAATATCGGTGAACGTTGGCATATGGGATGTGTAGAGGTTAATGTGATATATCTGTGGCTATATCGGATATCTCGATAACATTGTCCCTGATTCTTTCCAAATTTAGCATACTCCTTCTTAAGGTTACTGAGAACAACCTCTATTAATTTGGCGGAGGTAAATTGCGTTAAATCGGAGAAATCGGAGATTGAAGTTCGAAAAATGTAGGTAGCTCGGAATTCCTGGTTGACATGATATATCTGTGGCTATATCGGATATCTCGAAAACATTGTCCCTGATTCTTTCCAAATTTAGCATACTCCTTCTTAAGGTTACTGAGAACAACCTCTATTAATTTGGCGGAGGTAAATTGCGTTAAATCCGAGAAATCGGAGAGCGAAGTTCGAAAAATGTAGGTAACTCGGAATTCTGGGTTGAGATGATATAGCTCTGGCTGAGTTCGAATATCTCGAAAACATTGTCCCTGATTCTTTTCAAACTTTGTATACTCCTTCTTAACGTTACTGAGAACAGCCCCTATGAATTTGGCGGAGGTAAATTGCGTTAAATCGGAGATACGGAAGATTGAATTTCGGTGAACGTAGGCATCTGGGATATGCAGAGGTTAATGTGATATCTCTGTGGCTTTATTCGGATATCTCGAAAACATTGTCCCTGATTCTTTTCAAACTTTGTATACTCCTTCTTAAGGTTACTGAGAACAACCTCTATGAATTTGGCGGAGGTAAATTGCGTTAAATCGGAGATACGGGTGATTGAATTTTGGTGAACGTTGGCATAAGGGATGTGCAGAGGTTATTGTGATATATCTGTGGCTATATCAGATATCTCGAAAATATTGTTCCTGATTCTTTCCAAATTCAGCATACTCCTTCTTAACGTTACTGAGAACAACGCCTATGAATTTGGCGGAGGTAAATTGCGTTAAATCGGAGAAATCGGAGATTGAAGTTCGAAAAATGTAGGTAGCTCGGAATTCTGGGTTGAGATGATATAGCTCTGGCTGAGTTCGAATATCTCGAAAACATTGTCCCTGATTCTTTTCAAACTTTGCATACTCCTTCTTAAGGTTATCGAGAACAACCCCTATGAATTTGGCTTAAGTAAATTACGTCAAATCGGAAATACGGAAGATTGAATTTCGGTGAACGTAGGCATCTGGGATATCCAGAGGTTAATGTGATATATCTGTGGATATATTCGGATATCTCGAAAACATTGTCCCTGATTCTTTTCAAATTTTGTATACTCCTTCTTAAGGTTACTGAGAACAACCCCTATGAATTTGGCGGAGGTAAATTGCGTTAAATCGGAGAAATCGGAGATTGAAGTTCGAAAAATGTAGGTAGCTCGGAATTCTGGGTTGAGATGATATAGCTCTGGCTGAGTTCGAATATCTCGAAAACATTGTCCCTGATTCTTTTCAAATTTTGTATACTCCTTCTTAAGGTTACTGAGAACAACCTCTATGAATTTGGCGGAGGTAAATTGCGTTAAATCGGAGAAATCGGAGATTGAAGTTCGAAAAATGTAGGTAGCTCGGAATTCCTGGTTGACATGATATATCTGTGGCTATATCGGATATCTCGAAAACATTGTCTCTGATTCTTTCCAAATTTAGCATACTCCTTCTTAAGGTTACTGAGAACAACCTCTATTAATTTGGCGGAGGTAAATTGCGTTAAATCCGAGAAATCGGAGAGCGAAGTTCGAAAAATGTAGGTAACTCGGAATTCTGGGTTGAGATGATATAGCTCTGGCTGAGTTCGAATATCTCGAAAACATTGTCCCTGATTCTTTTCAAACTTTGTATACTCCTTCTTAACGTTACTGAGAACAGCCCCTATGAATTTGGCGGAGGTGAATTGCGTTAAATCGGAGATACGGAAGATTGAATTTCGGTGAACGTTGGCATAGTGGATGTGCAGAGGTTAATGTGACATATTTGTGGCTATATCGGAAATCTCAAAAACATTGTCTCTGATTCATTCCTAATTTAGCATACTCCTTCTTAACGTTACTGAAAATAACCCCTATGAATTTGGCGGAGGTAAATTGCGTTAAATCGGAGAAATCGGAGATTGAAGTTCGAAAAATGTAGGTAGCTCGGAATTCTGGGTTGAGATGATATAGCTCTGGCTGAGTTCGAATATCTCGAAAACTTTGTCCCTGATTCTTTTCAAACTTTGTATACTCCTTCTTAACGTTACTGAGAACAGCCCCTATGAATTTGGCGGAGGTGAATTGCGTTAAATCGGAGATACGGAAGATTGAATTTCGGTGAACGTTGGCATAGTGGATGTGCAGAGGTTAATGTGACATATTTGTGGCTATATCGGAAATCTCAAAAACATTGTCTCTGATTCTTTCCTAATTTAGCATACTCCTTCTTAACGTTACTGAAAATAACCCCTATGAATTTGGCGGAGGTAAATTGCGTTAAATCGGAGAAATCGGAGATTGAAGTTCGAAAAATGTAGGTAGCTCGGAATTCCTGGTTGACATGATATATCTGTGGCTATATCGGATATCTCGAAAACATTGTCCCTGATTCTTTCCAAATTTAGCATACTCCTTCTTAAGGTTACTGAGAACAACCTCTATTAATTTGGCGGAGGTAAATTGCGTTAAATCCGAGAAATCGGAGAGCGAATTTCGAAAAATGTAGGTAGCTCGGAATTCTGGGTTGAGATGATATAGCTCTGGCTGAGATCGAATATCTCGAAAACATTGTCCCTGATTCTTTTCAAATTTTGTATACTCCTTCTTAATGTTACTGAGAACAACCCCTATGAATTTGGCGGAGGTAAATTGCGTTAAATCGGAGAAATCGGAGATTGAAGTTCGAAAAATGTAGGTAGCTCGGAATTCTGGGTTGAGATGATATAGCTCTGGCTGAGATCGAATATCTCGAAAACATTGTCCCTGATTCTTTTCAAATTTTGTATACTCCTTCTTAAGGTTACTGAGAACAACCCCTATGAATTTGGCGGAGGTAAATTGCGTTAAATCGGAGAAATCGGAGATTGAAGTTCGAAAAATGTAGGTAGCTCGGAATTCTGGGTTGAGATGATATAGCTCTGGCTGAGTTCGAATATCTCGAAAACATTGTCCCTGATTCTTTTCAAATTTTGTATACTCATTCTTAAGGTTACTGAGAACAACCTCTATGAATTTGGCGGAGGTAAATTGCGTTAAATCGGAGAAATCGGAGATTGAAGTTCGAAAAATGTAGGTAGCTCGGAATTCCTGGTTGACATGATATATCTGTGGCTATATCGGATATCTCGAAAACATTGTCCCTGATTCTTTCCAAATTTAGCATACTCCTTCTTAAGGTTACTGAGAACAACCTCTATTAATTTGGCGGAGGTAAATTGCGTTAAATCCGAGAAATCGGAGAGCGAAGTTCGAAAAATGTAGGTAACTCGGAATTCTGGGTTGAGATGATATAGCTCTGGCTGAGTTCGAATATCTCGAAAACTTTGTCCCTGATTCTTTTCAAACTTTGTATACTCCTTCTTAACGTTACTGAGAACAGCCCCTATGAATTTGGCGGAGGTGAATTGCGTTAAATCGGAGATACGGAAGATTGAATTTCGGTGAACGTTGGCATAGTGGATGTGCAGAGGTTAATGTGACATATTTGTGGCTATATCGGAAATCTCGAAAACATTGTCTCTGATTCTTTCCTAATTTAGCATACTCCTTCTTAACGTTACTGAAAATAACCCCTATGAATTTGGCGGAGGTAAATTGCGTTAAATCGGAGAAATCGGAGATTGAAGTTCGAAAAATGTAGGTAGCTCGGAATTCTGGGTTGAGATGATATAGCTCTGGCTGAGTTCGAATATCTCGAAAACATTGTCCCTGATTCTTTAAAAAATTTTGTATACTCCTTCTTAAGGTTACTGAGAAGAACCATAATGAATTTGGCGGAGGTAAATTGCGTTAAATCCGAGAAATCGGAGAGCGAATTTCGAAAAATGTAGGTAGCTCGGAATTCTGGGTTGAGATGATATAGCTCTGGCTGAGATCGAATATCTCGAAAACATTGTCCCTGATTCTTTTCAAATTTTGTATACTCCTTCTTAATGTTACTGAGAACAACCCCTATGAATTTGGCGGAGGTAAATTGCGTTAAATCGGAGAAATCGGAGATTGAAGTTCGAAAAATGTAGGTAGCTCGGAATTCTGGGTTGAGATGATATAGCTCTGGCTGAGATCGAATATCTCGAAAACATTGTCCCTGATTCTTTTCAAATTTTGTATACTCCTTCTTAAGGTTACTGAGAACAACCCCTATGAATTTGGCGGAGGTAAATTGCGTTAAATCGGAGAAATCGGAGATTGAAGTTCGAAAAATGTAGGTAGCTCGGAATTCTGGGTTGAGATGATATAGCTCTGGCTGAGTTCGAATATCTCGAAAACATTGTCCCTGATTCTTTTCAAATTTTGTATACTCCTTCTTAAGGTTACTGAGAACAACCCCTATGAATTTGGCGGAGGTAAATTGCGTTAAATCGGAGAAATCGGAGATTGAAGTTCGAAAAATGTAGGTAGCTCGGAATTCTGGGTTGAGATGATATAGCTCTGGCTGAGTTCGAATATCTCGAAAACATTGTCCCTGATTCTTTTCAAATTTTGTATACTCATTCTTAAGGTTACTGAGAACAACCTCTATGAATTTGGCGGAGGTAAATTGCGTTAAATCGGAGAAATCGGAGATTGAAGTTCGAAAAATGTAGGTAGCTCGGAATTCCTGGTTGACATGATATATCTGTGGCTATATCGGATATCTCGAAAACATTGTCCCTGATTCTTTCCAAATTTAGCATACTCCTTCTTAAGGTTACTGAGAACAACCTCTATTAATTTGGCGGAGGTAAATTGCGTTAAATCCGAGAAATCGGAGAGCGAAGTTCGAAAAATGTAGGTAACTCGGAATTCTGGGTTGAGATGATATAGCTCTGGCTGAGTTCGAATATCTCGAAAACTTTGTCCCTGATTCTTTTCAAACTTTGTATACTCCTTCTTAACGTTACTGAGAACAGCCCCTATGAATTTGGCGGAGGTGAATTGCGTTAAATCGGAGATACGGAAGATTGAATTTCGGTGAACGTTGGCATAGTGGATGTGCAGAGGTTAATGTGACATATTTGTGGCTATATCGGAAATCTCGAAAACATTGTCTCTGATTCTTTCCTAATTTAGCATACTCCTTCTTAACGTTACTGAAAATAACCCCTATGAATTTGGCGGAGGTAAATTGCGTTAAATCGGAGAAATCGGAGATTGAAGTTCGAAAAATGTAGGTAGCTCGGAATTCTGGGTTGAGATGATATAGCTCTGGCTGAGTTCGAATATCTCGAAAACATTGTCCCTGATTCTTTAAAAAATTTTGTATACTCCTTCTTAAGGTTACTGAGAAGAACCATAATGAATTTGGCGGAGGTAAATTGCGTTAAATCCGAGAAATCGGAGAGCGAATTTCGAAAAATGTAGGTAGCTCGGAATTCTGGGTTGAGATGATATAGCTCTGGCTGAGATCGAATATCTCGAAAACATTGTCCCTGATTCTTTTCAAATTTTGTATACTCCTTCTTAATGTTACTGAGAACAACCCCTATGAATTTGGCGGAGGTAAATTGCGTTAAATCGGAGAAATCGGAGATTGAAGTTCGAAAAATGTAGGTAGCTCGGAATTCTGGGTTGAGATGATATAGCTCTGGCTGAGATCGAATATCTCGAAAACATTGTCCCTGATTCTTTTCAAATTTTGTATACTCCTTCTTAAGGTTACTGAGAACAACCCCTATGAATTTGGCGGAGGTAAATTGCGTTAAATCGGAGAAATCGGAGATTGAAGTTCGAAAAATGTAGGTAGCTCGGAATTCTGGGTTGAGATGATATAGCTCTGGCTGAGTTCGAATATCTCGAAAACATTGTCCCTGATTCTTTTCAAATTTTGTATACTCCTTCTTAAGGTTACTGAGAACAACCTCTATGAATTTGGCGGAGGTAAATTGCGTTAAATCGGAGAAATCGGAGATTGAAGTTCGAAAAATGTAGGTAGCTCGGAATTCCTGGTTGACATGATATATCTGTGGCTATATCGGATATCTCGAAAACATTGTCCCTGATTCTTTCCTAACTTTGCATACTCCTTCTTAAGGTTACTGAGAACAACCCCTATGAATTTGGCGGAAGTAAATTGCGTTAAATCGGAGATACGGAAGATTGAATTTCGGTGAACGTAGGCATCTGGGATATCCAGAGGTTAATGTGATATATCTGTGGCTATATCGGATATCTCGAAAACATTGTCCTGATTCTTTCCAAATTTAGCATACTCCTTCTTAAGGTTACTGAGAACAACCCCTATGAATTTGGCGGAAGTAAATTGCGTTAAATCGGAGATACGGAAGATTGAATTTCGGTGAACGTAGGCATCTGGGATATGCAGAGGTTAATGTGATATATCTGTGGCTATATCGGATATCTCGAAAACATTGTTCCTGATTCTTTCCAAATTTAGCATACTCCTTCTTAAGGTTACTGAGAACAACCCCTATGAATTTGGCGGAGGTAAATTGCGTTAAATCGGAGAAATCGGAGATTGAAGTTCGAAAAATGTAGGTAGCTCGGAATTCTGGGTTGAGATGATATAGCTCTGGCTGAGTTCGAATATCTCGAAAAGATTGTCCCTGATTCTTTTCAAATTTTGTATACTCCTTCTTAAGGTTACTGAGAAGAACCATAATGAATTTGGCGGAGGTAAATTGCGTTAAATCCGAGAAATCGGAGAGCGAATTTCGAAAAATGTAGGTAGCTCGGAATTCTGGGTTGAGATGATATAGCTCTGGCTGAGATCGAATATCTCGAAAACATTGTCCCTGATTCTTTTCAAATTTTGTATACTCCTTCTTAATGTTACTGAGAACAACCCCTATGAATTTGGCGGAGGTAAATTGCGTTAAATCGGAGAAATCGGAGATTGAAGTTCGAAAAATGTAGGTAGCTCGGAATTCTGGGTTGAGATGATATAGCTCTGGCTGAGATCGAATATCTCGAAAATTTTGTCCCTGATTCTTTTCAAATTTTGTATACTCCTTCTTAAGGTTACTGAGAACAACCCCTATGAATTTGGCGGAGGTAAATTGCGTTAAATCGGAGAAATCGGAGATTGAAGTTCGAAAAATGTAGGTAGCTCGGAATTCTGGGTTGAGATGATATAGCTCTGGCTGAGTTCGAATATCTCGAAAACAGTGTCCCTGATTCTTTTCAAATTTTGTATACTCCTTCTTAAGGTTACTGAGAACAACCTCTATGAATTTGGCGGAGGTAAATTGCGTTAAATCGGAGAAATCGGAGATTGAAGTTCGAAAAATGTAGGTAGCTCGGAATTCCTGGTTGACATGATATATCTGTGGCTATATCGGATATCTCGAAAACATTGTCCCTGATTCTTTCCAAATTTAGCATACTCCTTCTTAAGGTTACTGAGAACAACCTCTATTAATTTGGCGGAGGTAAATTGCGTTAAATCCGAGAAATCGGAGAGCGAAGTTCGAAAAATGTAGGTAACTCGGAATTCTGGGTTGAGATGATATAGCTCTGGCTGAGTTCGAATATCTCGAAAACATTGTCCCTGATTCTTTTCAAACTTTGTATACTCCTTCTTAACGTTACTGAGAACAGCCCCTATGAATTTGGCGGAGGTAAATTGCGTTAAATCGGAGATACGGAAGATTGAATTTCGGTGAACGTAGGCATCTGGGATATCCAGAGGTTAATGTGATATATCTGTGGCTATATCGGATATCTCGAAAACATTGTCCCTGATTCTTTCCTAACTTTGCATACTCCTTCTTAACGTTACTGAGAACAGCCCCTATGAATTTGGCGGAGGTAAATTGCGTTAAATCGGAGATACGGAAGATTGAATTTCGGTGAACGTAGGCATCTGGGATATGCAGAGGTTAATGTGATATCTCTGTGGCTTTATTCGGATATCTCGAAAACATTGTCCCTGATTCTTTTCAAACTTTGTATACTCCTTCTTAAGGTTACTGAGAACAACCTCTATGAATTTGGCGGAGGTAAATTGCGTTAAATCGGAGATACGGGTGATTGAATTTTGGTGAACGTTGGCATAAGGGATGTGCAGAGGTTATTGTGATATATCTGTGGCTATATCAGATATCTCGAAAATATTGTTCCTGATTCTTTCCAAATTCAGCATACTCCTTCTTAACGTTACTGAGAACAACGCCTATGAATTTGGCGGAGGTAAATTGCGTTAAATCGGAGAAATCGGAGATTGAAGTTCGAAAAATGTAGGTAGCTCGGAATTCTGGGTTGAGATGATATAGCTCTGGCTGAGTTCGAATATCTCGAAAACATTGTCCCTGATTCTTTTCAAACTTTGCATACTCCTTCTTAAGGTTATCGAGAACAACCCCTATGAATTTGGCTTAAGTAAATTACGTCAAATCGGAAATACGGAAGATTGAATTTCGGTGAACGTAGGCATCTGGGATATCCAGAGGTTAATGTGATATATCTGTGGATATATTCGGATATCTCGAAAACATTGTCCCTGATTCTTTTCAAACTTTGTATACTTCTTCTTAAGGTTA
Organism: Leptopterna dolabrata; assembly: GCA_954871275.1. NCBI lineage: Eukaryota > Metazoa > Arthropoda > Insecta > Hemiptera > Miridae > Leptopterna > Leptopterna dolabrata. Next base: position 4,501,902 of record OX940989.1, on the reverse strand, counting down.
CTGAGAACAACCCCTATGAATTTGGCGGAGGTAAATTGCGTTAAATCGGAGATACGGGTGACTGAATTTCGGTGAACGTAGGCATATGGGATATGCAGAGGTTAATGTGATATATCTGTGGCTATGTCGGATATCTCGAAAACGTTGTTCCTGATTCTTTCCAAATTCAGCATACTCCTCCTTAACGTTACTGAGAACAACCCCTATGAATTTGGCGGAGGTAAATTGCGTTAAATCGGAGATACGGGTGATTGAATTTCGGTGAACGATGGCATATGGGATGTGCAGAGGTTAATGTGATATATCTGTGGCCATATCGGATATCTCCAAAACATTGTCCCTGATTCTTTCCAAATTTAGCATACTCCTTCTTAAGGTTACTGAGAACAACCTCTATTAATTTGGCGGACGTAAATTGCGTTAAATCGGAGAAATCGGAGATTGAAGTTCGAAAAATGTAGGTAGCTCGGAATTCTGGGTTGAGAGGATATAGCTCTGGCTGAGATCGAATATCTCCAAAACATTGTCCCTGATTCTTTCCAAACTTAGCATACTCCTACTTAAGGTTACTGAGAACAACCCCTATGAATTTGGCGGAAGTAAATTGCGTGAAATCGGAGATACGGAAGATTGAATTTCGGTGAACGTAGGCATCTGGGATATGCAGAGGTTAATGTGATATATCTGTGGCTATATTCGGATATCTCGAAAACATTGTTCCTGATTCTTTCCAAATTCAGCATACTACTTATTAAGCTTACTGAGAACTAAACCTATGAATTTGGCGGAAGTAAATTGCGTTAAATCGGAGAAATCGGAGATTGAAGTTCGAAGAATGTAGGTAGCTTGGAATTTCTGGTTGACATGATATAGCGTTGGTTATATTCGGATATCTCGAAAACATTGTCCCTGATTCTTTCCTAACTTTGCATACTCCTTCTTAAGGTTACTGAGAACAACCCCTATGAATTTGGCGGAAGTAAATTGCGTGAAATCGTAGATACGGAAGATTGAATTTCGGTGAACGTAGGTATCTGGGATATCCAGAGGTTAATGTGATATATCTGTGGCTATATCGGATATCTCGAAAACATTGTCCCTGATTCTTTCCTAACTTTGCATACTCCTTCTTAAGGTTACTGAGAACAACCCCTATGAATTTGGCGGAAGTAAATTGCGTTAAATCGGAGATACGGAAGATTGAATTTCGGTGAACGTAGGCATCTGGGATATCCAGAGGTTAATGTGATATATCTGTGGCTATATCGGATATCTCGAAAACATTGTCCTGATTCTTTCCAAATTTAGCATACTCCTTCTTAAGGTTACTGAGAACAACCCCTATGAATTTGGCGGAAGTAAATTGCGTGAAATCGTAGATACGGAAGATTGAATTTCGGTGAACGTAGGCATCTGGGATATCCAGAGGTTAATGTGATATATCTGTGGCTATATCGGAAATCTCGAAAACATTGTCCCTGATTCTTTCCTAACTTTGCATACTCCTTCTTAAGGTTACTGAGAACAACCCCTACGAATTTGGCGGAAGTAAATTGCGTGAAATCGTAGATACGGAAGATTGAATTTCGGTGAACGTAGGCATCTGGGATATCCAGAGGTTAATGTGATATTTCTGTGGCTATATCGGATATCTCGAAAACATTGTCCCTGATTCTTTCCTAACTTTGCATACTCCTTCTTAAGGTTACTGAGAACAACCCCTATGAATTTGGCGGAAGTAAATTGCGTTAAATCGGAGATACGGAAGATTGAATTTCGGTGAACGTAGGCATCTGGGATATCCAGAGGTTAATGTGATATATCTGTGGCTATATCGGATATCTCGAAAACATTGTCCCTGATTCATTCCAAATTTAGCATACTCCTTCTTAAGGTTACTGAGAACAACCCCTATGAATTTGGCGGAAGTAAATTGCGTTAAATCGGAGATACGGAAGATTGAATTTCGGTGAACGTAGGCATCTGGGATATGCAGAGGTTAATGTGATATATCTGTGGCTATATCGGATATCTCGAAAACATTGTTCCTGATTCTTTCCAAATTTAGCATACTCCTTCTTAAGGTTACTGAGAACAACCCCTATGAATTTGGCGGAGGTAAATTGCGTTAAATCGGAGAAATCGGAGATTGAAGTTCGAAAAATGTAGGTAGCTCGGAATTCTAGGTTGAGATGATATAGCTCTGGCTGAGATCGAATATCTCGAAAATATTGTCCCTGATTCTTTTCAAATTTTGTATACTCCTTCTTAAGGTTACTGAGAACAACCCCTATGAATTTGGCGGAGGTAAATTGCGTTAAATCGGAGATACGGGTGATTGAATTTCGGTGAACGTTGGCATATGGGATGTGCAGAGGTTAATGTGATATATCTGTGGCTATATCGGATATCTCGAAAACATTGTCCCTGATTCTTTCCAAATTTAGCATACTCCTTCTTAAGGGTACTGAGAACAACCTCTATTAATTTGGCGGAGGTAAATTGCGTTAAATCGGAGAAATCGGAGATTGAAGTTCGAAAAATGTAGGTAGCTCGGAATTCTGGGTTGAGATGATATAGCTCTGGCTGAGTTCGAATATCTCGAAAACATTGTCCCTGATTCTTTTCAAATTTTGTATACTCCTTCTTAAGGTTACTGAGAACAACCCCTATGAATTTGGCGGAGGTAAGTTGCGTTAAATCGGAGATACGGGTGATTGAATATCGGTGAACGTTGGCATATGGGATGTGTAGAGGTTAATGTGATATATCTGTGGCTATATCGGATATCTCGATAACATTGTCCCTGATTCTTTCCAAATTTAGCATACTCCTTCTTAAGGTTACTGAGAACAACCTCTATTAATTTGGCGGAGGTAAATTGCGTTAAATCGGAGAAATCGGAGATTGAAGTTCGAAAAATGTAGGTAGCTCGGAATTCCTGGTTGACATGATATATCTGTGGCTATATCGGATATCTCGAAAACATTGTCCCTGATTCTTTCCAAATTTAGCATACTCCTTCTTAAGGTTACTGAGAACAACCTCTATTAATTTGGCGGAGGTAAATTGCGTTAAATCCGAGAAATCGGAGAGCGAAGTTCGAAAAATGTAGGTAACTCGGAATTCTGGGTTGAGATGATATAGCTCTGGCTGAGTTCGAATATCTCGAAAACATTGTCCCTGATTCTTTTCAAACTTTGTATACTCCTTCTTAACGTTACTGAGAACAGCCCCTATGAATTTGGCGGAGGTAAATTGCGTTAAATCGGAGATACGGAAGATTGAATTTCGGTGAACGTAGGCATCTGGGATATGCAGAGGTTAATGTGATATCTCTGTGGCTTTATTCGGATATCTCGAAAACATTGTCCCTGATTCTTTTCAAACTTTGTATACTCCTTCTTAAGGTTACTGAGAACAACCTCTATGAATTTGGCGGAGGTAAATTGCGTTAAATCGGAGATACGGGTGATTGAATTTTGGTGAACGTTGGCATAAGGGATGTGCAGAGGTTATTGTGATATATCTGTGGCTATATCAGATATCTCGAAAATATTGTTCCTGATTCTTTCCAAATTCAGCATACTCCTTCTTAACGTTACTGAGAACAACGCCTATGAATTTGGCGGAGGTAAATTGCGTTAAATCGGAGAAATCGGAGATTGAAGTTCGAAAAATGTAGGTAGCTCGGAATTCTGGGTTGAGATGATATAGCTCTGGCTGAGTTCGAATATCTCGAAAACATTGTCCCTGATTCTTTTCAAACTTTGCATACTCCTTCTTAAGGTTATCGAGAACAACCCCTATGAATTTGGCTTAAGTAAATTACGTCAAATCGGAAATACGGAAGATTGAATTTCGGTGAACGTAGGCATCTGGGATATCCAGAGGTTAATGTGATATATCTGTGGATATATTCGGATATCTCGAAAACATTGTCCCTGATTCTTTTCAAACTTTGTATACTTCTTCTTAAGGTTACTGAGAACAACCCCTATGAATTTGGCGGAGGTAAATTGCGTTAAATCGGAGATACGGGTGACTGAATTTCGGTGAACGTAGGCATATGGGATATGCAGAGGTTAATGTGATATATCTGTGGCTATGTCGGATATCTCGAAAACGTTGTTCCTGATTCTTTCCAAATTCAGCATACTCCTTCTTAACGTTACTGAGAACAACCCCTATGAATTTGGCGGAGGTAAATTGCGTTAAATCGGAGATACGGGTGATTGAATTTCGGTGAACGATGGCATATGGGATGTGCAGAGGTTAATGTGATATATCTGTGGCCATATCGGATATCTCCAAAACATTGTCCCTGATTCTTTCCAAATTTAGCATACTCCTTCTTAAGGTTACTGAGAACAACCTCTATTAATTTGGCGGACGTAAATTGCGTTAAATCGGAGAAATCGGAGATTGAAGTTCGAAAAATGTAGGTAGCTCGGAATTCTGGGTTGAGAGGATATAGCTCTGGCTGAGATCGAATATCTCCAAAACATTGTCCCTGATTCTTTCCAAACTTAGCATACTCCTACTTAAGGTTACTGAGAACAACCCCTATGAATTTGGCGGAAGTAAATTGCGTGAAATCGGAGATACGGAAGATTGAATTTCGGTGAACGTAGGCATCTGGGATATGCAGAGGTTAATGTGATATATCTGTGGCTATATTCGGATATCTCGAAAACATTGTTCCTGATTCTTTCCAAATTCAGCATACTACTTATTAAGCTTACTGAGAACTAAACCTATGAATTTGGCGGAAGTAAATTGCGTTAAATCGGAGAAATCGGAGATTGAAGTTCGAAGAATGTAGGTAGCTTGGAATTTCTGGTTGACATGATATAGCGTTGGTTATATTCGGATATCTCGAAAATATTGTCCCTGATTCTTTCCTAACTTTGCATACTCCTTCTTAAGGTTACTGAGAACAACCCCTATGAATTTGGCGGAAGTAAATTGCGTGAAATCGTAGATACGGAAGATTGAATTTCGGTGAACGTAGGCATCTGGGATATCCAGAGGTTAATGTGATATATCTGTGGCTATATCGGATATCTCGAAAACATTGTCCCTGATTCTTTCCTAACTTTGCATACTCCTTCTTAAGGTTACTGAGAACAACCCCTATGAATTTGGCGGAAGTAAATTGCGTTAAATCGGAGATACGGAAGATTGAATTTCGGTGAACGTAGGCATCTGGGATATCCAGAGGTTAATGTGATATATCTGTGGCTATATCGGATATCTCGAAAACATTGTCCTGATTCTTTCCAAATTTAGCATACTCCTTCTTAAGGTTACTGAGAACAACCCCTATGAATTTGGCGGAAGTAAATTGCGTGAAATCGTAGATACGGAAGATTGAATTTCGGTGAACGTAGGCATCTGGGATATCCAGAGGTTAATGTGATATATCTGTGGCTATATCGGATATCTCGAAAACATTGTCCCTGATTCTTTCCTAACTTTGCATACTCCTTCTTAAGGTTACTGAGAACAACCCCTATGAATTTGGCGGAAGTAAATTGCGTTAAATCGGAGATACGGAAGATTGAATTTCGGTGAACGTAGGCATCTGGGATATCCAGAGGTTAATGTGATATATCTGTGGCTATATCGGATATCTCGAAAACATTGTCCTGATTCTTTCCAAATTTAGCATACTCCTTCTTAAGGTTACTGAGAACAACCCCTATGAATTTGGCGGAAGTAAATTGCGTTAAATCGGAGATACGGAAGATTGAATTTCGGTGAACGTAGGCATCTGGGATATGCAGAGGTTAATGTGATATATCTGTGGCTATATCGGATATCTCGAAAACATTGTTCCTGATTCTTTCCAAATTTAGCATACTCCTTCTTAAGGTTACTGAGAACAACCCCTATGAATTTGGCGGAGGTAAATTGCGTTAAATCGGAGAAATCGGAGATTGAAGTTCGAAAAATGTAGGTAGCTCGGAATTCTGGGTTGAGATGATATAGCTCTGGCTGAGTTCGAATATCTCGAAAACATTGTCCCTGATTCTTTTCAAACTGTGCATACTCCTTCTTAAGGTTATCGAGAACAACCCCTATGAATTTGGCTTAAGTAAATTACGTCAAATCGGAAATACGGAAGATTGAATTTCGGTGAACGTAGGCATCTGGGATATCCAGAGGTTAATGTGATATATCTGTGGATATATTCGGATATCTCGAAAACATTGTCCCTGATTCTTTTCAAACTTTGTATACTTCTTCTTAAGGTTACTGAGAACAACCCCTATGAATTTGGTGGAGGTAAATTGCGTTAAATCGGAGATACGGGTGACTGAATTTCGGTGAACGTAGGCATATGGGATATGCAGAGGTTAATGTGATATATCTGTGGCTATGTCGGATATCTCCAAAACATTGTCCCTGATTCTTTCCAAATTTAGCATACTCCTTCTTAAGGTTACTGAGAAGAACCTCTATTAATTTGGCGGAGGTAAATTGCGTTAAATCGGAGAAATCGGAGATTGAAGTTCGAAAAATGTAGGTAGCTCGGAATTCTGGGTTGAGAGGATATAGCTCTGGCTGAGATCGAATATCTCCAAAACATTGTCCCTGATTCTTTCCAAACTTAGCATACTCCTACTTAAGGTTACTGAGAACAACCCCTATGAATTTGGCGGAAGTAAATTGCGTGAAATCGGAGATACGGAAGATTGAATTTCGGTGAACGTAGGCATCTGGGATATGCAGAGGTTAATGTGATATATCTGTGGCTATATTCGGATATCTCGAAAACATTGTTCCTGATTCTTTCCAAATTCAGCATACTACTTATTAAGCTTACTGAGAACTAAACCTATGAATTTGGCGGAAGTAAATTGCGTTAAATCGGAGAAATCGGAGATTGAAGTTCGAAGAATGTAGGTAGCTTGGAATTTCTGGTTGACATGATATAGCGTTGGTTATATTCGGATATCTCGAAAACATTGTCCCTGATTCTTTCCTAACTTTGCATACTCCTTCTTAAGGTTACTGAGAACAACCCCTATGAATTTGGCGGAAGTAAATTGCGTGAAATCGTAGATACGGAAGATTGAATTTCGGTGAACGTAGGCATCTGGGATATCCAGAGGTTAATGTGATATATCTGTGGCTATATCGGATATCTCGAAAACATTGTCCCTGATTCTTTCCTAACTTTGCATACCCCTTCTTAAGGTTACTGAGAACAACCCCTATGAATTTGGCGGAAGTAAATTGCGTTAAATCGGAGATACGGAAGATTGAATTTCGGTGAACGTAGGCATCTGGGATATCCAGAGGTTAATGTGATATATCTGTGGCTATATCGGATATCTCGAAAACATTGTCCTGATTCTTTCCAAATTTAGCATACTCCTTCTTAAGGTTACTGAGAACAACCCCTATGAATTTGGCGGAAGTAAATTGCGTTAAATCGGAGATACGGAAGATTGAATTTCGGTGAACGTTGGCATCTGGGATATGCAGAGGTTAATGTGATATATCTGTGGCTATATCGGAAATCTCGAAAACATTGTCCCTGATTCTTTCCAAATTTAGCATACTCCTTCTTAAGGTTACTGAGAACAACCCCTATGAATTTGGCGGAGGTAAATTGCGTTAAATCGGAGATACGGGCGATTGAATTTCGGTGAACGTACGCATATGGGATGTGCAAAGGGAAGGTGCCGTTGGGTGGGTCGTTCGGTGAAAGGGGGTAGGCCTTGAAGCGGGCGGCCTTGCGTAAGGGTTGTTGCGGGTGAGTCTAGACAGCGCCCGGAATCTGTGGCTGGAATTTCTGTGGCCCATTTCACACTGGTCGTTAAGCGGATCCAGCATATCAGATTGACAAAATGATTAACTGACGAAATCCAAAAAATTTCTTTTCTAAACAATTTTTATGTCGGCGTGTGAGGCGTCGTTTACCATGTTTTAGCGAATTTTCAAAGAAAATGAAGCTATTGCAATGGCTTCGAAATTTAAATAATATAAATTTTTGGAAATTTTCTTCATAGAAATCCGTTTCAGACCATTCTAAAACGATTCCTGAAATTTAACACTTTTTTATATGTATATATATATATATGTGTCACTCCAGACGATAACTCTCGATAGAATTGAGATAAACAGCTCAAATTTGCACAAAAAATCTATCTTGGCAATCGAAAGGCTAAGTTCGAAGATGGGCGAAATTGGCCTACTCTAAGGAGGGTTTTGGCGCATTTAAAGTGCGCAAAAATTACCCAAAAATCCCCAAAATGTTATTTTCCAACAAGTGACCCCTCATTTTAAAGGTTTTTGCACGCTGAACACGATGGTGGAATCGGATTTTAGATATCTTGATCCGTTCTCAAATTAGAGCATTTAAAGTGCGCAAAAATTACCCAAAAATCCCCAAAATGTTATTTTCTAACAAGTGACCCATAATTTTAAAGGTTTTTGCACGCTGAACACGATGGTGAAATCGGATTTTAGATATCTAAATCCGTTCTTAAATTAGAGCATTTAAAGTGCGCAAAAATTACCCAAAACTAGGATAATCTTTAAACTCTTACCCCCCCCCCCACCCCCTTAGAGTGGTCAGATATGGAAATCACATGAGAGGTGCTTAGGTACCGATCCGAATTATACTGCACCATTGGTCCTGTTTACATCGTGAACCATAACGTGGAATGGAAAGTTGCGATGTATCCGTACAGGCAACTTTCGATTCCAATAATTCTCAAGCAGTTTCAGGTCCACTCAATGTTGAATACTAGAATAGAACAATATTTCAACGTAGCACCCACATGTTTTTCCAAGTGATCCTTCCAGAAACCACATCCTTCCTTCATAGTTTATTTCAAGATTGAGCCTGCATGAAAAACAACCTGCACTTGAAGCACTCATGATTTTCTATAACAACTCCTTTACCTACTGCACTCTCTTGAGTAGGTAAGTCAAAAGTCCTAACTACCCTATCCTACCTAATATGAACCCACAGCGATCAAATAAATAAGCACTTAGTACAATTACGTAATAAACAAACGGTAGAATCAGGATGGACAAAACGTACAAATTAAAATAAATACGAAGAGAATATACATAGAAAACCAAATTTTAGACCGAAGTTTTCCTTTATTCAAAACCATAGCCATTAATTCGAATATTTCTTTGAAAATTCGCTCATTAAGTCATGCTGCATGACTGGTTTTTTTTTTTTTTGGTCGCTGAATTGATTGAGAGTAGTTCCAGCACGTTCAGACGGCGTCAAGTGATCAAAATTACAACATTTTGGTTCAAAACACCCAAAAATGATTTTTCTGCACAAGGTGCCATTCTGTGGTCTCCACAAGTGCCCAGTCAGGCCGTAATGAGTGCTCTGGCAGTCACGTTCATTCGCGCTACTCAACATATTTTAGTAACGAAGAAAATTATTAAGTTACAATATTTATTTCTCGAAATATTTCTTCGAAAATTCACTCATTGAGCCATACTACAAGACCGGAATTTTTGCACTCAAACGTCATTTTGAATTAGTCACCAAACTACCTACCAACCGGTTTATACGGAGAATGATTGGCATGTTAAGCATACCTGTTTTGTCTGAAATGCCAGTAATACCACTACCTAGGATTCTAATCTTGCGAAAACAATAGTATTACGATTATAATATAATAATATAATATTATACGTATAATATAATGTTTAGGGTCAGTTCGTGCTGATTTTTTTGCACGCAATGCAGCCTTTGTTCTTGGACTGTGGCTTCCCGCGGCCCTTCGCCTATTTCACGATTTTCCAAGCTCTGATCTTCCTCGCTCTCTTCAAGAATTTCTATGACAACGCGTACGACGACGGTAAACAGGTGAGCAAAAAAAAAACAAATTTAAAATAAATAAATTTAAATAATTTAAATTACCTAATTAAAATATATATTAATTTTAATATATTTATTATATTAATTAATTAAATTAATTTTTAATATTGAAATAATTTTTTTAATAATTTAAATAAATTTAAAAAAGTCCTTGTCTTTGTACTAACTGTGTGATGTTTACACTTTTTTTTTGCTTCACTACCGATCGTAGGGAAGCCTTGGATTCGTGATTGAGTAAAAATTTATGTCCTCCAAAATGAAAATGTCCACTTCCATTTTGCGTTTCAGCCATCAAGGAACATTTCTGGTTCCTTGTGTGTCTCTGCCTGTCTGTGGCAATTACTTGTAAAGCCCATAACTATAGGAAACAATCGTCGAAATGGGCTGGAATTTGGATGGTAGTTGCGGGTTGGGTCACAGACGGTCCCATACCAAAATCAGTGAAAAATTACGGTAGTTTTCGGCTGCGCATGCGCAAACGTAAAATACTTGAAAATCTCATAACTACCCTTAATATCGTTGAAATGAGTTCAAACTTAGACGGTCGATCAGGAATAATACTTGGATAGTTCCAAATGAATTTCATTGGAATCGTGCAGTAATTTTCGTCTGCGCATGCGCGAACATGAAATGTTGACCGTTTCCTTGTGACGCTTCTAACTAGGTACGCGAAAAACAGTCGTACAGAGCTGAAATTTTGAGGGTACACGCGAGTCCAGTTCCAAAATCATGGAAATCGTTTCGTCTGCGCATGCGCAAACGTGAAGTACTTGAAACGCCCGTAACTACTTTAAAATATCGTTGAAATGAGCTCAGATTTGGAGGGTCGACCGATAATTCTTTAATAGTTGCGCTACATTAGGCGGTGATTCTCCTTCGTGCGGTTTGTCCTATCTTTACAAAAACAACGATATGAAATGGTAACATTGTGTAGATCGTATTCGATGATACCAAAGAGGTACACAGAAGGGTTTGCGATTGAAATAGTCAAATGGGTACTTACGACCAGGCAGTTCTCCACAAGACATCTCAGAGCCTGCCCCCTGTTTTTGAGCATCATCATCTCACATGAACAGCACATTATCCCGATGTGCCTTTCACGTGAAACGAATTTGCTCACGACCTAACTTCCGCATAACTCACATCAAAACCCACAGAACAACAACAAAATCTATCAAATACCACATAAACACAATTTTGAAAAACTTCCGGACACCACCGACGCGAGTTGAAAGAAAACTGACCGTTTATGAAGGGATGGCAACGATAAATCGATGTTTGGGAAACATCGATGTTTTTCCATCGATGTCTTTTAGTCGAGGTTTCCAAACCATGTTTTAAAACATCGATGTTTCACAATGCAGTATGCCATAACTTTTTCAGATTTAACTTAAAACGCTGGAAATACTGCCGAATCTTCTTTATTTATATATTTGAATCACATTTTTGACCTGCTTTTCTACCTGCTCAATTATTATACATAAGTTATGAAGGGTTTAAAAAAAATTAACATGAGGTAAAACTATCTATGAGGTGTTGAAATTCAATTCAGTGCAATTCAATTCAATCAATATTTATTTTATTTTTATTTTTTACACGGTGTTACATGATATTACAATGTAGTCTTATTACTAACATTATGAATTTCACTATGTACATATGATTTTGCCAGGTTACCTACTTATATCACGAAGAAAATAAAAACTTTTCGTCATTTTGGCTTTGGAAGCCTCTTTATGACGAACTCAAGATACTGTAATCCACACGGCTGCCTTCTTATTGAATTTAATTAAGTTTACTTAGAGATAAGGTTGTATGGCAAAATGAATAATAACTGTTGATTTGCTGTGACAGCAAGAGCCTATTTAAAAAACGTCTGCCAAGTTGGGTGGGCAGTGTAGCTTCCTCACTTATTGTAACATGGACGTGTAGAATCAGTTGGTAAAAAAAAAGAAGAGTCAAAATGACTGAATAGCAATAAATAGACCAAACAATAAATAAATTAAATAAATACCCAACATAACCAAATCACCAAACAAAAAAACACCTAAAAAGGCAATAAATTAGGCAAAAAATAGGAAAAGGAGGGGGGATATGGTAGTGGGGTAGGAACTAGGCAATAAATTACCTAACATGCGTAATAGGATCAAACATAATATTATCAACATTTTTTCCAACATTTACTGTTCGCGCATGCGCAGACGAAAGTTACAGTGCGATTCCAATGAAATTCGTATGGAACTATCAAAGTAATATTCCTGATCGACCCTCCAAGTTTGAAAGCATTTCAACGACATTTAAGGTAGTTATGGGCGTTTTGAGTTATGAGCGTTTTTCACGTTTGCGCGTGCGCAGACGAAAGTTACTGCACTTTTTCAATAAGTTTGGTACGGGACCATCTGTGACTCAAACCGCACCTACCCTTCAAATTTCAGCCCGTTTCGACCATTATTTCGGGTAGTTATGGGCGTTACAAGGAATTGGCCACAGACAGACGGACAGACGGACAGACAGACAGACGGAACCAAAAATGTTCTTCGATGTCTGAAACACAAAATGGTAGTGGAAATTTTCATTTTGGATGACATAAATTTTTTTACGCAATCACGAATCCAAGGCTTCCCTACCCTTCGGTAGTGAGGAAGCAAAAAGAGGAAAAACTAGACGATACCTATTAATTGGAATGCACTTCCGTGTTTTATTTAACATTTTAGTATTTAAGTGAGATAGGTAGTCAGTCAGTTTAAAATATGTAGTTCAACAAGTTAAATCAGGTTAAAACATTTAAAATACGTTATTTACATTTTAAAACAAATTCCATGCCCTTTGATATTCTTTTTATGCGAATTTAAATTCACATAAAAATGTTTTCTCATCATTCTCTTATTCATGATTGATAAGTAATATAAGCATCAATTTTTTTTCTCGAAAATGGCCCTCAGCGTGGATTTTGTCATCGACAGAAAACAATAAACGATGTAAAATAGAAACATCGATGGAAAAACATCGATGTTTTGCTGCGAGATCGATGGTTGCTAGTCGGTGTTTAAAAACATCGATGTTTCGATTTTTTTTTACCATCCCCTATGCGTGCGTGAGGAAGGAAGTTGGGAAAATAACGGCGGAGGACGGTATTGCGCCGTAGGCCAACCGACCAATCAGGAGGCTTAAAATTCACCTTCGGTTCTTTATTTGTACTTCGTCGAAACGGAGCCCTCGGCAGGCAGGTACCTCTGCGCCTGTGAACGCTGCTCTTGAAGGGAGGAAGACGAAAGAAAAATAATATTCAGTAAAACAGCCAGTGTTGCCACCTTCAGCGTCACACGAATCCAGGACTGCAAGTCAGGTACAAATGAGAAATCACTGGTTTGGTTGGAAAGATTGTCCATTTGACCAGAAAATGCCATACCTACATATTTTGTCGTCATAATTAGGTATGCACCTACCAAAAATAGGTTCTACGAGTAATTTTAGGTATGTAGGTTCCCTGAGTAGAAATGTAGGTGTATGCACGTACCTAAATTAGGTTCCCTGAGTGATTTTGTTGGTTTAGGGTTGAGGAAGAAACCCTAAAATTCTTCACAAAATGGGTCGTTTTTGTGAAGGGGGCGCTATATTCTCTCCTTCTGGCTCTGAATTATAATTTAAAATTTGTTTCTACATATACCTAATTTTATAATTTTCTTAATTATTTTATATTACCTACCTAATTCTATAATAACATGAAGGGACATCAAGGGATGTTTTTCAATGAAATCCCAGAGCCACAGGGGCATTTACATAACTTCCCCTGGAAGCACTCACTTCACAAAAACCAACCCCTCTGCGTCTCAAACCATAAATAAATAATTAGTTTTAATAAAAATACTATTGTCCTGAAGTAATTTTTAAACTAAAATAGCAGTTACAAAATTTTTATAATTTAAAATTTGTTTCTACATATATAATTTTATAATTTTCTTAATTATTTTATATTATTTACCTAATTTCATTAAAAACATGAAGGGGCATCACGGGATATTTTTCAATGAAATCCCAGAACCAGAAGGGCACTTAGATAACTTCCCCTGGAAGCACTCGCTTCACAAAAACCAACCCCTCTGCATCTCAACCATAAATAAATAATTAGTTTTAATAAAAATAATATTGTCCTGAAGTAATTTTTAAACTAAAATAGCAGTTACAAAATTTTTATAATTTAAAATTTTTTCTACATATAATTTTATAATTTTCTTAATGGTTTTATATTATCTACATACCTAATTCTATTAAAACACGAAGGGGCATCATGGGATATTTTTCAATGAAATCCCAGGACCAGAAGGGCACTTACATAACTTCCCCTGGAAGCACTCGCTTCACAAAAACCAACCCCTCTGCGTCTCAACCATAAATAAATAATTAGTTTTAATAAAAATAATATTGTCCTGAAGTAATTTTTAAACTAAAATAGCAGTTACAAAATTTTTATAATTTAAAATTTTTTCTACATATAATTTTATAATTTTCTTAATGGTTTTATATTATCTACATACCTAATTCTATTAAAACACGAAGGGGCATCATGGGATATTTTTCAATGAAATCCCAGGACCAGAAGGGCACTTACATAACTTCCCCTGGAAGCACTCGCTTCACAAAAACCAACCCCTCTGCGTCTCAACCATAAATAAATAATTAGTTTTAATAAAAATAATATTGTCCTGAAGTAATTTTTAAACTAAAATAGCAGTTACAAAATTGTTATAATTTAAAATTTGTTTCTACATATATAATTTTATAATTTTCTTAATTATTTTATATTACCTAATTTCATTAAAAACATGAAGGGGCATCATGGGATATTTTTCAATGAAATCCCAGAACCAGAAGGGCACTTAGATAACTTCCCCTGGAAGCACTCGCTTCAAAAAAACCAACCCCTCTGCGTCTCAACCATAAATAAATAATTAGTTTTAATAAAAATAATATTGTCCTGAAGTAATTTTTAAACTAAAGTAGCAATTACAAAATGAAATAAGTAAAATACAATAACCTATTTTGATACATCACAAATACGCTGCAAATGATTTATTACACGTTTTATTATTTACCTGTATTATAGATGCCCGTTCTGTTGTTTTCTGTGGTCCGTACCCCCCAGGAAAGCCCTAAATGGAGTACTAGAGCCGGCCCGGGAATTACAGTTTCAAAAAATGCGCGAGGTTAAATAATTCAATCATTAATTATTTATTGTTATTCGTGAAGCATAACGTTTGCTCAAGTTATCAAAGTACCTATAATCAAAATCCAAAAGATCCATCATTTTTCAAATGAAATAATATCAAGAACAGCCAACTCGATTTCATACGGCCACCCGTGATCGTAATAAGGCGATCCCTAGCAATGATATCTGTGCCGGATTTATACCGTTTGATTCACGATCGTGTTGACGATGCTTTTCGGTGCAAACGAACGGCTGGTCGTACAATGATCCGGGTGGTCTCAAAAAATTCTTTAGTTCGAGATGAATTTAAAAACACAAAAAAATGTACCCTTCTATTGAAAAGTTTTCGAGCTACGGCGTTCTGAAAATTTCAACCCCTATTTTTCACCCTTTAGAGATGACTGTAACGCCAAGCTTCACGGACCAACTAGACCCCGAACGGGACCTACAAACCAAATTTCATTAATTTTGATTCGTGAAAACTAAGAAAAGTGCGAAATACGGCTTACCTTGAAAATAAGTACCTTGAAACGGAAACCATCAAATTTTGAGGGGGTTAACAATTTTTTTTCATGCTCGATTCCAAAGGTTAATTACTGAAAATAATAAACCAAAATTAGCAAGGTTAGTATATTTCTTAGTCTCATTCTGGCAATAATAAGCAAAATAGTTATTTTCAACAAAATGTTCATTTATTCTAAAACATGAACGGTTTTTTGTACCTATTTAAAAATTTGTTCCCTAAGAAAACATAATTATAGGCACCTACATATTTAGTAGGTAAGTAAGTACACATATTTTACCGTTGTATTCCACTTTCATTGCCTACTTATTATTATTACCATTATTATTTTACTTATTACTTATTATTATTATTATTATTATTATTGTTATTTGAAATTCGGAACTCATTCCCTGTAACCAAAGCCAGATATTGTCTGGAACGAATATCGGTAGGTACCTGCTTGAAACCAAATCGAAATTTTGGAGGGTTTCAGAGTTCAGAAGCTGATTTGCACCTGCCTAGACTTAATTCATAAAACTTGCTTTCGTAACACCAAATATTTCGAACCCTTTGCAATTTGTTAGTCACTAAAAAAAAATAATAATAATTAAGTAGGTGATACCTAATAACTTGAAGTAGGTAAATTTATGCCCAAGACAAGATGTTGGTCCAATTGATGTTATTTATACCTTCCTACCCAATTATTATTTTGTAGAAACCTGCGGAAGTCGTCAGCAGCGACAGCAGGCCCGATGGTTCGGACGACAGTCCAAAATCGGAGCAGCATCACCAAAAGAATTCGTCAACGAGAAAAAGGAAAACATCTGCCAAAGCTGAGGCGTCCCGGTAGCAATGGGTAAGCATTGGAAGATAACACTGTGAAGGTGCAGCAAAGCTCTGCTCTCCAAATCCATTTAATTTCAATAGTTTCGCCTAAGAATTTGATTATAATATCTGCATTGCTGAACTCATTGACCAGCGACTGATATTTCCTCAAATGTTCAATTTTCAAAATTATATCTCCTAAAAAGACCTAATTTGCTCACTTCAGTTTCAAGTTGAAGAACTCCTTTTTCCACTGTTCTGAACCCTGGAGGGGTAGGTACCAGTTATTATCAAAATCGGTAGCACCAACACAAATAAAACCACTAAAACCACCACCAAGACCACTATAATACTCACTGAGTCATCGGTTATTATCACAGACGAGTAAATCATGTCATTTACTATTGAGATTTATGTCATTGATTTTAAAGTCATTTTTGTCATTTATTTTTGTGATTCGTGTCGTGTTATTCCACTAATTCCGCGATTTTATGTCATTTTAAAATTACGACGTCATTTTATTCTTCAAGTTCTGGCAGTCCTACACAGACCCTAATGATTTCGAAAAAATAATAAAACCTTGGGAAAATGTAGGAAGACGCAAAAACAGTTTCTGTACGCTGAGATTTATTTTAATAATACTGCACAAAATTTACAAGAACCAATTGTTTATTTCCAATGAAATATTTAAACTAAGAACCATTTACAAATGAAAAATCATTAAAATATAAAATCACATGGGATTCAAGATTGTCCTCAGTCAAACTGGTCCGTTTCTCACTCAGCAGCGTCTTAAATTTAGAAAAAGACCTTTCTACATCAGCAGAGGATGCAGGGGCATATTTCGCTTGAGGAACATCCTTCGGCGTTCATCATTCAGGCTGGAATGGAACCAGTTCTTGCAGAAAGCGTCTTTTTAATGTCATTTGTACAGCATTTTGGCGATTTATGTCATTTATTTAATTTAATTTTTGTCATTTATTTTTGTGATTCGTGTCGTGCTATTCCACTAATTCCGCTATTTCATGTCATTTTAAAATTACGACGCGTCATTTTATTCCAGCCCCTAATGATTTCGAAAACATTATAAAACCTTGGGAAAATGTAGGAAGACTCTTAAAACAGTTTCTATACGCTGGGAATTATTTTAATAATACTGTGCAACATTTACAAGAGCAAATTACACTTATTTCCAATGAGCCTGAAGGACGGACGCCAAGGGATTTTCCTCAAGTGAAATATTTATGCCCCTGCATCCTCTGATGATGTAGAGAGGACTTTTTCTAAATTTAAGACGCCGCTGAGTGAGAAACGGACCAGTTTGACCGAGGACAATCTTGAATCCCATGTGATTTTATATTTTCTCCTTCTTCTTCTCTGGGTGCCCTAGATGTAAGCCATCCATAGGCGAACATTTTATATTTTAATGATTTTTCATTCGTAAATTGTTCTTTATTCAAGTATTTCATTTAAAATATTTAAGAATGAAAATCATTAAAATATAAAATCGTATGGGATTCAAGGTTGTCCTCAGTTAAACTGGTTCGTTTCTCAATCAACAGCATCTTTAATTTAGAAAAAGTCCTCTCTACATCAGCAAAGGATGCAGGGGCATATTTCACTTGAGGAAAATCCTTTGTCTTCCATCCTTCCATGGATACACAATAATAACCCCTTTTAGGACGTCCCTCAGTAGTAAGAGACGTCCTTAATTATTTGATATAGTTTCACAATGGAATGCTTTTTACTTATTTATTTTATTTTATTTTTTACAAAAATTAATCCTGCTCCTGCTTAAAAGTTGGCGAAAAAGCTGAATAGTTTGTTTAGAAGCAAAATTCAATTTCCTCCACAACATACTGTTCTGAATTCTTACGGTTTGGTTAGTAAAATTAAGGATACTCAAGTGCCTACAAATGCTAAACAAACATTAATCATTAAAACTAGCACTTCCAAATTTCTTCCAGTAAAACAATCAATTTTGGTTACAATTTTATTTTATTTTATTGTTTTAAATTTTGTTTTGTACCGAAAAACGTCGCTGACTGACTTATTTTTGTTCAAGGTGGAACCGCCAACTTGTCGCACTTGAGGTGCCTACCTAAGATCTCTACAATTTCAACTGTTAATGTGGAGAACAATAATTTACTGTTCTACATACGCTAAGTACATGATCGTACATGTCACCATTATGTATAAATCTTGTTTTTACTCAGTCAGACTCTTACCTATTTAATTCTTGAATTCACGTCCCGTACATTTCATACAGTTATTCAACTCATTTTTAACAATGAGACGATTTTATATTGTACTGTAAAATAATAAAAGTGGTTAAATAAATCGTTAAATAAATTACGTTTAGTCCTTAAAAGAACGTATTAAATTGTTTTGGCTTAGTCAAACTTCATTCCCCTATTTCCTGGTCGAGCAGCTTTCAATTGTGGAGGTGAAGCGGGAACGTAGAATTAGATTACTTGTATAGACTAGGTAGGTATTTTCTTAAAATCACACAACACGTAGGTTCTATACTGTTCAACGATTCTAATGTTAGAATTTTACACATAGTTACCAACCACTTGCTTCAAGTTACTTCATAATATGATAAGAAGTCAATTTTTCTAAAAGTCACATCTTTTTCAAAGAATTTTTGTTGATATATACAGGGTGGGAGGTAACGGGTGGTTCACCCCTTTCTGGACTTATTTCTCACTCTAGAAAAAAAACGCCTTCCCCCTAAATCGATGATTTTCTATCGACCTAGCTTATCGCCGACTGTCTAAATGTGTCCAAACGGGTACTAACTTCGTAATTTCAAATAGGAACCCCCATTTCCTGTAGCAGATTCAGATTCTACGCAAAATTTCATGAATAATAGACCCCTTACTCAATTTTTTACGCCACTTCCAAAATTCGACAATTTTAGGCAATTTTTACCAACATCAAGTGTGGCTCATGACTTTTGGCTGTTTTTTCACGCTGAATTCAACGGTAACAACTACTTGGAATTTCGAGTGCATTTGAAGTTTTAAATTCCAGTGAGAAAACTTGTAGTGTTGAAATTGTTAAAATTGCTCCAAACGCAAATTTTGACCAAAATATTGGAATTTAAAACTTCAAGTGCATAAGAAATTCAAAATAATTGTTAGCATTGAATTCAGCGTGAAAAAAACCAGTCAATGTGCCACACTTGAAGTTGGTGAAAACTGCCTTAAAGTGTCCAATTTTGGCCTAGTTTTGGAAGTGGCGTAAAAAATCGAATAAGGGGTCTATTATTCATGAAATTTTGCGCAGAATCTGAATCTGCAATAAAAAATGGGGGGTTCTTGTTTGAAATAACGAAGTTAGTACCCGTTTGGACACTTTTGGACTCTTCTGGACAGTCGGCGATAGGCTGGATCGATAGAGAATTATCGATTTAGTGGAGGAGTAGGCGTTTTTAGTTTTTTCTAAATTGAGAAATAACGGAAAAAGGGGTGAACGATCATTTACCTCCCACCCTGTATATATACCTAGTCATACATAAATATGATGATCATACATAATATAGGACATTCGACAAACAAAGTAGAGAAGACAATGGGTAAGTACCAGGGAAATGAAATCATACTCCATAAACAAAATTAAATTTTCTGATTTATTGGTTTTTAGTATTATGACGATAAAATTATTTATTGGGATGTCGACGAATAGATCTCTCTATTAACTCACGTCGACTGTACTTGATCTACAAAGCGTCTCCTTCTCGGGATTCATAAGGGCTGTAACAATATTTAATAAAAGATCTGAGTTGGTTAAAAGAGCTGTTGATTTTTGCCCTGTTTATAAACATGCTCCATCGACGACGCTACATGAGAAGAAAACCCCACAGAATTCAATTGCCAGGAGTCAAAAAACATAGATAATATAGGTATTGACAACAATTTTATCCACGTCAAAAAACGTTCACTATGAACGCCCTGTTTTATAAAATAATTGTAGTACGTAACAAACAATTTTTTAAAACTATTTTATAAAATGTATAGTTGTAAAAATTGCTCGAAAAGTTTTTCTAACAGAATTTCCATTGGTAGGTAATCTTCGCCTCAATAAAACAAGAATTATTTCATAAGAAATTATTAAAATCTTTGTAGGCTAAATTAACAAAACAAAATTATGTTTCTAGTGCAAACTAAATCGTGGGTAAACAGCGACACTTTATTTAACTAGGTACTTTAAAATGATAATGGCAATCAAGAACGTTCCTTCCACTAAAAATGATATTTTATTACTTCAACATTACTCAATATAAAATAATATGACCAAAAACTAGATGCATTACGTTCTTTCAATCTACCTGATTATTTTTGTATGCAATATTCTGTATTCATGTAAAATAAAAATCGTTCATTCATTCAGTTGGATTTTGAACAGTGAAATAAAGTAGGTACTTTCTAATGATAGTTCCTCTGTAACAGCTCCAAGTTGGTTTAAGACTTTTATTTTAACCATTATTATGAACAAATTCAAACACAACGAATACACGTGATCCAATTGTGCTTTAAAATGTTTAATAATAGGTACGTTGGGTGTTTGTTTTAAATTCAAAAATGTTTTAAATTCAATTTTTTGGTAAGGGACGTTCCAGTATTAATTTTGTTGCAATACTAACAACAAATCGGTTGATTTTTAGAGACAACATTTATATTAATGAATAGATTTATACATTTACTTGTCTAGTTTTGTTGTAATTGTCTTACTGAATATTAATAATCAATAACTTGATCACCATAGGCTGGACCGCTCCACCTATTTATTTACAAATATCGCTCAATAACAACTTGTTGCAAATCTGATATGTAGTTGATGACAATAACATGAATTCTTTATTAATTAATAATAGGTTATACAAATAAATTAGATACATGTAGCTATGTCATAAGGAATCAATTTACATACAACAGTATGTCTATAAAGACAGAATCTAACAAGCTGTAATATGCAAGTTTTATAAATTGGGTTTCAATCCGAGTTTCATAAATTGGTTTTATTATTATTTGCGAGGTTTTAGCCAAAATGAGCTTCTTGCGGATTTTTTTGGCGAGAAAACCCGGTGGCAGGAGTAAGTTTAAAAAATAAATAGTTTAAAAGCGAGTTTAAAAAATAAATAAATAAATAAAATTAAAATAAATAACTGAAATCAAAAATTTTGGTTGTAGGTACCTATATTAAATGGCTGAATATTTAAGGTCGATTTAAGAATGGTTTCCTAATACAGATGAAAGATCCAGAGGTAATGCCTATGGTATGTCTGTGTACATGTAATAGCTTCTGAAGCTAAAACAATAATAAAATTAATTGAGTTTACTAAAAGTACAAAAAATAATTTATACATAATTTAATGGACGTTCTTACCGGATAACGCCGTTTCCCCAAAAACTCCGAACCAACCGTCCTTTTGGATTTGTAGTCCTGTTGACAAGAGAAATTAATGCTGATTAAGAAAGCGGTACCTAATTAGATACTCAGATAATCTTATCAACATAATTTAGCTGTTACATAATACCTATTTCGTACAAATGTATTACTCAACTTAATGTTTTCCGTTCAAAATATTCGGGCCAGAATAAAAAGTAAGGGACTTGGAAACTTCTATAATATTATTATGTAGGTATATATTATGTAATAATTATTGAACGCCATACGGAAGTTGAATTTATAAAAACAACAATTACCACTGGCTTGAAATGTTGTTACGAGTATATTTGGCAGGTAGCTAATTACACTTGGCCAATATAGCCAAGGGCAGCGAATTTTCCAATTTCCAATAGAAATTGACTACCTACTCTCAAAATTAATTAGTTACGTAATTACGTAGGTAGGTATACACTTATTCGTAACTTCCAATTTACCCATGATGTAGGTTTTTAAAGGTCAGTTTAATTAATATTTTTGTGAGTTTACTTACGAACGAGACGCCAACCGGTAATTGGACGGGGTTTTGTAGTGAAATTTTCTATGAGAGTTGAGTTCATGCTACCGACGGTTAACTTTCTTGAATTGAAACATGAACGAGAATTTCATTATTTTTCAAAAGGCTGTCTTCATTATTTTGTGGGCCCTTAGTAAGTAATGTAAGTATGTAATCGTAAGTACGTAATTTATTCGTTGACCAGTCGTAAGTAGATCTATCCAGTAATAAATGCAGTAATAAATCTTGTCATAAATACAGATTTATTACAAGAATCCTTGGAATTCCGTGTTTTTAATTAATCTATTCTCAATTTACAGTCAAGCATTTTTCCAACGAAATTTGCATCAGATTCGGAGTTTCTCCACCTCAGAAAACGTATTTTGAAAGGTGGAACGCCCGAATTTGAAAATTCTTACCTATTTATTAATCTGTACACGTCCATAAAATTCCATGAAGGAAGGTGCAACAGGAAAAATGTGCTATTAACTCGCACAAGAATCCTTGGAATTCCGCGTTTTTAATCAATCTCTTCTCAATTTACAGTTGAGAATTTTTCCAACGAAATGCGCATCAGATTCAGAGTTTCCCCACCTCATAACTCGTATTTGAAAGGTGGAACGCCCGAATTTGAAAATTTTTATATATTAATCTGTATACGTCAATAAAAATTCTAAGAATGAAGGTGCAATAGGAACAAATTGTTATCAACTCACACAGATTGTATTATAGCGGTATAAATTAATTATAAAGGAAAAGTACCTAGAATAACCAAAAATGCACCATTTTCAACACAGCTAATTATCTGTTCGAAATTGAGATACATTTAGAAATCTTTGCAAAAATTTGGGTAAGTGATTATTTGATGGGAACAATAAACAATAATTTAAATGTGAAAAAACCACAGTCATGCAGCATGGCTATAAGAGCGAATTTTCGAAGTTTTCGGCTTCTTCCTCCTCCGCCTAAAATTTTCTGAAAATTAATTTTCGGCCAATGTTTTCCCAACTTGATACCATACAAAATTAAAACAGGAGTAGTTTTACGCAAAGTAAAATTTGGGGTGGAAGGAGGGGGAGGGGGAAATCAAAAATGTTTTGAATACCAGAAGAGTAGGTATTGGGTACGTAACAAATTTTTTGTTCCATTTTTTGCCGAGTAACACCTCGGTTTGTAGATTTTCCAACGCTGAACACGATGGTGAAGTCAGAATTGCGATATCCCATTCCGTTATCAGATTAGAGCAGACGAACCAGGAAGAACATCTCAAGAAATAACCACGTTCCTTCATCTTCAAAGTGCTCCAGTTTGAGAATGGAATGAGATATCGCAATTCTGATTTCACCATCGTGTTCAGCGTACAAAAACCTTTAAAATGAGGTGTCACTTGTCAGACTTTTTCATTTTGGGAATTTATGGGTAATTTCCCCCCCTAAAACTCCCCAAAACTCCCCCTTAGGGTGACCCGATTCGGCCCATCTTCGAACTTAGCCTGTCGATTGCCAAGACAGATTTTTCATGCAAATTTGAACTTTTTATCTCAATTCTTTCGAGAGTTATCGTCTGGAATGACACATACATATATAAATATATATATAAATATATAAATATATAAACATATAAGTATATAAATATATATATATACATATAATTTTTGGTGTCTTTCGGCAGGGAATTCAGGATGGTGTGAAACGGATTTTGGTATAAAAATCTTTCGGAAATTCGAGTTTTAAAAAATTTGGACCGAGAACAATAGCTTCCTTTTCCTTTTTTAAAAAGTTCAGAGGCCTGTGAGCTGTTCAAATTTGGGTTGGTAGTAGTTTGATTCAAATAAGATCAAAGATTCGCTCATTAGGCCATGATGCATGAATGGAATTTTGGTATTACTCCCACATACCTAGTTCAAATTAGGTACCTATTTCAATATGCTGTAGTAGGTTATTCTGTACTATTTTTCCGTAGATGTAATCGGTCATCCTATTCCCAGGCAGATTCCATTTACGAATACGGTCAAAAATGTCGGCAAAATCAGAGGAGGACGTGCGGCGTAAATAAATTTAAATTATTAAAAATTCCTTAACCTTATTGACGATAAATTCATTATTTAATTAACGATTTTAACCACTACCCACCGGTAACCTTCGCTTGCCCAGGAACTCCGTCCCAACCGTCCGTTTCCCGTCGCAGTCCGACCCTGGGGAAGTGCACTTTTTCCTCGCCCACCTGGTCCTTTTATCGAAGTATATCGCTGTATATACAAGAACCACACACATTAAACATTATCATTGAAATATTGGTTCATTTAGCCATAATTTAGAAATCAGTCTGACGAGAAGTTGCCGACATGTTTAGTGTTCAAAAATAATGTCAAGGGCGGTAGACTTAAAAATACAGTGAAAGAAACAACATGGAATTAGAAATATAATAAAATATTCCTTCGCCGCTCCTACCTGAAACAGAAATTACTGTTATTAGAATTCATAAATAAGTTTAGCTACGAATGACAAGCTGAATATAATATGTCATTAATTTGTTTGGAAATCTGAAAAAAAAAGTCTTACAAATCTGGTACCTAATTAGAATTTGATGGCAAAATATGGCCACCAGTTGAAATAAAATAAAATCACTTCGAGAACAACTAAAAATAAAATTTTAAAATAATGAGTGGAATTAGGTATGGCTAGGCTCATGAATTAAGTATGGCTAGGTATGTAGTACGTATTTACTTGGAAAGAATGAAGATACTGAAGATGCGAAATTTGAGAAAAATTGTTAGATTTTATTTGTTTGAGGAAGAGGGAAAAATCTGAACAAAGTGAATTGAATGTGTCCAATCGATTGTCTTGTAATTTTCCAAACATTACGAAGTTGCACGTTTCACTTAATTTGTGTTCACTCTCTTCTCATTCTTTGTATGTTGTTTATTCATTTGTTAAATGGTTAATTTGAACATTAAGCTGCTTGAAATCCGTACTTGTCAACACAGAGTTTGGTCCAGGTGTGCATTTTCATGCCTAAGCATGAATGATCCTAGGTGTGCATGATTAATTTTCTAGGTAGAGCGCATTTCGATTTAATAGTTGACTTGAGTTCGAATTAGAAGTTTTTACATGTAACTACACGTTCCATGTATATTAGTCCATAAGAATGATTATGTAAACGGGTCAGTATTATTTTTTATTACTTTGGTAGAGACTTGAAAAAATTTGGTAGAGACTTGAAATAATTATTTTTTATTACTTTGGTAGAGACCTGAAATTGTATGTCTTTTCCGGAATAGAACAGTCGTCCAACCAGAATGAAGTTCAAAGAAGTGACGAGTGCAACAATCTAAAAACGCTGCAAATTAATACACAACGGTTTATTATTTACCTGTATAGATGCCCCTTCTGCGTAGATCACTGCTTTCTGTGGTCAGTACCCTCGAGCTGCCCCCAGGAAAGGCCCTAAATGGAGTACTGGAGCCGGCCCGGGAATTACAGTTTCATAAAAATGCGCGGGATTGAATAATTCAATAATTAATTATTGTTATTCATGAAGCATAACGTTTGCTCAAGTTACAAAAATACCTATCAACAAAATCCAACATACTTCAAATGAAATAATATCGCAGAACAACCAATTCGACTTCATACAGCCATCCTTGATTATAATCAGGTGCTCCCTAGTGATGATATCCTGGCCGAATTAATACCGTTTGATTCACGATCGTGTTGACGAAGCTTTTCTTTGCAATTTAACGGCTGGTCCTACAATGTTCCGGGTGGTCTAAAAAAATTCTTTAGTTCAAGATCAGTTCAAAAACGTTAAAAAAAACCATACCCTTCTACTGAAAGTTTTCTAGCTACGGCGTTCTGAAAATTTTAATCCCTATTTTTCACCCCTTAGAGATGACTGATAGTATCGCCGAGCATTCGCGGACCGACTAGACCCCGAATAGGACCAACAAACCAAATTTCATTAGTTTTGGTTCTTGGTAACTAAGGAAAGTGCGAAGCACGGCGTACGGCGAACGGACAGAAATTTTTTTAAATTCCATTTTCGGATTCTACATACCTTGGAAACCATCAAATTTTGAGGGGGGGGGGGGGGGGATTAAATTTGTTATCATGCTCGATTCCAAAGGTTC
Source organism: Leptopterna dolabrata (assembly GCA_954871275.1). Taxonomy (NCBI): domain Eukaryota; kingdom Metazoa; phylum Arthropoda; class Insecta; order Hemiptera; family Miridae; genus Leptopterna; species Leptopterna dolabrata. Next base: position 4,475,422 of record OX940989.1, on the reverse strand, counting down.
ATTATTGGAAATAATTAACCAAAATTGGAAGTACAGGATGTTTTGAGAGAAATTAAAGTTAATTACGTTTGATTCGTCAGAAATTGAATTTATTTCGATCGGGAAAAGAACCAAACCATCCTGCGTACTTATTACCTGAACGGAGACCCAGCAGAGAATGAAGAACCGAATCCTGCGAGGCACCTCCTTATATACTTTCTTCGATCCCTTTTTCGCCCTCCTTCCTCTTTCTTGTCCTTCTTGTTTCCCACCTTTTCTTTTTGTTCCACAGACCCCTTAGCCCAAGCTTATCACGTTTAAAGGGTTGCAAGACAGCGGTATCCGCACAATATCGTAGTGAGCTCCTTTTGGGTTTTCACTTGATACAAATTGGGGCGGCAGAGGGTGCGAGGATTCTTTAGATTTCCTTGCTTTTTGCGCCGTTTAATGCAATCGCAATCTTCAAATTAAACTCTTTTCCGATTTTCGTTTCAATTTCGTATATTGAACGTGGAAGACGGGTCCTATCAAAAATAAACTTCATATTAATTCAATTTAGTCAAGAAAGTATATTTTACGTCACAGAATACGTTGCTAATTAATTCACAACGGTCAAGTATTTTTCGTATATACAATACATACAGGTTGTCCCACAAGATCCCCCTCCTCCCTCCCCTTCTCATGATTGTTTACGTAGGTAGATCTGAAATCAAAATTTCATGAAAATGTTGGTAAAATTGAAATGTTGACACCAAATTTTTCAATTTTTATTGCACTGTCGAATTTTACGTGAAATTTTACCATCACCTTATCAAGATAGATGGACCAACGTTTGTCATGAAAATGTTGAAAAATATGAAATTCTGACGCTAAATAGCTTTGTTTGTTCGATTTGAACCTCATTTTCACAAAGAATTCAAATCTCCAACACAAAATGAATTTTCCGCCTAAAAAAATAAATAAAAAAATAAAATTTTAACTTTTAACATGTAGTAGTAAAATTTTAACATGTATCACACATGTAGTAGTTGGATGCATACAAAAAACACGGTTTTCCACGGTTTGCGCACGTTTTTGGCCACTGAGAAATTTAATTAATGGGTTATTTCTTCATGAAATTTCCCGCGAAATCCAAATCTGCAATAAAAAGTGGGGCTTCCTATTTGAACATTTTTGTGTCAAATTTTAAACTTTTTAAACATTTTTGTGAAATGTTGATTTTGGATTTGAGAGCTAAGTAAAAAATCATGAGGAGTTAAAGTTTGAAACTTTTTTCCTACTGGCTTCCTAAGGAAAATGGCGGGGGGGGGGGGGGGGTTCATGGGACACCCTATAACCCTATAACGTGTGGCCCATGAAATGTCCACAACTGCACGAAAGAATTTATCTGTTAATGAGATGATGGTATTTATATGAAATATTTCATCGAAATCCGACTCCAGGATTCGTATGTAGGCATGTACAAAGGTTTCTTTGGAAAATCCGTACCGTCTACATTGTAACCTTATGTAGTGGGAAGTTGGGAATTGGATCACTGGTGAATACAAGAAATTTCCTGCGAACTTCCGAGATTCTTGCGTTACTATATTATAGTTGGTTGGGCAGTATAGCTTCCTCACTTATTGTAACATGGACGGGTGGAATCAGTTGGTAAAAAAATTATGAGCCAAAATGATTGAATAGCAATAAATAGAGTAGTAATAAATTACCTAACATGCGTAATAGGAACAAACAATTCAACGTTTTTTCAACATTACATGTTCGCGGATGCGCACACGAAATTTACTGTAGGTTTCATTGAAATTCATGTGAAACTATCGAAGTACTATTGAATCGATGATTTTTTAAACAACCTATACGCCATTTACCAAATTTTACAGGATAGCAAAAAAACTATTTTTGTGTATGTCGTTCTAAACGTTTCGGAACTTTTACATTTTTTACTTGGAAGTGCCCTACTTAATAATAAGCAAAAAAATGGAAACATCATTTGCGCAATTTATTTATGTTTTGAATTTTTAAAATTGTTGGATTTCGGTTGTTTCAAAAATCAACGATTTTTTAGTAGCAATAATTGAGTTACTGAAAAGAAAATGAAGAAATAGAAACACCGTACTGTTAAGGGAGAATTTATTGAATGAAAACTGTCAATATTAAATTCTTGCAGAGTAAAGAAACAGTTTAATACACCACTAGGTAACCCTACAGAAAACCTTTTGCAGAAAAAATTATTATGAAATGCCTTTTTAGAGTGAAACTTTTTTAAATCTTTGTTTTTTTAACAACTCAGCGAAAATAATTTTTTTTAAATTTATGCATTTATTTAACGAAATAAGAAAATGTTCACAATGTAGCTATGACAAATGCTACTCCCCTCTTTAAGTAAAACTTGCGCTGAGGGGAGGTGTTGTGCTCAAATATGTGTATAGAACAAAATCAATTTCTTTTTTTCCTTTCTCCTAAATCTACCTATTTGACATATATACAATTTACAAATTTTACAGTCTTACAATTTATATATTCCTTTAATGTAATGTTTTTTAATTTCTAATTTAAATTTATTCTTGCTTTTGAGTGCTCTTAATTTAATCGGCAACTGATTAAAAAGCGTGGAGCCCCTAAAATCATACGCAAGCTGGCCACCCGTCGTTCTTCTGAAAGGAACTCTCAGGACGCATTGCCCAGTGGCACTCGTACCACCTTGCTCAATGAAATCCCATTTGTTGTCACAGAGCTCGCGAAAGATTTTTATTGTGGACATTTTGTCTCTAATCTCCTTCACTAGCAGAACTCCTAAGTCTCTAAAGACCAGGTGGGATGGATACCGACTATTTTTCTTAAGGAGTACCTTAATGATGAGCTTCTGGGCTCGATATACGGAGTTTAACTGTTCATTCGAACATCATCCCCACCCTACAATCCCGTACATGATGGTCGACTGGACCATCGCATAATAAAATAATTGGCGACATTCCAGCGGGAGAACCCCCCTCATCTGCCGGCATACGTATACCAGCTTCCTCAGTCTTTTCACCAGGTTAGCTACATGCGTGTCCCACCTCAAATGTTGGTCTATATCAATACCAAGATATCGAGCCGTCCGAGTTTGTTTAATTACAGGGCAGTGGCAAGAGGTACGCTCAATGCAAGTGGCAACATGACATTTGATTCCTCCAATTTGAGGTACTCCCGAAGCTGTCAGCGAAAAAGCAATGAAGTTAGTCTTAGCATGGAGCTTTGATATGTCTTTTATGTAAATAAAAAAACTTTGAAAAAAACACTATGATACTAAATTAGGAAGAGAACTACTTTAAACGAACACCAGTACCACACCCCAGCGACGTTGAAACGCTACTGAACAGCAAGGGATAGCAAACTAAATACACTGCCAAGGTGATGGCACAGGAGCTTCCTCGTCACAATCAGAGTGACCCATTATAAAATAGAACAGACTCGGAAGCAAAATAACATAACATTACATTACATTACATAACGTGAAATATACATATTGCATAACATTACATTACATTACATAACATTGCATAACATTACATGAAATATACATATTACATAACATGACGTCCATAATACATTACGTCCATTATACATAATTGCGAAAGATATGCGTGTTTGAAGAATTTCACGTTAGCGCATGCGCAGGGCGAACCGCTGGCTCTATCATGTTGAAATTTATATGGGACCTCAATGGGCCCTACCCCCTTAATCCCTGAGAATTACATTGAAATTGGGTGAAATCTTTGGTTACTACGGCTGTAACAAGGAAATTGAATCTATTTCACGCCAGCGCATGCGCAGAGCGCACCGAGGGTCCGATCATGCTGAAATTCATACTGGAACTCACTAGGCCTTGTCCAAACAACCCTTGAAAATTTGAGCGAAATTGAATCAAAATTGTGAAAGTTATGCGTGTTTGTTGAATTTAACGTTAGCGCATGCGCAGGGCGTACCGCTGGATCAATCATGTTGAAATTTGTATGGGACCTCAAGGGGCCTTATCCGCACCATCCCTCAAAATTTGAGCTGAATCAATTCAAAATCGTGGAAGTTATGGCTGTAACAAGGAAATGCGGACAGACTCACAGACTCACAGACTCACAGACCCACAGACCGACAGACACGGAACCAAATTTGTTCAGTAGGCTTTGAAACGCAAAATGCAAGTGGAAATTTTGATTTCTGAAGACAAAAATTTGTTGGCTCACGAAAGTGAACACAAGGCTTCCGCTGCTTCGCAGACTCGGAAGCAAAACGAATGACAGAAAAGTAAACATTGGTTCAAAGTACAAGGTTTGGCACTTCTCATTTGAGAGTGTAGAAACAACCAATATCCAGCACGAAGGTTGTTTCAAACTTCCTCAGGATTTTCAAGGCTCATTGTAACCCACTTCTAAGGCGGTTGTTTCATATCTCAAAATGTGAGTCTTGGCATGCACAATCGAAATCCGTGAAAAAAGCTACATTGCCAAAAAGTGGCGTATAGGTTGTTTCAAAAACATCGATTCTATTCCTGATCGGCCCTCCAAGTTTGAACTCATTTCAGCGATATTTTAGGTAGTTATGGGCGTTTCAAGTATTTCATGTTTGCGCATGCGCAGACAAAAGTTACGGTGCTCCAATGGTTTTAGTATGGGAGCATCTTTGGCCCAACCCGCACCTACCCTCCAAATTTCAGCCCATTTCGACCATTATTTCGGGTAGTTATGGGCGTTACAACGAATTGACCACGGACAGAAAGACAGACGGACAGACAGACACGGAACGAAAAATGTTCCTTGATGTCTGAAACGCAAAAGAGTAGAAATTTTCATTTCGGAGGACACTTTTTTAAAATTATTTTTCACTGTCACGAATCTCAAGGCTTCCCGGTAATGTTGAAGCAAAAAATAAAAAATAAAAAATAAAATTGAAAAACTGTAAAAAAAGGTTTTTAGGTAGTTACCTACCTACCTATCTTAAAAACGTTTGTAAACGTTGGGGGGGGGGGGACCTCATATACGCGAATCTTGCTGATTCAAAATGAAGAATGTAAAGTATCAATGAGGTTCGCCTTGAATACTATGCGGTACAAACAAGAAAAACACGGAGTAACAGGGAACTTGACGAGATCTGAATCAAGCTCGCACAGAACAAAGCTTTGTCATGGAGATAAGCGTAATTAAGAAACAAGATGTCGGTGAGGTTGTCTGTTCACACGTAGGTACCCAGCTAAGTTTGAGGACGAGTTTTTGATTGCAGAAAGCTCCAACCCCTCGTAGAAATCAAAGTTTTGCGAACTTTATTATTTATTCCTTCCCAATTCCCAAACGGCAATTCCGCATCTACAGTGGATATCTGCTCCTGCTTGTTTATCAGTTGCATCAAAGGATTCTGCAGTGACTCCGATTGGGTAGGTAGGGTTGGGGTTGAGGTTGAGGAGAGAAAAGAGTAGGTTGATATGTTGGACGAGTATAGGAAGGAAGGAGGTACTCCGTAGGAGTCTTTTTACTCGTACTAACTCCCCGCGGTTTTCACCACAGCAGGCATTAGTTTGGAAAGGAGGCGCTATAGGTAGAGGCTCACGGTGGTTTTCACCGCAGCAGGTGCCTGGGATGTGGAATTTAGTACCCAGGGGTTTTCACCACAGCAGGTACTAGAGGAGAAGAAGGTATCCCGCCGTTTTCACCACAGCAGATACCGGAAGGAGGCTAACACCCCTCTGTTTTCACCACAGCAGGTACCAGAGGAGAAGGTGGTATCCCCCGGATTTCACCACAGCAGATACCAGGACGGAGCACCCCGCGGTTTTCACCACAGCAGGTACTAAAGGAGAAGGAAGTGTCCCGCGGTTTTCACCACAGTAGACACTGGGAAGAAGGAGACTAGTACCCAGCGGTTTTCACCAAAGCAGGTACTAGAAGAGAAGAAGGTATCCCGCCGTTTTCACCACAGCAGATACCGGAAGGAGGCTAACACCCCTCTGTTTTCACCACAGCAGGTACCAGAGGAGAAGGTGGTATCCCCCGGATTTCACCACAGCAGATACCAGGACGGAGCACCCCGCGGTTTTCACCACAGCAGGTACTAAAGGAGAAGGAAGTGTCCCGCGGTTTTCACCACAGTAGACACTGGGAAGAAGGAGACTAGTACCCAGCGGTTTTCACCAAAGCAGGTACTAGAAGAGAAGAAGGTATCCCGCCGTTTTCACCACAGCAGATACCGGAAGGAGGCTAACACCCCTCTGTTTTCACCACAGCAGGTACCAGAGGAGAAGGTGGTATCCCCCGGATTTCACCACAGCAGATACCAGGACGGAGCACCCCGCGGTTTTCACCACAGCAGGTACTAAAGGAGAAGGAAGTGTCCCGCGGTTTTCACCACAGTAGACACTGGGAAGAAGGAGACTAGTACCCAGCGGTTTTCACCACAGCAGGTACTAGAGGAGAAGGTGGTATCCCCCGGATTTCACCACAGCAGATACCAGGACGGAGCACCCAGCGGTTTTCACCACAGCAGGTACTAAAGGAGAAGGAAGTGTCCCGCGGTTTTCACCACAGTAGACACTGGGAAGAAGGAGACTAGTACCCAGCGGTTTTCACCAAAGCAGGTACTAGAAGAGAAGAAGGTATCCCGCCGTTTTCACCACAGCAGATACCGGAAGGAGGCTAACACCCCTCTGTTTTCACCACAGCAGGTACCAGAGGAGAAGGTGGTATCCCCCGGATTTCACCACAGCAGATACCAGGACGGAGCACCCCGCGGTTTTCACCACAGCAGGTGCAAGGAAAGGAAGAGAGTAAGTCGGGCAAGAGAGCGAAGTCAAGGGTAAGAGCGAGATCAGTCGAATGACGACCTGGGCCAGAAGGGCTGTTTATAAAGGGACTTGTCCACCCGTCCCCAGTCCACAATCGGCCGTTATGACCGTTGTGGCCGATGGCGGTTGATGGAGAAAACCCTTCGGCTACGAAATAAATTTAATTTACAAGTATTTATTATTTTTAATTTTTTGCATACTAAGTACATAATAAAGTTTTATTTCATTCAAACGTAAATTTCCCCAAATCATCGTTGCTTTTCCGTTTTAAAAGTCCCAACCTCCCGAGCCTCTCCAGCCAGGTAATAACAGATTTCTTGATCCACTAAGCCTACCACGGTTTATCCAAATTTAATATGACTACCTACTGCTAACCACCCGACTTTTACTCCTACAATAGGCCTAATGGGTCAAAAAATCTGTTTTTACCTGGTTGGGAGTCTCGGGAGTGCCACCATTCGACTCAGCGAGAAAATGTACGAAAATATTGCTGCCTAACTCACTTTATGGTCAAAATGGCGATTTTTCGAAATTAGTTGTAGAATCGACCCCTGGAGGGTGGTACGACCTTCACCCTGAAACCCTACTACAGTAATACCCTACTATACGTAATATATATATTTGTTTGTGTCACTCCACACAATATCTGACTTTGAGTAGAGGAGAAAAACTACGAATTTCGCCAAAATGTTCGTATTGCCAAACAAAATGATGAGTTCGAAGATGAGCGATTTTCAGAAAATCTAAGGGGGCCAAATTTGAGTTTTTAGAGGTCAAAAATCGGTAAAACCGGCTAAAATTGCGAATAATTTCTATAAAATCACTGAAAGTGTTATGGAAGGGTGAGTAAATACAGAAAATGACAATGTCAGTTGTTTTTCGTATAGCACAGGGGTCAAATTTGGATTTTTTGGGGTAAAAAACTGTATTAACGGCTGAAATCAATATTAATTCACATGACATTGTGTGCGATGGTGATTCACGACAGAAAGAGGGATTATTTCGATGGTAAAAATATTTTTCTCTCTTAAAAAGGGTCAAATTTGACTTTATAGGGGTCAAAAATCGGTAAAAATTGTTAAAATCATGGAAAAAATTGTGTTTTGCGAAAAGCGGTATGGTTTCTCGCGATATCATCTTTTTACACAATAGCGCGAATATTTCTTTGAAAATTCGCTCTTATAGCCATGTTGCACGACTGGAACTTTTAAAATTGATTTTGATTGATCTTTTTATAGTTGGCTGATACATTGGTTTTTTGTTGCGAAATTTGCTGTCGACCGACTTCTCCAGCAAAATCGAGGCTTTTCGTTCATCGTTTGAGTTAATTTTAGTGTAGTAATCAGGTCCCTTGGTCCGCATTCTCGTAGTAACCGGTAGAAAACCCCAATTTTAGCCAAAATTTTGCTCGTTGCAACCGATATCTCGTTCCAAAAAACTCGTTGCAGTGATTTCCACTGTATACTCTGTGATTTTTGCACAACGAGCACAAGAGCTGTGATTTTTGGATACATCATGATGACACAGAAAATACAACAGCAGAACTATGATTTCGATATTATTCATATTAAAATGGCGCGTTTCGCGTAAAATCGTATACCCAACCCTTTTACGATATCATTTTCCAAGCTCTCACATTTTCATAATTCCATCTCTTATCCAAGTATACCGACACTCGATCTTGCTTCCCTCGTTTCCGGATAAGGTTGCACAAAGGCAACTACAGCCATTACCCGACAAGCGATACCTTCCGCAGTTCTCTTCGCTTCGCTACGAATGGAACGGAATGATCTGGAAACACAATGGAATTTCGACTACTCAATATGACTGTTATGACAATACGGATTTTCCCAAAAGGACAAGGAAGCGTGCTCCTATAACAGTAACTTTTAATTCGTAGAGCCACGTACCCACAGCATTATATAGGTACTAAACCTTCTAAGCAGGCAGCTACTGCTAAATATGTGACAGCTTCAGACGTACATGAGGTTCGTCACCTATTAAAATATATTTACTATTATCCCTCATCAATTTGCTGTTGTTCAACAAAATTTTTTTGAGTATTTACGATTAGTCCACGAGTTGCTACGGGTGGGTAAAAAGCAATCGATACTTGATACTGAAATTAATGAGCACCAACCTAAACATTAGGTACCTACTCATAGGTAGCTTAGAAGTCGTTACGAAGTGCAGATTTTTTGTTTAAAATTAAATCTAGCTGTGCACATAATCCATAAAATATATTCCCGAGCTCGTATGGTCTTGAAAACCTTGTAAATCGATACTAATAAAAATGCGAATAAATATAAGCATAAAGATACTAATAAAAATGCTTTATCATCACTTTATGATAGTTCGACCAAACATGTGCATAGCGAATTACAGAAAACTTTTTCAATAAAGGAAATAGACATAATTTTAATGACAAAACATTGTACCCACGGTATATTTAAAACAATGTGAGAAAAGAAAAAAAAAATTATAGCCTTGTAGGTACATGTATCTAATGGAATATAAGAAAGAGTGGGAGGAGGGGTGTGCTCAATCATCACGGTTCAGGAACTGAATTACTCTGTTCCTGAACTTGCTGAAGACTAATTTTGAACGGAAAAGGGAGTTTTTTAAATATTTAGCCCGTATCCCCATAGTTTGTATTCTAGAACCCATATCACAAAGTTACCATGAAATAAGTCACTGAAACTTGGTTTATATGGTAAGTACTGCCTACCATTGATATGTTCGCTTTGAAATATTTAGCCCGTATCCCCATAGTTTGTATTCTAGAACCCGTATCACAAAGTTACCATGAAATAAGTCACTGAAACTTGGTTTATATGGTAAGTACTGCCTATCATTGATATGTTCGCTTTGAAATATTTAGCCCGTATCCCTACAGTTTGTTTTCTAGAACCCGTATCACAAAGTTACCATGAAATAAGTCACTGAAACTTGGTTCATATGGTAAGTACTGCCTATCACTGTATGTTGGCTTTGAAATATTTAGTCTGTATCCGTATAGTTTATATTCTAGAACCCGTATCACAAAGTTACCATGGTAATTACCAGTGTTAAGTTAGGTTCACATGGAGGGGCAATTCCGGACGGCAATCCGGTACGGCAAGTCATTCTGCAACGCTACTGGCCAACGCAAAATGGATTATTAAAACGCAACGTCATGGATACTATATCAAAATTTCCAGATAAGCTAGGTTCACATGGAGACGCAATTCGGGGCGGCAATCCGGCACGGCAACGCGTTTGCCGGAATTTTTGCCGCAGAGGCGTTCACATGGCAGCAGAATCATAGCAAAACGCAAAGGCAAAAAACAAACAATTGCTGGAACTCGAAACCGCAAAAACAACCACAAATGTCGAATTTCAATATGGCTGAACAACCGAACAGGAGAAGTGTGCGCAGTAACTTCTGCGCGGATACGGCAACGAATCGGACAGCGGAAAATATCTGGAGATTTTGATATAGTATCCAAGACATTGCGTTGCAATAATCCATTTTGCGTTGGCCAGTAGCATTGCAGAACGCATAGCCGTGCCGGGCTGCCGTCCGGAATTGCGTCTCCATGTGAACCTAGCTACAATTACCGCTGTCGGATCCGTTGCCGTATCTGCGCAGATGTTACTCCGCACACCTCTCCTGTTTGGTTGTGCAGCCATTCGACATTCCTGGTTGATTTCGCCGGTTAGAATTCCGGTTATGATTCCGCTGCCCTCTGCAGCGAATATTCCGGCAAACGCGTTGCCGTACCGATTTGCCGTCCGGAATCGCCCCTCCATCTGAACCTAGTTTTATGGTCTCAAACACAGTATTATATAATATGTTATGCTCACTTCGTGTTTTCTTTTCGTGACAGCGTCCCGACTGCCCTGTTTTGAGGGTTAAAGCAATAAATGATCAATAAGTATTTCATTCCGAAGTCATTGTTGGGTCCTAAGTGTAGGTACCTACCAGTTGGTAAGAGCCTCCTTCTGTAGGGCGTCGAAAAAATGATGTGTCGGTCGAAGGTCAGTGGTACACCATCACGTAGCGAATTCTGACAAGGGTCTGACAAGCAGCATTGGTCGATCCGAAGGAAATATCATGATATTGTATTTCTTGTATTAGGTACTAAGATATTAGAGAGTTGTCGTATAATGTTAGAGAGTAGTAGCATAACACAAAGCAACATTAATTTACAAACTACAGTAATCAAGAAACACTGTAAACCTCTCGAAGTTACCAGGACTGTTACCAGGATTTAGAGAATTTAACTTCTTCTCTTCGACCTGAAGGACCTAAATTCTACTAATATCAACATAAATTTATTATAGTCATAAGATTCATAATTACAAGTTTATGTTTTGAAGTAATTCGATGTTGAATCAGAGTGAATCAATTCCTTTTACATTAATTCTGGAATGAATGCCTTTTACATCCATAAGCGAAGTGTTTTGGTTCAAAGAATGAATGAGGAATGGGGATTTAAAAAAAAAGTACTTATTTAGAACTGTTTGAAAAATCGTAGTCAGCTTTATTTTTTAAATTAGTGTGATTAAAAGTAAAAATGCGGCAAAAAATGGCGTATCATGTCTATTGACATCTGACTGGCTGTTGGCCCAAGGAGGTAGAGCAAAGCCTTGGAGGCGAAGGTTCTCATTGCTGACAACCCAACGACAGAAAAATGGCAAACCTTCCTGGCAGCCTTTAGGAACCATTACCACGACCTTCTACTCGGTTTGATTTTGAGGACAGTTTTACTTTAATTCTAAATTTACTTAATTTTCATAAGTAAATTTATTTGAGTAAATTAACTTTTTTAAATTTATTTAGGTAAATTTTAAAAATCATTTAAATTTACTTAAAAATTTGCGGTTCTATCCATCTATTCATTTCGGTTCTGTACTTTGTTTAAAGTGAAGTACTAGCGCTTTAAGTGAGATTTGAGTTGAACCCACTAGAAATGAAGGAGAGCTAAAGTTTGTGTCTATACTCACGGATGAACTGTGCCTGCCGGCAACTGTTGCAACAGCATCTTGTCAGTTGTAGAGTTGTGTGTGTGTGCCCAGTCAGCCTCTGTTCAGGTGTCTAACCCGGAGACAACAATCCACAGGGCCTCTCCGTATTCATCCCGTCTGTTGAGTCGAAATGCTGGTGGAGTGCGCTGTGAATTTGCAGTGGACACAGGAGCCTCAAAAACCGTTGTGAAGGTATGGGTGGTTGAGGAGTCTACCGTATCGATAGCATCAGTTGGTACGGCTTACATCCGATCAATTTCAACGGAACGAATACCTGTTCTAGGCCAATCCTTGCTACTGCTGGATATCGGGGATGGCCAGGAACGAGAGCAGAAGGTACTGGTTGCTGGGGTCAGTGAGGACTGCGTTCTCGGGTTGGTCTTCCTGGCTGCCCATCAATGTCTGGTCGATCCAAATCAGTAATCTGTGGTGATCGATGGAAGGAAAATGGATTCTTCAGTTTGGGATAGGTACCTACGTCAATGGGCAATTTCCGAGGGACATTTCTCTTTTTTTCTGCCAAATTCTGTTCAATAACGGATTGACCATATATGATGAGGTGCTTATGTCGGAAAGTCCAGGCAGAAAACGAGTGTGAAATTTGAATTTCCAAGTTTCCGCTGTAAATGACGTATCAGGTAAATTGACGAGTAGTTTAACTCTAATCCTGCTTAGAGCGCTATTGCATCACTTTAAATGATGTACAGATGGATGGAACCGCAAATTTTTTAGTAAATTTAAAAAACACGTCCTCAAAATCAAATCGAGTAGAAGTCCACGGCAAAGATTCTTGAAAGTTGTCAGGAAGGTTTGCCTTTATAATTTTGGGTTGTTGGCAGCATTGTGAACCTTCTCCTCCGAGGCATCGCTCCGCCTCCTTGGGCAAACAGCCAGTCAAATGTCAATAGACGTAATTTTTGTCGCATTTTTACTTTTGCTCACCCTCATTTAAAAAATACCGCTTATTTTTCAAAACGGGCTTCATACTACCATTTTTCCAAAAGTTCTGTATATTTGTTTAAAAAATTGACAAAAATTCCACATTGCTGTTACTGACGAACAGCTACCTACCAGGTATTCAGGTAGCTACCTGGTTTCCAAATGCAAAACTTGTTGGCTACCCTTTCAACTATGCAGGGGCAGGCGGAAGGGTGCAGGGAAAGTTGTGCTACAGTAAATAATGATTTTGCGGCCGGGAGCCGATAATGATAGTATCGATGAAGTGCTGAGTATAATGTAACGAAACTGTTTCAACTCCCGTCAATAGGTAAGTGTACTAACAGAATTATTAAGGAGTACCTACAAAGATTCCACAACATTCGTTGCTTACTCCGCAACCTGAATTCTATTCATATCAACGTATTTCAACATCGGACACCCGAAAACCGCTTTATCGGAAGATAACAATCGCTGTTAAGTAGGCACCTATCGGAAATTCTACTGAACAATGCGTGACCAAGGAAATGACACGAGAAACTGTCACGAATGTTCTACACTTGCAATGATAAGTTTTGGTTTCCTGCGCTTATTTTATAATTGGGTTCCTATAATTTGTTTCAACTGAAAGTTCTCACTCGAGATAGACCGGTATAAATAAAGGCCAGTCAAATTGAGATTACCTTGTTATTCTCGTCATGGTTCCAAGTCTCAAGCTCTTGTCTTTCCTCGCTTTCGCCGTGTTCTGTGGCGCTGTGAGTGAATTTGAACGATATTTAATTTTTTTAAACTGATATTACATAAAATTTTACTTTTGATTATATTTGCGCAGGCGCCGCCAGAAGAATCGGCCGAGTGCAAAATCGCTGAAAAGTCCAATGTAAGAATTTTACCAGCTCCACATAAATCCTTGTGGATTTCGTTCGTGAATTGTTTTCATTTTTTCGCATAAATTCTTACTGTAATTTGTGTTGTTGATTATTTTGATTTTTTTTCCTGCGCAGGCGGACTTAGTCAAATGTTGCAAACTGGACGGAGTGTTGGTCGAGTTGGCCAAAACTGCCGGTGAATGTATGAGCCTCGTTCAGGAAAAGCCAGGTGAAATTTAATCCATTTCATTGCAATTCATTGAATATTGCCAATACGTGTCGAGGATCAAATTGAGACAAGGTTTCACTTCGCAATTTAATCGTTTCAGATACAGGACCTCCGGTTCCTGAAGGGTTTGACGTAAGGCTTAACATGATTTTTTGATAGCACATATCTATAATAAATTATCGGTGTAATTCAAATGAATGCCAATAATTATACAGAGCGTTACCTGATAAGTCGGAAAAAAAAACTGAGTGAAACGTCACATCGGACGGAGAATAATGCCGAAACACGGGGTTACAAACCTTTTAAATTAGTGGAGAAATCGATTTTTGACTTTTTTCACCAAAACCGTTTTTTTTACAACATTTGATTTTCTCCTCTATTTACGAACGTTTTTCTATTTTTGAACCCATTTTCGAAAACTTCGTTAAATATCACGTTGAAGCTCACAAAAATAGTGCTTTAAAATAGTTCTCGGGGGGGGGGGGGGGGGGGGGAACTTACCTACGCTAAACAAGAAAATTTCAATTCTGTGAAAACTTTGAAAAACCAGTAGGTGTAGGTACTGAAAATACCTCTAGAATCTCCTCAAAATTTTCCCTAAATCTCAGATTTCCAAAGGCTTACCTACTCAATTTTATTCCTACAGTGACATTTACGGGGGAAAAAATGGAGTGCGAACCTCAAAAAACGTGGAATTTTCTCCATAATCACGGGTTTTTGCATGAAACATGAAATTCATGTGAACCAGAGAAGGTATCCTGCAGTAAATACCCAGAAATAATAAATAGAGAGGCAAAAACCTTGCATTTTTGTGACAAATATAACGTGATATTTAACGCAGTTTTCACAAATTGGGTCAAAAATAGAAAAAACGTGAGTGAATAGAGGAGAAAATAAAGTTTTTGTGTGAAATAACTGTTTTCTGACGAAAAAAACCTATCTTTTTTCCGGCCTATCAGGAATCACCCTGGGTACATAATATTTACCTAATTTTTGTTCCAGTGCATGGATACCTGCTTATTCTCTAAAAGTGGATTGATGGTGAGTATTTTTCTCCTCCTGCCTATACAGATATTCAACACTAACCATTATAAAATGATAAATAAAAATCATCACCGTCATAGATTTTTGCTATTCTTTTTCAAAGGGTGCAGACAATAAACTCGACGCCGAAAAACTAACTAAAAAATTCGCGGAGTTGTTCAAAGGTGACTGGACTTCACCCACTGACGCTGCTCTGAAGAAATGTCTTCCGAAAGGTGAGAATGTACCCAAAATCGAAGGAATGATTATGTAAATCCTTATAAAATCATTTTAACTTCAGTAGGAAACTCTAATTCAATCAGTTTTGGTCAGGTGTTAGGATTTATTTAAATATAAATTTAGATATATACAAAAATATAGGTACCTGTATGTTTCAGCCAATACGGCCAAGGGAGCATGTTCCAGTGGCGCCGATGTTTTCAAACACTGCCTTGTCAGAGAAATATACATGGTAAGTAAATTGAATAATACGTTCCTGACACATCCGTATAAGAACACATAAGAACATTGTAGTAGTTGTTGTTTGCAGAGTTTCCAGAGTCCCTTGTTTCTATCAAAATTTAATATGGTACCTAAATGGAGGTTAAATATCATCAAAGTAATGCCTATGTAAAAAAAAATTCTCCACTTTATGGAAACACATTAAATCATGGATGGGTATTATAATTTATAGTATTGCATAGTATCCAAGTACAGAGAATCTGTTACACATAACGTGCGATTTTCGAGTCGTATTTGATCACCTTAATTGTGGGTGAAGGTACCTACCAACTGTCAAATTGGCTCATAAATTAACTGACAAGTTGAACGTTTTACTTACCTAGCTGAAATTTCAATGTACTTATAATCATGAATAACGCCCTCAAAACCATATTATTATGGTTCATAAATTATAATAATGAAAGCCGAATCTTTCAGTAATTTATGATCTCCAGTGTGATTAAATAAACAATAAAATATAATAAATTATTACATACATATTTACTCTATTTCACAGAACTGCCCAGCTTCATCCTGGACAAAAAGTGAGCGTGCCTACCATACTTTGAATAATTGCTGGTTTAAACCGAACAAATCGTGTATCATCTTGTAAACTTTTCATGTCCATTGTGTGTGTGTTTTGTGTTGTGTCTGATCTAGAGGTGGGTAGTTCCTGACTGAAATACTCTTGAAGAACTAACTCCGACAAATGAACTACTCGCTCTTCGGCATAGTTCACTCCACTGAACGGTCGTTCAGTAGGACCGCGGAGTAACAGAATCAAGCCCATATACTCGTAGCCAATTTATACAGGACGGGGGAACTAAAGGAACTGAATGAATGAACTATCGTTCTGTGGATTATGAACCGATGCTAGTGGCTGGAATGGAAATTCTATGGATATTCAATATTCTAGTAGAGCATCCATGGTGTGCTCTACTAGATCCACGCACCGCACCGTCCAGTAGCGGTGCGTGGATTCTGAAAACGGTGGGGCACCAAACAAGAAAACAAAACCAACAGATTTGTCATCAAAATACCCCAAGGCAACAGCACCCTTCCCTTATTTACTGATTGAGTGATATTCAGCAAAGCTTATCTCTTTTAACCAACACTATCGTCGTACGAAAACGTCCACAATTTCCACTGCAAATTAGCCACCGAATTAATGTGTTATAAAAATACAGTAAACTAAAATATAATAAAACAATGACCTGTCGGCCGGTACCTACTTGAATGGAGAAGCTATAGACTTGAAGGTAGTCATCTGTTTTATAGGACGCCGATCAATCCACAAGACCACAAACAGCAAACAGGACAAAATGCATGTATGTACCACGAATATCTGTCATCAGAACCGGACCGAACGCAAAACGCACACAATTTGACGCAAAAAAAAAAATAAAAACTGACAACTGACTCAACAGAGAAAGCGAATATAATTCACGAGACAACAAAAACAAATCAGAAGACAAAGAAGCATCTCGTATCGAGATGACAAATTGAATCGAAGGGATCGAATTGATTGTGAAAAACGAACGATTTTGGAGTAGAAATCAGATTTTGGGGAACGGAGCCCAAAGTGGGCGTGGCAAACAACATTTTTACTCGACTGAGCATGTGCGGATGGGGCACTTTTCTCAGTTGCCATGGCGACACTAGGTCCCAGGACCCAGAACTTACCTGCCAGTTTCAGGAGCCCAGGTTTTGATTTCGACTGCAGGACATCGGTTACTGTCGCTTTATTCCGATAACATGCTTGGTCTATGGAGCACACCATGGATGCTCTACTAGAATATTGAATATCCATAGAATTTCCATTCCATAGCCAGAGAATTCTGGCAAGTCCCTGTTGAACTTTGTGAAAAATGCTAGGTACAGTGTACGGAGGGAAATTCAAATGCCAACTGAACAATGGAGTTTTTTACTCCTAGCGTTTTTCGGTGCCAGGGCAGTGGCCTTATGGACGCAATGCCCCTGTGCTAGACCCCCCTCCTGGGTGAGTGAGCTGCTAGTTGTTTAGTTCTTAGTTCACAGCTCACAGAACGATAGTTCCTTTAGTTCATTAGTACTAGGAGCTGTTCAGATGGGGTGGATGGAGGAGTTGAAGGAGATGAGGAGTTGATAGTATCCCGGAACGACAGTTAAAAGGAACTAGGAGTTGGATTCGTTCGCCGTTCACTTCGTTCAGTCCTTCGCGTATCTATGCCGGAAGCCAGATATCACACTGCAAATTATGATGAACTCGATGGAAGTGATAAAGGCCTACAGTGCACTACTGAACTTGAGGGACATGAAAAGGAACTGGTATGAACTACTGACTAACTCAAAAGAACTACTCCTTTCAAGGAGTGAACTAACTGAACTGGAGTCCCATAAATTAACTACAACCCTTACACTACAAACAACAACAACCCACACTAGTCTGGTCAATGCGTGTGTGTGTGTGTGTTTTCAATGTTGCCTGTGTGTTTGTGCGTGTGGTGTGTGCGCACGCTAATCCTCATAAGTTTGAGTATTGAGCACCGAATTCAGTTAGCAACACGAACTTCAAATTAACCCAAATCGAGCGTTTCAGGTGATCTGTGCAGAGCCAACATAGAACGTCTGGAGAAATGCCCTACTTCCTTGCCTTTCTTGCCCGGATCAGGTCTCAAGAAGAACTGAAGCCATTTCATTCAATGATTCCGACGAGTTGTTACACCTACCTACCATGGTTCCTGAATAAACGACTGTTTGCGACTTGAGTTACACCTACCTAAAGTACCTTTATCAACACTGCGCTAGGGCATATACCTACAGTGTCCCACTTTCGGAACCACAAACCTTCAGGGATCGGTTGTACTATAATTTGCGACAAAAAATTCCACATAGCAATTTTTCGAAAAACGCTTCATTTTCGATTTATCTCGATTTCAAATTTTTTTTCGAGTTCTCGAACTTCTATCAGGCAAATGGCCATAACACCCTTAATTTACAGCACAAAATTAAAACCGATTATACTGCTACTGCTGAGAAGAACATTAAATTTGCTATCTCTCTGATGCAACATAAATTTTTTCCACCAAATTCAAGGGCCAAAAAATTGGCCTGAATAGTAAATTTTCTCAAATTTACTAAATAATTTTTTTTCAAATGGCTCTACGACTCAAAAATAATGGGTGTCACCACTGTTTTTTTCTCTTTTTTTTGTTTGTTTTTTTGGTTAAATTACGGGTGTTTCAGCAATTTGTGTGAAAAGAAGGTCGAGAACACGAAAAACATCTTAAAATCAAAATAACTCGAAAACGAAGCGTTTTTCGAAAAAATTCTACGTGGAACTTTTTGTTGCAAATGATTTGTAGAATCGATCCCTGAAGTTTCTTGGTTTCCGTGATTCCGAAAGAGGGAATGTATTAGATGATACGCCACAACGAGATCCAAGTGCCACCCAAATTAACCGTGCAAAATGTTGGCGGGATGTTTCCACTCCCAGAATGGATTGGTTATTTTGATTTTAATAAACACAGAACAGAAACTCGAGGCTATTTTTATAATAGTTACATATTACGTCCCATATTTTTATCACACCTAAATTAGTGGGTAAATAATTATCAACCTAATATTTAAAAAAAACACTCTCCACGTTATGGGAAACCATTGAATGATGGATTGATATATAAATAATATACGCGTATTATTGCGCGGAATCGAAGTAGCCAGATGTCAACGTTTGTCCATTAAGTGCTACCAATGCTTCGAAATGAATTTAACCTGAACACAAAGAGTGCCCTAATGGCAAATACGGGGTCTGAAGATCTGAATGTGGGTCAACATTTCGGTGTTACGGACAGTCAAGAACTTCTTGGATGTTATTATGGTTGTGAACAGGAGGGAACCTTGAAGTCTCATCCTGAGCTCAGTAAGGCACACGAATAAGGAATTGATGACACCTAAAATCAGCCCTTCGCACGACAACCGATGGCGAATGGCGATATCAGGCATTAAAATTACGGACGAATTATCCCGGAGTGTCAGGTTATGGGTCCATTATTCAAGGGCGTCAAGCGAAGCGTTTTACCGTTAATTTTTAAACGTGGCATGTGGACGGGTAAAATTGAGAAAATTACAGTACGAAATCTCGCCATTTTTAATGATATGCTGAAGACGTCCGATGAAACGGACACTTTGTTAACGGGGACTCGAAGGTAAGGACTACGTGACAATTCAGTACACCACTGCACAATGAGAAAAGAAAAAAAAAGATAATAATAATAATAATAATAAACCTGGCCAGAACCCAAAAATCCAAAATAAATTTTTATCCCTCTGGGCCAAGGATTTCTTTTGTTAATATATTGGTAGAGGACTCCCCAAATTTTTCTCATGGTGCCCGGTTTAAACAGCCAAGAGCACGGATAATTTTGAAAAACCGCAAACAAAATTATGGTTCCTGGAGGGCACGATTTGGACTCATTTGGTGCGAAATTTTACTGTTTACAACACTTTTCTTCGGAATTAAAATAGTTTTGGGCAGTGCTCAAGACCACTATGTTCATTCATTAACAACCTTGTTAGCGAATTTTCTGTGAAAAATAAATAGGTACCTATATATACCTAATTATGTTCATTGATGTGTCCTTCCAGAACATGTATATACAATAAATTGATGGTTCTGTTCGAATCACGGAGAAACGGCTTAACCGATTTTTTCGCATAATGCTCGGAATTGGTCGGAAGGTTTATAGCCGGTCGTGTCCTTTCCGGATTTCCTATTTCCTTGTAAAGCGGCCATCCGTAGCAACGGCGTCTTGGCAAAATTATTCGGTAGACGATATTATGAAGCGAAGCGTTGTACCATTCACCAATTAATGCAGCTCACTTCATAAAAGGCAGCGTAGACGGTGCGATGCACGATGCAAAGTCCTTGTCACATGGGTTTATTATTCTATTGGACATACCTACAGAAATATTGGCTGTTCATTTATTGTTTCTTTCATGCGCAATAATTGAAATAGCTATTTTTGATGCTTTCCACCGATTTTGTTCCCAAAAACACGAATTAGGCTCCTTTTTTTTTACAAATTATTTTTGATAATAATATTGATAGGGCCATTTAATTGTATTGATTCACCTGTTGACACTTTTCTAGTATTATTATACAAGTTGATGGCGATTTCAGGCAATTTCCAGGTTTTTGACTAATAAAAAATGAATTTCGGAGCTGTACCTTCGTTAAAACCTCAATTCCTCACTCTTTTGTCAAAATCAACTTCATATCCGGTCTTCTCGCCCTAAAAAACATGGAAAAAGATACCTCAAAAGCTCATTTTACTAAAACACCAAAAAACTCTATTTTTACACCCATTTTTCACCCGTAACACCCTTGGGTATGTGCCGATCGGGATCAAAGTTTTGGGACACAACTAGCACCCAAATGGAGCCTCGAGTGCGAAAGAACGAATTTTTTAGACCGAAAATGAAGTAGTTATGCAGGATACGGCGGACGGACATTGCATTTTTGGATTCCTCGCACCTTGAAACGTAAAAGAAACAATTTTGAGGGGGTGTTATACAAATGTTTTGCTGAGTGTATACATGGATGTATTATTCACAGAATAATAAACCAAACCCGAATATTAGAAGAAAACGGCAGTAAAAGAAGAAGGATCAATGGGCCTGTTCCTGCAGCTTCCTCGTACAGTCCACGTGAAAATTACGAGGGCCTGGTGAATACAGGTAAACCACATGTGGAAAGAGGAACCGAAAGGTTTTTGTTCAAATGGGGGAAAGGTGCAACTACCTGCATTACCTGATTTCCTGTCGCCCCTCTCGAATATGCTTTCTGGCACCAACGCAGTGATGGATTTTTCAATAAGATTAAATCGTATAATAACGCTTTGGCAATGACGTCGATACGGGGTGCAGTGAAGTACGAGAGAACAACTTTATGCCAACGTTGAAATTTTTGTGTCGACTGCATCATCGCATCACGTGACCCCGAACCTGAACCTGACCCTGAAAGCACATCTGCCAAATTCCTGCAGATATATTTTGTAGGGAATGAAGATCCTGAAGCTTCACTTCGTTGTACGTACGGCAAAACGAAGAACCTAGGCTTAATAAAAGAACTTCAGAACCACGCAAACCACTTTCACATAAAACAACTTACGTGTAAGTATGAAAAAGAGGTACCTAATGAGCCATCAGCCTGCTGATGACGTACAAATTGTCATTCGAAACGCAGCCATAGCAGGTGCTCACAAACGGCAGACAAATTCACCAACTGTTGATGAAATTGCTGTTGTTATTAGTGGTGATGACGAGACAACAGGAAGGGATATCATAATTGAAGGTACCCACATCTACTACAACGTCTATGACTGGAACTGCACAGGGAAGGTTTATGGCTATTCGTTTCACCTCCTGGATTCCTCCTTATTCGTCAAAGTGGCCATCCGTAGCGACGTCTGGGTAATTCGTTTATGTTGTTAGGTGTTTCGGTTGTTAGCACACTGTTTATTGTTAGCAACGTTCAGAATTGGCTTAGCCGTACTAATAAAAAAATAAAATAAAATTGTATTTTGCGCTTGAGTTTTGTAAACTGGACCCCCCTCCCTCAATTAATTTAAGTTTGCTTGCTTTCTTCGTCCGAAGGGCGGGCAAGTTTGCTGGTATTACCTATATTATTGTAATAATATGACCTGAATTTTTTCGATTTTTGCCTATATCGTTTGATGCAGACATTTCTGCCAACCTCTCTGGTGAAACTATCAGTGAAACTCTTTGAAATGCTTGACGTTTGTTTCTGCAAGCGCCTGCCATGAAGGGTCCGAGCAAAAGCACGTCTTCTTGGAAGGATCTGAGTGGCCCAGCGAGGGAAGAGGCTCAACGGAGAGGATTCGTCGAAAATGGCGGCTGGTACATCAAGTTGGGAGCCCACTATGTCACCACAAAGCGGGACTTATGGCGCCCCGTGCTTTTCTACACAGGTGCACAAAAAATTAAAATAAATAAAATTTAAAAAAATAAAGTAAAATTTATTCATGCAGAATGTCCATATGAGCGAATTTTCGAAGTTGGTGACTCCGCTATTTTTGTCGAATTAAAGCGATTTTTGACCCCCGGAAAACTTGAATTTGGCCCTCTTATTAGGGGAAAAAATATTTTTGACTCGGTAGGTACCAGCTGTATAATAATACCTATATTACAGCACAAGCCACATAGTAGAAAGGCGGAATAAGGATAGAAACAGTCAGCTCCCGATCGGTTGTATGTAAACGCACAGGGAATTTGCCTGTCAGATCAAAAGGTCGGTTATAGTGATACCTTTTTGAGTTGGGGGGGGGGGGGGGGCGTAAGTTGACAAAATGGGTAAAAATGGCTGAAAGCTCCAAAAATTGTTACATATTCACCAAAAGTGGCATTGAAAGATAACTTTATCATCCGAAACAGAAGATAACTTTATCGGTTTTAATAAAAATTTCCTCAAAAAAAAGTTTAATCAAAAGTAATGATATTAATCAAAATTTTTAAGGTCACAATTCGGCCAGTATCGGTAAGAACGGCTAAAATCACCACAGAGTATAATACAGTAGAAGTCGCTTATACAGATTGGTCGCGTATTTATAGTGATTGTTTCCAGTCAGTCCCAGTTCGATCGCTATAAGCAACTTCTACTGTGTATATTATAAGGAACAAAGTAAATTAACTTACTGTGATGAATTCAAAATTGGCATCACGGTGGTGTGAGGGAAATTGCCCAGGCGGTTATGAGCGAATCACCACCGACGTCTGGGATCTTTTTGGAAGAGGTTGGAGGTGAATTTGCCTAGGCGGTTATGAGCGAATCACCACCGACATCTAGGATCTTTTTAGAGAGGAGGTGTCCAGGCGGTTATGAGCGAATCACCACCGACATCTGGAATCTTTTGAGAGGAGGTAGAGGAGGTTTGCCTAGGCGGTTATGAGCGAATCACCACCGACATCTAGGATCTTTTGGAGAGGAGGTGTCCAGGCGGTTATGAGCGAATCACCACCGACATCTGGAATCTTTTAGAGGAGAGAGAGAGCAAGGTAGGAGGAGAGAAGAGAGAGCTGGTTAGAGGAAGTGTCGAATGAAGCTAAAGTCGCAGGATCCGGGGTTTTATAGGAAAGTGAGTCCTCTCCCTCCAACACCCTGTTGGGGGTTGATGGTGGGGCTCCAGGTTGTGTACCCTGGGTCCTGTGGCTTGTCTCCCCACTCGTACCGTTTATTAACAGAGTCTAACTTTCGTGGTTGAATATTGGCGAGAACTTGAGTTTACTAGAGGAGTGATTCCTGGAGGGACTCACGACACTTACCTTGCTATATTTGATCATCCTTATTCGGGGTGCAGATACATTACTGTTACTATTCAACCTGGGATCCGCTGGGTACATTTCTGCACTCAACGGCGACATGGAGGCGGCGTCTGAATGTTTCCACTTCATCGCGATGGTGACCAACATGATGTTAATCACGTCCAACCTCCTTTACTACAGGAAACAAATTGACGATCTGTTCATGTGAGTGTATGCAATCAATTACGAATTAACTGACTGAACAAACTGTCTGCCAAAATTTTCAAACAATACCTGTATTGGTAGGTACCTTACCTACTTAAAATCGTACATTCATGTTATTATATTGTATAGAGGGATCGGGTATGGATTCTTCGACTACGGTGACACTATAGATCCTCAAACTAAACACAAAATGGAAACTTATCTAACGAAAATGAGAGAGAAGAAGAAGGTAAGACAATCAATTTGAATTTTGTAAGAATTTATAAAAGATAGCAAAAATATCGGTGGCACTTACAAATTCTTTTCTTTGGGTGGACTTCTTTGGTTTCTTCAATAAGGGTTTGGTTTCGACAATAAAAGTCCTTCTTTTATCAAAAATCTTTAATGAGGAGCTTTCAACAGCCCTCTGGCTGTCATTGCCAACTCTAAAACCAGCAACAACAAGCAACCATTAGACTAATTAAAGAACTGTATAAAGTTATAACAATATACTAATTACTAACTGAAAGAAAGTACTGAATTCTAATGGAAAGTACCAAAAGAAAGTACAACTTACCAACTGTCTGCTGCAGACCCCATATCGAATCTCTTCTTTGAGGAGTTGGTAAGTTGTACTTTGTTTTGGTACTTTCCATTAGAATTTAGTACTTTCTTTCAATTAGCTAGGATTTTGATAAAAGAAGGACTTTTATTCATCGAATTCGTTACCTCCCTTTTGTGGTAAGCCACCTTAAAAGGTGCATTTTTTATTTTGTGTTTATCCCACATTACAAGGAATTTTATTGTCGAAACCAAACCCCTTATTGAAGGTAGGTAGCACTTACTTAAAACCCCATTTGTCGTACGGTAGAATCCCGTTAATTCAAACATCCCGTTAAATTCAAGCGGCAGTTTTCGGTATTTTGACTTGAAATTTTGACAGTATAATATTACTCCTTGGGGCCACAGAATTTTCTGCCGTTTTTGGTGCGAAGGAATGGCGTCACGCTGACACCAGCGGTGCCATCTGTCATAAAAATGTGTGTTTCGTACTATTTTTCATGTTTTCTAGCAAGCGAATTGAATGGAATAACTTTCAAAGCTCTATCAATCATCCTTACAGTGACTGATAATTGTTTAGACACGAAAAATGGGTAGCTATTATTGACCGTGGTACATATTATGAAGAATTGGAGCCTATTTTCAAAATTGCGTGAGGCACCTGGTTAGCGGACCCACTAGAATAAATGAGTGTTTTATAAAGAGAATAGAGAATTAAAAACAAACACGAAGAGGAAGTCCTGAGGGGAGAATAAAGTATGCTTGGTGTTACTGGTTATAATTCACTCTTGAGTAACTGAAGGAAATGCGAAGAATTAATGATTTAAATAAATAGCGCTTGTTTGCAGGGGAATGAAGCAGCTGTTCTAGCTTCTCAACTTATTTCAATTCATAACTACCGCTTCAATGTAGCTACAATTTACAATCATTTTCCATATTTTTGTTGATTTTACGATTTGGCACCGATTTTAACCTGACTGACTTAGTTTAACGGTTTGTTCAAAGACATGTTATTCATGTTAGTTCAGATTTAGAACGTTCGTCCTCGTAGTTTGGATCCTCGGAGGAGCGCTTCTCTCAAAAATCATCGTAGCCCATTTCAGATGTGAGTATACGAGTTCCTCCATAATTAGTTACAAAAAAAAAATTAATTAGGTAGGTAGATAAATTAATTTAAAAAATCAAGATATTTTATCCTTCTAACCCAATTAGGTAAAATGTAATTATCATCCAAGCAAAGTGCCATAATATCCAATTATAACTTTGCTGCAGCTTCCAGTAATAAATGACTCATCTTCTCATTTAGGAGGAGGCTCAAATCAATTTAATGAGTTATAATTATGTAATTTTATCAGTTGGCGATACGAACGATGGCGAAGGAGGTGCCGTGTCAAGAAAGCACATCATTGCACAGTGGTTCTACGGAATAGGTTCGTAAACATCAAAAAAATAAATAAAAATATGAATTGCTGTAAGTGGGTTGAAGTCGAGTCACACCTGACAGTTCAGCTACTTAGGTAACTTGTCTGTCATATTGGCAGAAGAACATAGTGGCAGTTTGGAGGAAAAAGCAAACTGTTGCCTATACTGACATCTTGATATAATAATTGTCTACTTTATAATCCGTTATTCAATAAAATATTCATGTTTCCTTCGTTAAAAAATTTAAATATTATAATTATTATTAGAGTCTGTTATTAAATTAAACTATTATTAGGTATTGTGTATTAATTATTACACATAAAATCAACAAACTTCGGGAAAAATTATATTTCGCCAGAAAATATAGACTGAAGCCGTTCAAAATCGCCGTATAGGTATATATTAGACCTAGTCATATATTGCGAGTAATTATTTAGTAATAATTGTCATGGTATCCTCCCAGAACCACAACTTCACTATGTAGAAATAAGATCTCGCCAAATAAACATGGAAGTGGGGACGGAAGACGCAGGAGAGCCGAGGGCCAGCCTGGAGATCCCCACCATCCTCCACTAGCTGGAGGATGGAGGGAGACAGCTCCCAAGCCTATATATACTCGCCTCCTTCGCCTTTCTAACCAGCCCCATGACACCGGTGCTAGTTCACGGTTCTGGCACTAATTTCCAGTAATCGCTGCGATCGCACGTCTTCTCCCACCCTACCACCCACCAACTCATGTAGACGCTCCGACTCCGTTCCGCCATTAGTATTTTTCTTGTTTCTCACATACGATTTCATCACTACAATTATTTTTATGTTTTAACCACAGAAAACTACTGTACTACGTTCTAACGCGCGAGGAGGTTTTCATTCCTTTCTTTTTTTTTGGTTTTCTGTGAAGAAAACCCTATTGTAAGTTCACAACACAAACTTACAGAAACTTTCTACGTTTTAACGTGCGACGAGGTTAGTTACTTACGTAGGTAATGGCTCGTGAAATTTGAAAATACTGCTTTCGTGTACGGAATTCGTATTTTTCCTTAACTGAAGTGGTTCGTTTTCTAGATAAGTATAAGTATGAGTTGGGTTGTGAATTTAAAGTGCGCCGCTATCGGATGTGACGTTCGATATAACACTCATCCAACAGCTTCCTTTTTTTGCTTTCCCGTCCCGAATGTGACCAATTAAATTAATGATATCAAATATATCAATATCAACTATCCACTAACTGTGATGTCAATAGTGAATAAATATTGTTTTACTGTACATTTGCTTTAATTGTATTAATTTCATCCTTTCTCGTCTGTCCTTTGCCAGACTGGTACATTTACCAAGGGTGTGGAAGAGAGGCGGATGGAAATGTGGGGGGGGGGGGGGGTGGAATGGTGGCGGGGGTTTGTTGTAGCAACGAAGCAGGAGAGCGGTGGTGTCCAAGGTGTCAGGCGCATGCGCGAGGATTCGGGGGGGTCTTAGTTCAGCCTTTGGCCACTAATTTCCGCGTAGCGGGAGCTGTATGCTGGCAACCACCCCCCACCCTGAGTGTCCCTTCTGTACGTAGTATAGTAGGGTTTTCTGTGTTTCTAACCATTCTACGCTCTCCTCTAGTCGCTGACTACTCTCTCTCCTCCTTACCTCGTCTCTCTCCTTAACCTAAAAGATCTTGGGCATGGTGGTGATTCGCTCATAACCAAACCAAGCAAACTACCCTAAAAGATCTCCGGCATGGTGATGGTCTGCCCATAACCAAACCGAGCAAGCCATCCAAAAAGATCTTGGGCATGGTGGTGGTACGCCCATAACCAAAACGGACACATCCAAAAAGATCCCGGGCATGGTGGTGGTCCGCCCATAACCAAACTGGGCACATCCTCCCTCACACCACTCCTGGTGAATGTACGGTCTCACACATCCATCACAGTAACAATATTTTGAATAGAACGCTATTTCGTTGATTTGTTGTTATTTTCAATAATGAACCTTTGGACTCGAGCATGAAAACGGCACAGTGCCTGGTACCTACCAATGATCCAATCGTTCAGTAACTGATAGGGGAAAATCTGGGGCCCCAAACCCGCGTGATCCCCGTCAATTTCAGCAAAATCGGATCCGAAATGAGGACGTTAAGCGTCTGGCGAAGATTGGACAGACACACCGAACCAAATTTGTTCAGGCTGCAACAGCAGGCAACTAATTACAAAAGAAACCCAAAATAACCCTCATTTTTCAAACGAAATAATATCAAGGGACAACCAACTCGGTTTTCTTGAAGCTATGCGTATAATCAGCTAGCAATGATCTGGGCTGGATGATGATGTATACCTTAGGATTCCCACTCATGTTGACGAAGATTACGGTGCAGCCTTCAGGGCCTTACTGTGAACGAACTGCTGGAGGTAAAGTCGTATAATGCTCCTGGTGGTATCAAAAAATCCTGAAGTTCGTAATTACATAATTTAAAAACGTCATAAAACCACGACTTTCCATTGATAATTTTCGAATCTGCGACGAAAAACACTAAATTTTGAGGGAAGGGGGGGTTAAAAAAGTTTTTCCTGCTCGATTCCATAGGTTCACTATTGAAAATTATAAATCAAAATGACAGTTAGAAAAACTAGAAAAATTATCTCTGCAGGTGTACCTACTGGTGTACTCGTAGGTGTCTGATTTGCTTCTCCATGTTTTTCAACATCTCGTATTTTTACTAAAATATGGAGAAAAATCGATAAATCAAGATCGATAAATCGATTTATCAAGTCGATAAATTTACGTCAATAGGGAATTTTCGTCAAAAATGTTTCTTCGAAAAAAAATACGGCGTACGGCGGACAGACAGAAATATTTTTATTGCAGTTTCGGATTCTGCATACCTTGAAACGTAAATCATCAAATTTTGAGGGGGGGTAAGAATTTTGTTTTTTCCATGCTCGATTCCAATGGTTCATTATTGAATATAATAAACCAAAATTCGGAACTCTTGGAACAAATGGTAGTTTGAAGCCCGTTCTAAAAAATAAGGTTTTTTAAAAACTATGGTGATGAGATAAAATGGCAAACCTTGGCAACCTTTAAGAACCTTTCATCAGACTTTTTGTGAACCTCCTCTCAATTTGATTTTGAAGACGTGTTTTTAAAATTTATTCATAAATTTGCGGTTCCATCCATCCATTTATTGCAGTTCTGTACATCGTTTAAAGTTATGCACTAGCGCTCCAAGCGGGATTATGTAGCCTACGTAATTATGTAGGCTTTACCACATAATTAGGTAGGTAGTAGAATGATGCAGGTAGCAATAATTGATATTGTGGTTTTTGATTTTGCAGATAAATGGCCAAATTATATATTTATGGTGGCCGTAACTTATGCAGGGCAGATCCTCATTATGAACTCCATTTGGGGTTTCGTTTTGCCGGTTATATGTTTCGCTGAAGAACTGACGGGTCAGCTGCACGTCGTTGGGCTCGGACTCAGACACACTTCGACCCGGGCCAGATATATTTACACACAGAGGTACAATTGACAGTAACATGGTGTTCAAGAAAAATACTACCTTCAAATTAACAATGATAACTGAGTCATTGTGAAATATTATTAAATTAAACACTTTTGCAATGCTTGGTGAAAATACCCGTGAGAAGGCGGGTTACTAAAAACCGCTGCAAATTCCTACACAACGGTTTATTATTTTGTACAGAATACCCTTCTGTTACAGATAAAGCTCTCTGTATAGATAAACCTTCTATATAACATATATGTACTATTCTATACATATTATTTAGATCGCAGACCCTCCGTAGGTTAGTACCTAACCCCGTACTCGTTACTAGGTACCTACCTAAATCACGTGTTGAATGCTGCTAAAATAATTCTGTCGATGACAAACAGTAACTAAAATGGCAAAAAGAAACACAAAAATAATGGCGTTCTGAAGGGGAATTGTTGATGTGGAATGAAAAAATATTCAGTCCCGGAAGGATTTCGATCTCGGGAACTTTAGCATATTTTTCATCAGTTCGTCAGTTGGGCCACTACGCTATATCGTCCGAAGAGCAGGAGACCAGTGATCAGCGCTCTCAACACAGCTTGATGCCTGCATACACCCTGCTCCTTACGGCAAATTGTATACCTAGCAAATTTTATGGCAACATCGCAGAATGCTCCGGATGGTCTCTAAAATTCAGAAAAAAAAAATCGAAATATTTAAAAAAGCGAGAAAACACACACCTCAAAATACAATTTTCTGAGATAGGGATACTCCAGACATTTTAACCCCTATTTTTCACCCCTCGGAGCTTTGAGGACCAACTAGAGCCCAAACGGGACCCATATTCTAAGGAAAAAGCCGCGGACGGACGGCATTTTTTAAAAATTCGATATTCTTATTCTACGTCCCTTGAAACGTAAACCATCAAATTTTGAGTGGTGTTGGGGGGGGGGGGGGGGGTTCATGGTCGATTCCAAAGGTTTATTATTGAAAATAGTAAAACAATAGGCAAGTACGAGTTAGAATTTAGTGACATGAAGCAATCCCTGAAGTTTGGTGGTGGGTAGGTATCCTTTGTGTGGACCTATCAAGCTGCACTGCGTGTCCAGTCACCATAATAAACAATTATTCATCTAGAATTGTTGTATTCGAATTTCTTCAAAAGGTAGCTAGGTAGGTTCAAAGTTTGTGAGGTTTACCAGTTCGGAGCTGACCAAAACTTGGAATATTTTCCGAGATTTTCAGGTTGCGTCCATACTGTAATTTAGATAGGTACCTGCCTTGTTTCTACCTACGATGTTAGATAGATATCGTTAGTAGTTAGACGCAGATAGATAGTTTCTATGCAAGCTGATTCCTCTATTGCACTGATCCATTGTTGATTCTAACAGGTATGGCGAGTTCAAGAAAACCGACAAGTCCAAATACGCAGAGTGCTTACGGGAAGCGCTCAAATCATCTGTGCAACACCACAACGTTATTCTCGAGTAAGGATCAAGGTGTAGTAGTGAAAGTGGCAAATTTAGATGGAGTTCAGCATATTTTGTAGCTAAGGGACAAAATTAATTGATAATCTCTGGGAATCCTCTGATACCAACTACTTTTAAACTTACGCAAGTTGGAACTTTGAAGACATTAAATTCACAGAGAAGACATTGACAATCAAATGCATAGGGAAGGCACTGACAATCAAATGCATAGGGAAGGCACTGACAATCAAATGCATAGAGAAGACATGAATGAGGAGTACCTATGACTTCTAATTATATTTTTACATGAAAGTGGGTTCCATGAATTTTGTGACCAACCGCACTTCCCTACAGCAGTTCCTTTTCTACGAGCTCTCAGAGTTTCGGCAGCATGTGACGTCACACCGGGCAAGGGGGGTCCCGCCCAGGCGGGAGGGGTGCAACGAAGTCACTTGTTGCCGAAATTTTGAAAGCTCATGGAAAAAGAACTATTCATCGTAGGAGATTGAGGTTGGTCTCAAAATTCTTAGAATGGAACCTATTTTCATTTAAAAATAGGAAGTCAATATAAACAGAAGTCACAGGTACATCTCATTGGCCGAAGCCGAGAAACTAGATAGGTAGGTACAAAGGTGCTACCTACCTGCTCACTTACCTTTCGAATTTCTTTTTGATTTTCGATTGAAATGTCAAAAAAACGGTGAAATTAACTTGAATTTAGTTATTGAATATGGTGGGATCTTGGTCCCGAATCAGTAGGTGTGCACCAAACGACCTCCCGTTTTCTCACCTACTTCGTGGTAGATAACTACATTGAGAAGACATAAAGTATTCATACTATGAATTCAAGTAACTCACCTGCTCACTTACCTTGATTTTCGATTTAAATGTCAAAATAAAAGTGAAATTAATATGAATTTGCTGTTTGAATATGGTGGGACCATGGTCCCGAATAGGTAGGTGTGCCTACCTCCTGTGTTCTCACCTACTTCGCGGTAGATAACTACATTGAGAAGACATAAAGTATTCATGCTATGAATTCAAGTTACTCACCTGCTCACTTACCTTGATTTTCGATTTAAATGTCAAAATAAAAGTGAAATTAATATGAATTTGCTGTTTGAATATGGTGGGACCATGGTCCCGAATAGGTAGGTGTGCCTACCTCCTGTGTTCTCACCTACTTCGCGGTAGATAACTACATTGAGAAGACATAAAGTATTCATGCTATGAATTCAAGTTACCCACCTGCTCACTTACCTTGATTTTCAATTGAAATGTCAAAATAAAAGTGAAATTAATATGAATTTACTGTTTAAATATGGTGGGACCTTGGTCTTGAATCAGTAAGTGCGCACCAACCTACCTCCTGTGTTCTCACCTACTTCGTGGTAGATAACTACATTGAGAAGACATAAAGTATTCATACTATGAATTCAAGTTACTCACCTGCTCACTTACCTTGATTTTCGATTGAAATGTCAAAATAAAAGTGAATTTAATATGAATTTACTGTTTGAACATGGTGGGGCCATGGTCCCGAATAGGTAGGTGTGCCTACCTCCTGTGTTCTCACCTACTTCGTGGTAGATAACTACATTGGGAAGACATGAAGTATTTATACAATGAATTCAAGTTACCTACCTACCTGCTCACTTACCTTGATTTTCGATTGAAATGTCAAAATAACAGTGAAATTTATACGATTTTACTGTTTGAATATGGTGGGATCTTGATCCCGAATCAGTAGGTGCGCACCAACCTACCTCCTGTGTTCTCACCTACTTCGTGGTAGATAACTACATTGAGAAGACATAAAGTATTCATACTATGAATTCAAGTTACCCACCTGCTCACTTACCTTGATTTCCAATTGTAATGCCAAAATAAAAGTGAATTTAATATGAATTTACTGTTTGAACATGGTGGGGCCATGGTCCCGAATAGGTAGGTGTGCCTACCTCCTGCGTTCTCACCTACTTCTTGGTAGATAACTACATTGAGAAGACAAAGTATTCATCCTATGAATTCCAGGTACCTACCTGCCCACCTAACTTGATTTTCGATTGGAATGTCAAAATAAAAGTGAAATTAACATGAATTTACTGTTTGAATATGGTGGGGCCTTGGTCCCAAATCACTAGGTGTCCCGTGTTCTCACCTACTTCGTGGTAGAAGACAAAGTATTCACACTATACATTCAAGTTATGTCCATAATATTATAAGGGTGCACCATTTGTTAAGCGAGCCAAACACGCACAATAATATTGTGCAAATAGATTTCACACAAAAATTGAGGTGGCCCATAGACGTATAAAGTATTGCACAATAATCGAGTTCGTGCAATAATATTGAATCGTGTGAAGATGATATTGAAGGTTGTGCAAAATATTGTGCAAGGTTGGGTACAGACGTTCAATATTTTACTGCCAGTTCGTTTGTGAATCCTTGAACATAAGTATTGAGTGACACCGAACTGTGTTGTTTTGATCGCCGTGAGCAAGTGTTCAAAAAAAGAAAGAGAAAACACGAATACGTCGGAAGTGGGCCAAACAGTGGTTCCTGAACCGAGAGAAGTACAATCATGAAGTTTTCTCAACGAGATGAGATTGGCTGAGTCGAATGATTTCCGAAACTTTCTCCGCATGCAAGCTGAAATGTTCGATGAACTCCTAGCTCTGGTTGCTCCTCAGATGGAGAGAAGGGATACTATTAAGCGAGATGCATATTGCACAATATCACCCATAGATAATGCAATATTTTTCCTCATTGCACAATAAATATCTAATTTTTTTGATTTCGTACAATAGGTATATTGCCCCTATTTTTCACCCCTCGGAGCTTTGAGGACCAACTAGAGCCCAAACGGGACCCATTTAGTAAGGAAAAAGCCGCGGACGGACGGCATTTTTAAAAAATTCTATATTCTTATTCTACGTCCCTTGAAACGTAAACCATCAAATTTTGAGTGGAGTGGGGGGGGGGGGGGTGTTTCATGGTCGATTCCAAAGGTTTATTATTGAAAATAGTAAAACAATAGGCAAGTACGAGTTAGAATTTAGTGACATGAAGCATCCCTGAAGTTTGGTGGTGGGTAGGTATCCTTTGTGTGGACCTATCAAGCTGCACTGCGTGTCCAGTCACCATAATAAACAATTATTCATCTAGAATTGTTGTATTCGAATTTCTTCAAAAGGTAGCTAGGTAGGTTCAAAGTTTGTGAGGTTTACCAGTTCGGAGCTGACCAAAACTTGGAATATTTTCCGAGATTTTCAGGTTGCGTCCATACTGTCAGGGCCGGTTTAAGGGGTAAGCAAAGTACGCGGTCGCGTAGGGCGCCAAGCAAAAGGGGGCGCCTACTTGGACAGGGCGACTATTAGTTGAGCGAAGGGGCGTGGCTAATGGTACCGTAAACAATGCGAGTTGAGCGAAAAATACACTGCCAAGGTGATGGCACAGGAGCTTCCTCGTCACAATCAGAGTGACCCATTATAAAATAGAACAGACTCGGAAGCAAAATAACATAACATTACATTACATTACATAACATTACATAACGTTAAATATACATATTACATAACATTACATTACATAACATAACTGTCGTGAGTCCCTCCCGGGAACACTCCTATATTATTAAGTTCTCACCAACATTCAAACGCCAAACTAAAGCTCTGGAAATAAAGATATGAGTGGGGACAGGCGACAGAACCCAGGGTTACTCAACCTGGGGCCCCACTACCAGCTCCCTGCAAGGAGCTGGAGGGAGAGACCCCCAAGTACTATAAAACCCCGGATCCTGGCGCTCAAGCTTCATTCGACACTTCCTCTAACCAGCTCTCTCTTCTCTCTCTTACCTTACCTCCCAGATGATCGGTTGAATACAGCCGCCTGGGAATTTCACCTCCTCTCTCCTCTCTCCTCCTCCTTGTCTAGATGATCGGTTGAATACAGCCGCCTAGACAAGGGACCTCTCCTTTCCTCTCCTTCACCTAGATGAACGGTTGACTACAGCCGCCTAGGTGAAATTCCCTCATCCACCTCTCTCTCCTCCAAAGTCGTAGATGTTCGGTTGACTACAGCCGCCTGCGACTTTTCCTCACCTTCCTTCCACACCATCTCTCTCTCCTCCAAAAGTCGTAGATGTTCGGTTGACTACAGCCGCCTGCGACTTTTTCTCCTTCTCTCTCCTTTACCTAAATTCACTCACTCACCTTCCACGCCACCGTGATGAGAATTTTAAATTCATCACAGTGGTGAACCCGACGTTCACTCAACCTTCTTCCTTCCCACCTTCCCACCTCATGTGTCGCCCCAGTCAAATAGTTCGGTGTCCCAAATTTTAAATTCAAAATTTCAACCAGTCAGTGTAAATTCGCAATTCTTGGCCCAAACCTCACCACTCAACTCTCCACTCAACGCACCACCGCTCCCGCCGATTGCGAATTTCAAAATTCAAAACCACGTCAAATTTTTGAATTTTAGTTACAGAAATGGACCCGAACTCACCGACGCCGCCGCTCCTGCGACCAGCCACACTGCAGCCGCCCGCCGCTGCGACATCCGACGCATTGGCCGACAACCCTTTCTCCACGCTCTCCCCGCCGACCTCTGCGACATCGGACACCGCCGCCGCCGCCGCCGCTACGGCCGCAGCCGCCGCCGACGTCATGACGGCGTCCGCTGCGTTCCCTCTGTCGCTGCCCCCCTTCTACACGCACGACCCGGCACTTTGGTTTTTCCAAGTGGACGCAGCATTTTCGGCCGCCAACATCCGCAGCCAGAAAACCCGATATTCCCGGATCATTTCGCTACTGCCCTACGAGATCCTGCTACAGACCTCTGATATCTCCTCCTACGCCGCCGCCACGGCAGCCAACCTCCCGGCCGCGCCTACGGCGCCGCCGGACCCCTCACCCCACCACCACCGCAACGGAACCTCCCCGCCCGCCACCAGGGCTACCAACCTTCCGGCCGCCACTCACGCCGCCGCTGCCGTTCCCCCACCTCGGAACGGAAACTCCCCGCCCGCCACAAGGGCAACCAACCTTCCGGCCGCCACTCACGCCGCCGCTTCCGTTCCCCCACCTCGGAACGGACCCTCCAAGCCCGCCTCCAGGGCACAACCCCCTCCGGCCACCACTCAACCGGCCGCTACCGCTCCCCCCCCCCCCGGACCAGAGCGAAGCCACCTCCTACCAAACCGGCCAAACCCCCTACAGACCCCACCGTTCCCCCCCTCCGGAACGGCAACAAACCGCCCCGCGTCTCCTTCGCGGAGGATCTGCCACCGCCACCACACGTCCCTACCTCCGCCATCAAGCACAACGCCCTACCGACCCACCAACGACTTTTCCTGCGCTGCAGGAAAACTAATGTTCCTTTCCTGGTGGACACGGGGGCGGCGCTGTCGATCTTCCCCAACAACATCCTCCGTCGTCAGGCGCGCTGCTACCGGCAGCTTCTCTACGCCGCCAACGGTACCACCATCCCCTCGTACGGGACGTACCGCTCCTCAGTTCATATGAGCGGGCTCGCGTACGAGTGGGAGTTTACCGTGGCGGACGTGGAGAAGGCGATCCTGGGGGCCGATTTTCTTGCCTATTTCGGTCTCCAGGTCGACGTCCGGAACGCGCGCCTGATCGACCCCGCCACCAAAACACCCATACCCGGATTCATTCACGCCATCAACCACCCCCCAACACAGTTTGAACGCCTCCTCCTCAACTACCGTCCCCAGCGCCGCCCCTCTGCACACATCTCCACTGTCCAGCACCACATTGAGACCACAGGACCACCCATCACCGCAAAAGCCCGCCGCCTACATCCCCTTCAGTTGTCGAAGACCCGCCAACACTTCGACAAACTCATCGCCGACGGTATCATACGCCCCTCAAAATCCCCTTGGGCTTCTCCGCTCCACATCGTCCAGAAGCCCAATGGGGATATCCGCCCCTGCGGGGACTACCGGCGGCTCAACTCGAAAACCACACCGGACCTCTATAATGTCCCCCACCTGCGTGACTTTTCGTCACATCTCCATGGCGCCACTATCTTTTCCACCCTTGATATTTCGCGAGCGTTCCATCACATCAACATCCACCCCCCCGACGTCCCGAAAACCGCTATAATTACCCCGTTCGGGTTGTTTGAATATGTGAAGATGGGCTTCGGATTAAGGAACGCGGCGCAAACTTGGCAGCGGTATATGGACAGTATCTTGCGAGGCCTGCCTTTCGTATTTTGCTTCCTCGACGATATACTGATCGCCTCCAAGACCCAGGAAGAACACCTCGCCCACCTACAGCAAGTCCTCAACATCTTTTCCACCGAAGGCCTCCTAGTCAACACAGACAAATGTGTCCTCGGCCAACCCTCCGTCCGCTGCCTCGGCCACCAAGTATCCTCGGACGGCATCACACCCCTCCCGGACAAGGTCCACGCGATTATTGACTTCCCGCAACCCCGCACGGTCACCGAGCTCCGCCGCTTCCTGGGTATGCTCAATTTTTACCGTAGACACATAAAACACGCCGCTCAACATCAACAACCACTCATACACGCCATTCCCCAACCCTCCAAAAAAAATGATAACCGCCCCATCACCTGGACCCCCCAACTCTCCGCCTCCTTCAAAATTTGCAAACAGGACCTAGTAGACGCCGCTCTATTAGCCCACTTTTCCGATTTACTACGTTCCCTCGGCATCCACAAAATTCACACTACCCCATACCATCCCCAATCCAACGGGAAAATAGAGCGGTGGCACTCGGTCCTGAAACAGGCCATTTCTACATCGGCAAATTCCCCTTCCTGGACAAAATCTCTCCCCTACATTTTACTCAGCCTTCGAACATCTGCCCGTCCTTCAG
Organism: Leptopterna dolabrata; assembly: GCA_954871275.1. Lineage (NCBI taxonomy): Eukaryota > Metazoa > Arthropoda > Insecta > Hemiptera > Miridae > Leptopterna > Leptopterna dolabrata. The sequence goes on along the minus strand of OX940989.1, from coordinate 4,437,754 downwards.
ACCAAACTAGCCCCGCACAAAACGCCTTTAAAGACCCGCTACGCTTACCGGCCGATATTTTCACTCCACACCACACACCGTCAATTAACAGGGAACCACTACACTCAACAACACCGACAAACGACACCACATATCCCAAACGCTTTTTCACCACCACACACATGTACCTGAAAGAGCCTGGCATCCATAAGACTTTCCGACCCCTGTATGCCGGGCCCTTTCAGGTCATCCGCACAACACACTCCACCGCTACCCTGTTAATTGACGGGAAGCCCCACACCGTGCCATTGGCACGGTGCAAACCAGCCCCAGTCCTCCCCGACCACTCTCACAGCACCAATCCCACACCCAGCCCTACACCACCAACACCACACATCGCCTCCATTTCACCCGCCGGACCCCGGCGTCGCCGCCTCTCTCCGCGACGCCCCGGGTACCGGCTCCCACCGGCTCTTCCCCTTCACCGCCACCCTGGCAGTGAAGGGACCCCTCTATCAGACTTCACTAACGTGAAGACTGTTAGAGGGGGTCGCCCCCCTCACTCACACGCTTCACACACACACAACCACTCGCCACACACTAACCACACCCAGGAAACGGCGGATTCTCACGACCGCCTCCCACATGTGGACCACAATTTTGCGCACCCCTCAACTTTTGTACATACCTCTGTATCTTCTGTACATACCCCTTCATCTTTTGTACATACTCCTCCATCATCTGTAAATACTCATCCATCAATTGTAAATACTCGTTCATCCCTTGTACATACTCCATCCTCATCATTGTAAATACTCTACTTATATCTTATACTCTACTTAATCTTATACTCTACTTAATCTACTCTACTTACCATCTACTTACTCTATGTTTACCATTCCTTCCCATGTACTTACCTTATCCTTAAGCCTCCTAGCTTTAAGACTGGCCTTCAGCCCAACTACCTGTTTGCATCGGCCTTCAGCCCCTGTCACCTTCCGCCTTCAGCGCCACCTTTGTTTGCCGTAGCCCTCAGCTCCTGTCACCTTGCGCCTTCAGCTCCACCTTTTGTTTGCCGTAGCCCTCAGCTCCTGTCACCTTGCGCCTTCAGCTCCACAAATATTGGTTCAAACTGGGGGGACCTCTGTCGTGAGTCCCTCCCGGGAACACTCCTATATTATTAAGTTCTCACCAACATTCAAACGCCAAACTAAAGCTCTGGAAATAAAGATATGAGTGGGGACAGGCGACAGAACCCAGGGTTACTCAACCTGGGGCCCCACTACCAGCTCCCTGCAAGGAGCTGGAGGGAGAGACCCCCAAGTACTATAAAACCCCGGATCCTGGCGCTCAAGCTTCATTCGACACTTCCTCTAACCAGCTCTCTCTTCTCTCTCTTACCTTACCTCCCAGATGATCGGTTGAATACAGCCGCCTGGGAATTTCACCTCCTCTCTCCTCTCTCCTCCTCCTTGTCTAGATGATCGGTTGAATACAGCCGCCTAGACAAGGGACCTCTCCTTTCCTCTCCTTCACCTAGATGAACGGTTGACTACAGCCGCCTAGGTGAAATTCCCTCATCCACCTCTCTCTCCTCCAAAGTCGTAGATGTTCGGTTGACTACAGCCGCCTGCGACTTTTCCTCACCTTCCTTCCACACCACCTCTCTCTCCTCCAAAAGTCGTAGATGTTCGGTTGACTACAGCCGCCTGCGACTTTTTCTCCTTCTCTCTCCTTTACCTAAATTCACTCACTCACCTTCCACGCCACCGTGATGAGAATTTTAAATTCATCACAATAACATTACATAACATTACATGAAATATACATATTATACATAACATGACTTCCATAATACATTACGTCCATTATACATAACTAGCCTGACCGCTCGCTTCGCTCGCTATCCGAGATTCGCTGTACGCAGTATCGTGGAACCAACAAACGACGGAAAAATCCCATACCCTACCGGGTATTTGTGCCCAATTTTATCAAAATCCGTCAAGCCATTCAGGAGTTGACCATGGTCGACCATATTTCCGCTATGGTCAGGGAATTAAAAATGCGCCTACGTTCAACTTGGGAGGCTACCGGATATTGGTGCCAAATTTGGTCGATATCCGTTGAGCAATTCGGGATTCGACCATGGAGGGGCCCATGGATGCGCTATGGTCGACCGCGGGGGTAGTCCGAAGGGTCGACCGTAGATAGAATTTCACGTAGATTACGAATACGCGATAAAAAATAGGGGTTACCATTTCAATTAACGAAGTTGACCATGGTCGACCATAGTTACGCTATGGTCAGGGAATTAAAAATGCGACGTTGCACAACTTGGGAGCCTACTGGATATTCCTGCCAAATTTGGTCGATATCCATCAAGCCATTCAGGAGTTGACCATGGTCGACCATAGTTCCGCTATGGTCAGGGAATTGAAAATGCGACGTTGCACAACTTGGGAGCCTACTGGATATTCGTGCCAAATTTGGTCGATATCCGTCGAGCCGTTTGGCCGTGCATAGAAGGACAGACAGACAGACAGAGCGCATGCGCAGGGCGAACCGCTGGCTCTATCATGTTGAAATTTATATGGGACCTCAATGGGCCCTACCCGCTTAATCCCTGAGAATTACATTGAAATTGGGTGAAATCTTTGGTTACTACGGCTGTAACAAGGAAATTGAATCTATTTCACGCCAGCGCATGCGCAGAGCGCACCGAGGGTCCGATCATGCTGAAATTCATACTGGAACTCACTAGGCCTTGTCCAAACAACCCTTGAAAATTTGAGCGAAATTGAATCAAAATTGTGAAAGTTATGCGTGTTTGTTGAATTTAACGTTAGCGCATGCGCAGGGCGTACCGCTGGATCAATCATGTTGAAATTTGTATGGGACCTCAAGGGGCCTTATCCGCACCATCCCTCAAAATTTCAGCTGAATCAATTCAAAATCGTGGAAGTTATGGCTGTAACAAGGAAATGCGGACAGACTCACAGATTCACAGACTCACAGACTCACAGACCGACAGACACGAAACCAAATTTGTTCAGTAGGCTTTGAAACGCAAAATGCAAGTGGAAATTTTGATTTCTGAAGACAAAAATTTTTTGGCTCACGAAAGTGAACACAAGGCTTCCGCTGCTTCGCAGACTCGGAAGCAAAATGTACCGTAAAAAATACGAGTTGAGCGATTATCTAAGTATAAAAATTATCTTTTTATTCAAATTATCTAGACCCTGTTTAAAGCGGTTAAGACTCAAACGTTGATTAGAAATTTTTTTTTTGAAAATTAACTATTATCAAAAAATAATTGAAAACTTTAACCACTTTTTTAATAAATTAAAATTAACAACATATTATTATTAATTAAAAAATAAATATACGTACATCCAATTTATTTTTAATAAATTCCCATTGTACAAATAAGATACTATATTGCGCGACCTTTCAATACCAGAACCACACGGTCAGTATTATTGCACAACCTCCAATATTGCACAATATCATTGTGCGTGTATGGGCCCTTCTGAATTTCATGATAATTATGATTGTTCACTATTCCCTAGTCGACCTCCTAATCGGTGAACACGCATTTTTCACTCATGGCACACGTGTAATGAAGGCCATGTCAATAAAATTTAAAATTCTGAAAGATTCATGCATCTGACCAAATTCATATAAATACGAGTATATAATTATACTTTATACTTACCTACCTGATTAGGGCCTGCAATGGGATGAGGACTATACTCAACCTTCCCCTGATGACCGTCATGTTCGGAACTGCCGTCCTTTTATGCATGTCAGGATTCATCATGCTTGAGGTACGTATAACCTATCGATTCACAGGAACATCCTCCCCTTCCGTTCAATTCAACAGTGATTTGTGTGCATTTAAATTACACAACACCTGTAGAAAAATCATAATTTTGCCCTCGATTTTACAGGACTCCGTCCCGATAATTCCAAAGATCATTTCCCTCTTATATATAGGAGGTGAGGTGTTATACTCGTACATGTTTTGCCTCTACGGGGAAATGATGAAATCCAAGGTAAGTAACAGAGGGTGTGTCGTAATGAAATTTGTCCAAAAATTTAGGTACCTACATAATTAACGTCAAATTTTACGTCACGAAAAAGTTTCGGTTAGGTATAGCAATTCAACACTGAAGGTGGTATAGAAGGTATCTGCCTAAAACAAGATGGGCTGTGAATAGACGCTGAACGACTCTTATGTCCTCAGCAACTTGAAACCACACAAAAACCGTATCAGAAAACCACAATTTTTACCATAATCAGTAGGTAACCTACCTAAAAGTAGATGAATTTTTGACAGAGCGAAGATATAGGCAATCAACTGTACCAGGACAAGTGGAGAGACGCTGGTGGCGTTTTTAGACCTTACTTCGCCATGATCAACCTGATGTCAGGCAAAGCCATCACACTCTCGGCTGGTGGTTTCATGGTGGTCAACGAAGCCGCATTTTCAAGTGTAAGATTTACAGAGTACTACAATTCAAAAACGATGCAAATCCCTACACAATGGCTCATTATTTTGTATAGATCACAGCCCTTCTGTTACAGATCACAGGTCTCTGTATAGATAACCATTCGGTATACATCACAGCCCTGCCATAGTTTAGTACCTATTCGCCCCTAAAAATTAATATTGTTAAAGCAGTAGCTAAAATGGCAAAAAAATCAGTCATGCAGCATGACTTAATGAGCGAATTTTCAAAGAAATATTCGAATTAATGGCTATGGTTTTGAATAAAGGAAAACTTCGGTCTAAAATTTGGTTTTCTATGTATATTCTCTTCGTATTTATTTTAATTTGTACGTTTTGTCCATCCTGGTTCTACCGTTTGTTTATTACGTAATTGTACTAAGTGCTTATTTATTTGATCGCTGTGGGTAAATTCAAGGAGTTGTACTAATCGTTTGCCTCCCCCTTTTTTGCTTCGAACTCTCGTCTTCAATTAATACTTCTCACATTTTTCAATCTGACCACTCTAAGGGGGTGGGGGTAAGAGTTTAAAGATTATCCTAGTTTTGGGTAATTTTTGCGCACTTTAAATGCTCTAATTTAAGAACGGATTTAGATATCTAAAATCCGATTTCACTATCGTGTTCAGCGTGCAAAAACCTTTAAAATGAGGGGTCACTTGTTAGAAAATAACATTTTGGGGATTTTTGGGTAATTTTTGCGCACTTTAAATGCTCTAATTTGAGAACGGATCAAGATATCTAAAATCCGATTCCACCATCGTGTTCAGCGTGCAAAAACCTTTAAAATGAGGGGTCACTTGTTGGAAAATAACATTTTGGGGATTTTTGGGTAATTTTTGCGCACTTCAAATGCGCCAAAACCCTCCTTAGAGTAGGCCAATTTCGCCCATCTTCGAACTTAGCCTTTCGATTGCCAAGATAGATTTTTTGTGCAAATTTGAGCTGTTTATCTCAATTCTATCGAGAGTTATCGTCTGGAGTGACACATATATAAATAAATATATATATATATACATATAAAAAAGTGTTAAATTTCAGGAATCGTTTTAGAATGGTCTGAAACGGGTTTCTATGAAGAAAATTTCCAAAAATTTATATTATTTAAATTTCGAAGCCATTGCAATAGCTTCATTTTCTTTGAAAATTCGCTAAAAGAAACACAACTGTAGTTCTGAAGGGGAATTGTTGATGTGGAGTGAAAAATATTCGGTCCTGGAACCAGGATTCTAACCTCTGGTTTTAATGTAGTAGCCCAACGCCTAGACCACTACGCTCCGGCGGCCATATGGCCCAGAACACAAGTATTGCGCGCTCTCAACCATGCTTGATGCCTGCATACACGTTGCTCTTTACGGCAAATTTTATGGCAACATCGTAGAATGCTCCCGATGGTCTCAAAAATTCAGAAAAAACTCAAGCTATTTAAAAATGCGAGAAAACCCACACCTCCAAATAAAATTTTCTGAGATACTCTGGATATTTCAACCCTTAGAGTTGAGTGACAGTAGCGCCGAGCTTCGAGGACCAACTAGAGCCCAAACGGGACCTACAAACCAAATTTCATTAATTTTGGTTCAAAGGAAAATGCAGCGGACGGCGTAAGGACGGAAATGTTTTTATTCGATATTCGTATTTTGCGTCCCTTAAAACCATGAAATTTTGAGGGGAGGGGTTAAACAATTCTTTTTCACGGTCGATTCTAAAGGTTCATTATTGAAAATAAACCAAAATCTGGACAAGACGCCTCGAATTTCCGAACATGTCCCAGTTTTTCGGGACGGATGGCAGCCCTAACTAGGCATCATCTCTGAACTAGTACCTACATGTAAATGTAAATACTAAATACGTTCCATGATTATTTGATCAGATATTTTTCGTTCTATTGCAGATCATAAGTTCCTCGTACTCGTACTTCAACTTGATGTTCAGCAGTAAAGCATGAGAAAGTAACGCAGCAAAATAGTACCTACCTACCTAATTCGATGTTCCACGTAGAAGAAGTAGAAATAAAATCGATGTACCTACTCAGTTTCGTACCTACATAATTGAATCCCCTGCCTAATGAGTGAGATATTTTAGATTAGTTTGCAATGAACATCTGACGGTTATATTTGACAATCAGAAAGGCGTTGGGTCATTCACAATAATTCTCGGGCTCTTTTCCGATGTGTAGTATCCATAAATTGATGTTTTCAGTAGGTTTGTTCCATCCGAGCGAGTTCAGTAGAACGTATTATGCGCAGATCGATCCGCGCATAAAACTGTGTTCCTACCGTGTCGGTTCCATGAACCCAAACTTCTACTTTCTACATCGACTGTACCGAACCGTGTTCCTTCCGCGTCAAGTGCAGAACAGTCCCGTACCGAGTGCGAAACTTTTCCGCACTCACGGCGATCGAGTTATTTGAAGTGAACCCAAGAGGTAACAGTCTGTAACCTCCCCAAAATTCATTTGTTCTGTTGGTGCGGTGTCGTGACCGCCGTTACCGTGTCTTGTGCTCCAATTCAATTCTGAGAGCCAAAGAAGACTGAGAACCAAATTTGCGTTCCTACCGTCATATTTTCGAACTCGCACTCGTATCTGCACCTACCCCCATCCCATTCGGTTCCGTACTGGCGGGTGTCGCACTGATGAACTCGCACTGACGTGGATGGAACAAACCTAGTGATTCTCAGACCCTTTTCTGGCTGTCTAGTATCCATGAACAGCTGTTTGCTGTTTTTTCCTGACTAACCAAAACCGGTTTTGTTTAGTTTAGTTTAGTTCCGGAATGACTATAAAAAAACCAGTTTTTTGATAATTCAAGTCCACACAAAATAGGCCAGATGGGAACTGACCATGCAATGCCTTCTCGATTCCACACTCAAATCCAAACCTATCAAACGCTCAACAAGATGGTATTGGACCATGGATGATGGTCTTACGATTTTCTATAGGTTTGTTCTAGCACCATAAATAGAATATGTACTAGTTCAGAGCGAGAACCAGAGTGGTGGGGATGAGTTCATGAATTTTTTAGTTTATGAACTGAACCGCTGGAATGCCTGAACTAATAAACGACTATAACAGAACGCGAGAAACAATAATTTTTTTCGCGTGAGAAGTACAGACACATGAAACACTTGGGGAGGTTATACACATCAGAGAGGTTATCTTTGAGTTGCCAGTTCACAACCATGCCCTCCGTTTGGAGCAAGAAGTTCACGTACCGGTTCAAGAACTCGGGGCAGGTAAACAGGATACATCGCCCGAATGCTTCACATACCGCCAAGGCTTGCACAGATCGATTGCGCTGAATTAGTCCATGAACTCGAGCTTGCTGGAACGAACCTCACGAGTCAGCTGACCGACAGAAAAAGCAAGTGCGAACGAGCAAACCTATTGAGAATATTTTTGTGATCCGAGTAGAAAGAGAAGTAGGTAAGCCACAAAAACAACTAAAATTTTCATTAAAAAAAGTGTATAAACTAGAAAAAATACTGGGTAGTACATTAGATTTGTGTTCACGTTTGTACACTGTGCTAAGAAATTTCTCATATCACTAGATATAGAAATGAGGTCCGATACGGCATTTGTACATCACATCACGAGTTGTTACAAATAGAAGTCTATCTTGGATGAATACAACGATAAAATACAAATTATTTATCATTTCGTTTTAAACTTATGTAATACTTATATCAAATACAATTCATCAAATAATTTGGGGATCAAACAATTTGTACTGTAATTTTAAATGCATAATTAGTGTATGAAAATAGGAACAGGAACACGGAAGCATAGTAAAAAGTTTGTTTCAACAGAATGAAACGGAATTTGAGAGAGTTAGGTACCTACATCTAATGTGTGCATAGAGCAGAAATGCACGGTTGTGTGAACACAGAGTAGAGTTGACAAAATTCGGGAAGTCAATCAGTAGGTTAAGTAACTTCAGATGGTAATAAGATTGAGACGTGCTCATCCGTTTTACAACTTGCTTTCTAGTGACGAATTAAAAGCCTGTTTAGGCAGACTTAGGTTTGTTTGAACTGGAATGCATGAGGAACTTAAGAGCTCTTGGAATAGCTTTGTTCGTGCAGTCCCTCAGAGCTTGTTCAGAGCAACCCGGGCATGCGCAGTAAGGGCGAGGGAAAGATTTGCTGTTCGTGGAGACCAAGAGCAGATGATTCGGTGTTCGTGCTGGCCACGGGGCTTCCTCCGAGCTGCTCTGAGCAAGAAGACCACGACCTGGTCTGCACGAGAAGACCAGGGGCAGTTGAGCACTGCTCTTCCGTGCATGCACCCTCGACCCGTTCGAGCTGCACGTGCTCCGAACAAGCTCCGGGCTCACCCTGCTCCGAGCGAGCGTGTTCAGAGCTCACCCCACACCAAGCCTGTTCGGCTCAAGTGAAAACTGAGCTTGTTTGGTGCAGGAAAAATGGACGAAAAATTAACCTGAATCAGAAAAAATTGGTACATTAATGAAACTTGGTGGAAAAATCCCTTTTGGCTTGACTGTAACTGAAGAGTCTATAAACATTTAGGAGGGGGAAGTGGGTTTTTGGGGTGGTGGGAAGGAGAAAATACCCTTTATTTAAATTTTACTTTTCCGACGATTGGGGTATCATTTTTGAATGGATTTTTCAATGCTGAATTGAATGAACCCACTTCCTTGCCGGTAGGATTACACATTTTCGAGAAAACAGCAACTGAAGTCAAAAAATCGTGCTTGAAATGCCAAAAATAGTGGAGAAATACCCAGAATTTATTTTGGCTTGGTAGTTATAATCGAATTGGGTATCATTTTCGAAAGGTTTTTGCAAACTGAACTGAAATAAACCATCGCCAAGTCGGTAGGATTAACTCTGGTAAAGTTAACTGTTGTTGGAATAAACATATCCAGAAACTGACTTTTTTCCGTGCTGCATTCATCTCGGAAACGGGTAATTCTACCGGCATGGGAGGGGCTTCATTCGATTCAGCATGCAAAAGAACATTCGAAAATGACGCTCAACTCGACTTGAATCTGTGAAAACCACCAGAGAACATGGAAAACAGTCATATTTCTGTATTTCAACAACAGTTAACCTTACCATGGTTAACCCTACCGACTTGGCAATGGTTCATTCAGAATGGAAAAACCTTTCGAAAATGACACCAAACTCGATCACAACTAGCCAAAATAATTCCCGGCACTCCGAATCCTCTCCTCAGTCGTAGCTTCCCTAACTGGGTATGAAACTCCTTCCCTACTCTTTTTCCTAAGAACCCTATTCGATATTGTATCAATGAGATCTCCCTCATAGCCATTACTCGCCACTATAGCCACTCTGTTAATCACACTACGGAAAGCAGCATGTTTGTGGACTTCATTCAACGAAATGGAAAGATCAAGAAAATTTAGGTGTAGTCACCTAAATTTTCAACGATGGTTTGATCACCAAAACTGGTAAAACAGTGTACATACTTTTCGCGCTTTTTCGTGTATTAGTGGACTATTCTTCAAGACTATTTTTCAATAACTCTGTTTTTCTTTAAATCGGCATGGGAGTGGGGTTCATTCGATTCAGCTCTGAAAATCAACTCGAAAATGATGCCCCACTCGATCGGAACATGTAAAATTTAAATTAAAGGTATTTCCCCTTCCCACCACCACAACAAAACCCACTTCCCCCTCCTAAATGTTTAAAGACTCTTCAGTTACGTAAACTTCAAAAGCCAAAAGAGATTTTTCCACAAAGTTTCATCAATGTAACAACTTTTCCCGATTCACAACCTGTTTTCCCCAACACCAGCTAAAAGCACAAGCAATCTCTCTGTAAGCAACCAATAGTCCTTAGGTTTGTTCCAGCGCACTTTATGACCCCCCCGCCCCGACGTAGGGCTCCCTCACTGGCGAGTACGAACTACCGAATTCCATTCAACAATTCCAGAGCTTTTCAAGGTTTTCTGACAAACTTTACTTCTGGCTTACAGTTTTCCACCGCAGTTACACCTACTGTTTGTGTGACCTGCGTTGTATTAATGGGCTACTTGCATGGGTGGCAAAAGCGGTTTATATATATGTCGTGATCCTCCCAGACCATCATACGTTGTATACCTTAAGACTGTTCAAGTTCAAGCGAGACAGTTACCTGTGTGCAGTCATTCACACGCAACTCAACGCAACGGGTGAGGTGGCGTACGTGACCACAGGCGCACAGTGCACTCCCCACCAGTCCCACGGACTGGAGTACAGTGGAGTGGGCAGTATATAAACTCGCCGGCTGCGCCTGTCACCCCATTCTACGCTATCCTTAAGTCGCCGACTTATCTCTTTCTCTCCTCTCATGCCTCCTTACCTTCTCTCGCTAGTGACGGGCTAAAGCGTTATTTTCTGATAACGCGTTATTCACTAACAGTTATCGGTCAGTAACTGGTTCCAATAACCGGTTATTCTGATAACCGGTAACCAGTTTAGGGATGGGGTAGAGAGACAAACATGAATGTTCGTTCACATGAGAGCGATGACGAAAAGTTCGTCGTATGATACCTACCTATTGCTTCATTCTGTGAATCTGTCACTTACACTGATGGGGCTTACATACAAATACTGACCATAGTAATAGAAATAAATTGTTGATAGAGGAATAAAAATATTAGAATTTCCTAATCTCAAAAAAAAAAAAAAAAAAAAAAAAATCCGTCTGTCATCCCTGGGATCCCACAAAATTGAGTTTAGTAGGTCGGTAACTATGGGCCCTATCAATCTACAGTTTAATGTGATAGGTAGATATAAAATCTTGAATTAATTATCGGCAATGTTTTTGAACTTCCTACATCATAACAAACTGGAATGCGAAACATTATGGGACTAGTTTTCAGACCCTTCATTGTTTTTAACGTTATTACTCGATAACTTGAACTGAGGGAATGAGGAATAACCCTTAATTTTTTGAAGGGCACTAAGCTGAGGGATACCATTCTAAAATAGGTACCTAGGTAACCTGTTACGTACGGAGTAAAGGGTAAAGAGTGATCGCTATAAGTACTCTGTGTCCTATAACCTACAATACCATCTCACGTCAAAGGGAAGCGAAAGGTCCTAAACTGATGGATAACTGTCAGGAAGTTGGTAACCGGTGTCGAGGTAAAGCGTTATCGGCAGCAGGTAGTTACTCAATACCATCCCAACATCAAAGGGTGTGAGAGCGAAACAGTTACCTGTGTGCAGTCATTCACACAATAGGTAGTAGTTATTCCAATAACGTAGGTTTTCTCGTAACTGGTTATCACAATAACCGGTTCTTGGTCGATAACCGCAACGCCCATCACTATCTCTCGCAAAAGATCCCAGACTGGTGGAACCAGCATTGGTGATAACCAGCATTGGTGATAACCAGCATTGATGGAACTACTGGGCAAAATCCCTCTAGTACTTTTAGTGGTGGTAACCTCCCTGGCTGCTATAGGTGTAACCTTTTAGGTACTAGATCCAGCAACCTTCTTCCTCCATTCTCACTCATCTCTCCTCGCCTCTAACCAAAGCCATCACAATATATATATTTAAAAAAATGAAATAAGGTTCCATCCTGAGAGTTTTGAGACCAACCGCACTGTCCTATAATAAGTAGTTCTTTTTATATGATTCCAGAGGTTTCCTACATCACAGTGGGCTGGAGGGGTCCCGCCCAAGCGAGTGGGGTACGAAGTTCCGGACACTGAAAAATCATAGAAAAAGAACTCAAAGAAATCATAGAAGAATGAAGAGTGATTTTTTCAAAGTTTCCAGAACTTCTGACGTCATTGCACCCCACTCGCCTGTGATGTAGGTGTGATGTAGGTGTGTTTCATTAAAATAAATAAATAAATAAATACGTGAAAGAGGCCATTGGCGTGCTTATCTTCCTTTGGAAATTCACAATTCAGCTGTTCAGTTCATGAACTCATCGAACTTGTGAAGAGCGAGAGGAGAGTGACGGTGGATCCTCATGAGTCCTTCTCCTAGACCAGCGAGATTATCACCGGTTAAGAAGGGATATCATTTAGGCTTCCACCAAAACGACCCCATCTTCAACGGAACAACAAACGACTCGAGAACAGCCACCCTCACAAGTTGCCGGAGCAAATCTCTTGTAACCATACGCCTCTGTAACCTCCTCTCAGCTCTTTTAAGCGTGTCATCACCACTGAGGTGATTTTACCACTCATGGGAACTTTTCAAAGCTTAACTGGAACAAAACTACGGACAGGTTGAACCCAGATTCGTTCATCTAAACCCATCCAAAGCTTGAATATTCAGAGCAATACATCAAAATTCGGACTGACATAATAATATAAATTTATATGTTGTTAGTGGCCTAGGAGAAATTTATATTCTCGAACTGAAAAAATTAACTTAAGGAAATTTATAAATTGTCTGACAGCAAAAATGTACCTAGGAAGTAAACAGTGGAAAAAAGGTGGTTTTGAGTGGAATAACTGCAATATTTCATAATCAAGAGCACCTTTTGACAAAGATGAGTCCTTTCTTACAATTCCAGTGCTTTTTTATTTATATTTATTTATTTATTAATTTTTTTAATAGACTTTTTGGAGTGGCAGCATTGCAACGGGTTAATTTTTCGTAGATATTTGACCCAAATGTCAAAAAGTACCTACCTTCATGAATTTTTAAACAGTTTTTCACATCTTAAACAGATAAGACAAGAAGAAACATACAATCATGTACAGTCCATCGGTATTAATGAGACATCTGAATGGAGAAGTAATCCGGACTAAGCCGGGTTCACATAGACGAGTAATCGACGTAAAACGCGCAAAACTCAAACAGTAATTGAATTTCATTGGCTCATCAGGTTTACGCGCTTTACAGATCTGCGCGTGGGTTCTGCGCAGGTGAAGTCTGGAGCACAGGCTATATCTCGACGATTAAGCGCTATACGTCTGTAACTAGCGTTGCCCACGTGAACGGTTCGACGCTTTCACGCGAACCTTTACGGCCTTTGCGTTTTACGTGCTTTACGTCGATTACGTGTCAATGTGAACCCAGCTTAAGAGCAAGGGAAATATGCGCACCGCACAGTCCCTGACTTTGAAACCACTATGGTGAAAGCCTGATGAAACACCTTAGCCCTAACCGTTCAGAAACTGAAGAAATGAAAATAAATACTAACCAACCGTATGTAAATATACAGTATGAGTGATCAACACAGGTAATTGCACTGTAATAAAATAGCAGTTTGAAAACACACGAAAAGAACAATTTCAGATTGGAGACACGTTGAATGGAATGAGCGCATTTGAACGAGAACATCTCAAATAGAGTATCAACTGGATATACGGTCTTTAAGACAGAACATTCAACACTAACAGCCACACTGAACTGAACAAAATCCTATAAAGTACACTGACGCCAATAAAATATTCCTGCAATTCGTAGGTACAGTTGAAATAAAAACGTACCAATTTGGATAACTACTTCGAAGCAGTGATTCCCACCCGAATTTGGGTCGAATTCCTACTTATTGTGGTAACACCGGAACTGCATTTGACCAATTCTTGCGTCAGAACAGAGGAAAGGTGAGTTTGTTGATAAAAATAACTTAAATAAGAAGCATCACAACATTTTCTCGCGGAACATTTTGAATATTTAGGCCAGGCGACGTACGAAATCCATTAAACCAGGAACAATTTTTTTCCAATTTCAATTTGATCATTGTTGAGCAGGTGTATTTGAAAGTTTCACTTCAGTACGACGAAATGAGGTTTTCATTTGAAATTCAATTCGTGTGATGAGCCCACAACACAGTGACGGACTTTCATTTCTTCTAACGAGAGACGGAAGAATAGTTAAAGCATCAGAACAATGTTAGTAACCCCTGGAAAATTATGAATAATTTCATTTCACTGATTTCATAATATCCTGCACACACAGAGTCTGGGACTCGAACGAAAACTTCCCAGAGGTCTGAAGCATTGTCTGTTGAAAAATTGGCGCAATTCCCCTGTTCACAGAGACATAGCTCACTAGATGGGTGAGTACTGGAGGTGAGCGCTTTCGATGTAAGGACATCATCATCAGGCCGTCGAGAAAATTCTGACGAGAATAGTGACGACGGAAACCTCCGGAAGGCGCGGTAATTTTACTTCTAATACTAGCATAAATATCCCTTTATATTTAATACCATGTTGGGTATTATGTCAGTCTGTTGAAAAATGAACATTTTGGAGGTGAAAACATACAATAAAATTTGTGTCCCATTTTTACGGCACCCCCCTCGGGCTGGGAATCACTGCTTTACAGGTACTAATAGTCATAAATCTAAAAAGACTAAAACTACTCGCACGTTGTACTATAAGGGTCGTCATTTGCAGGATAGGAGATGAAATTCGATGGAAATCGGCAGTACTGCTCCAGTTGAAGGAATGAGCGTATTGCAGCTAACAAAAATTATCTGAAACCGAAAGAAAATAATTCTCTTCATGAACGAGGAAAATATGTTTTTACAAGGATACAAAAATAGATTTAAAAAAATTATTTAGGGAGACAATTTATTATCGTACTGAAGCTGACAAATTATTTGAATTCAAATAGAAAATTTAGAAATAAACGAAATTGTTAAGTTCATTTATAATTATATCCGACTGGGCAGTTGATGTTTTTATTATACATATATAGTAGATCCCTGAGCACTTCGATGCCTCAATTTTGAATACATCTTATTTGGGAGAAAACCCTCTCCAAAAATAGTCCGGGATGTCACCGACAGGGTGCTCCACTAGGGCCACCATGTTGGCACCAGCCTTCACGTCAGGAGCGTCCCCCTGATGGTCCTCACACACTAGGCAGGAACAGGACGGGAAACAGCCGCGGGATATGGGTCGTATTTTTTCGCTTCTGTGTATTTGAATGGTGATACGCACACTAGGTGGGATGAGGCGGTCACGGCATGGCGTAGGAACAGGACGGGTTCCGCCGCGATCGCGCTCAAAGCGAAAAACGGCGTTTCCTGGCACGGGACGTTCTCCCTCCACCGTCCAATTTTTCTCCACGTTCAAGCTCGCCTTCCCCACGCTCGCCCTCACACCAGTGCCTTTCTTTCTGATGCCCTCCACCGACATATTTGTTCTCTCAGATTAGGTTGTTTGGTTGAGAATGGAATTTACTGAAGAAACCCTCATTGTAGAGGTAGAAAAATACAGAGTGCTATATGGTCTATCACACCGTTTGTATTAGGATAAGAAGATCAAAGAGAATGCCTGACAGGTCTGTATTACAATGATGGTGAATCATTCATGAATTAAACTTGTATGACAGACGAACACAATAAAATGAAACCACTCTCACTCTGAGAAGCAAATGGGAACTAGTTAGTACCTCTTGGACAAAAATGTTGTTTGAGAACCAGGAGAGCTTGAAACGAGGGGAGTATGGCGAGGGGTGGGGGAAAGAGAGTTGAGGAATGCCCTGCCTGGTGTGGGTATAGGCGCAGGACGGGACAGCGGCATCTACCCACGGCGTTTCCTGTCCTGTTCCCGCATAGTGTGTGAGAACCTTGATGGGACAGCTCTCGTCTTTGTCACCTTTGAGCCCGCCGAGTCATCTCGTTTTGCTGTTCCTCAGAGTAAACCTCTGTGTTCACCCTGGTTTTCCCAATTTTTTCCAACTGTTCGAAAATGAAAGCGCACAACAATCGAGTTCTGACTAATACTCTTTCAGTGGAACCTGAATCAATGCTTCGATTATGAATAACAATTCATTTATTTCTTGCGGCTTATTTTCTGTTGAATAATAAGTTATTTATTCTCAAATGTTAAATGACAGGAGCATGGATACCACACCCTAAAGCTAGGTTCACATGGAGACGCAATTCGGGACAGCAACGCATTTGCCAGAATTTTTGCCACAGAGGCGTTCACATGGCAGAGGAGCAGAATCATAGCAAAACGCAATCGCAAAAAACAAACAGTTGCTCGAACTCGAAACAGCAAAATCAACCACAAATGTCGAATTTCAATATGGCTGAACAACCAGAGAGGTGTGCGCAGTAACCTCTGCGCAGACACGGCAACGGATCCGACGGCGGAAAATATCTGGAGGTTTTGATATAGTATCCAAGGCACTGCGTTGAATAATCCATTCTGTGTTGACCAATAGAATTGCAGAACGCATAGCCGTGCCGGACTGCCGTCCGGAATTGCGTCTTCATGTGAACCTAGCATCAGGTCATTGGTCGCAGGGAGGTAGGTGAGATGCGGGGTAAGGAGCCAAAAGTGACTGGAGATAGCTGATGTGACTGGTTTCGAATGGGTTTCAGGCGGGGAGGTGGATACAGTGGATCATGGATGCTATATAATCTGTGACTGGGCCGGAAGTGCGGAGCAAAAATATCGAACTGCCGAGTTGACGGTTTCAAACCAGTCAAAAGTGAAGAAAGCTAAATTAGAGTTCTCACCAACAGATTTTGGCGCATAATAATAGTCTGAAATGCTGCTGTAAATTTTCTGAAGTTTGGAACATTGTTGCACTGACCAGTTATAATTGTTTAGACATAAATAAAATAGTATGGCTTACCTATAAGCGTATACTAAATCAGTGTTACAGCCTGTCTGACTGTAGGTGGTGAGATCAAGCACAGCCTTCGTTTCTTAGCAGGTAGGATATCTAATAGCGGAACGTCAAGTTCACAGTCGCTGCTCGTCGACGAGGATTCTACAACCTGTGAGGACATACAAACGTGTAAATGAACCAGTAAAAGGCTACGTAACCAGTCTGTCCAATGGAGGAAGCTGCTTGGAATTCCGCTTCTATGACCGAAGGCTGCCACTTGGCCAAGTTAGGTCGGAGTGACCACACACTTCTTACAGAATGTATATTATGCATCGTGTACCTGCGAAAGTGGCAGTCTCAAAAATCAAAATTTGTTTGGGAAAAGCTGATTTTCTGTTACTCTAAACCAGAATATGAATGGAGGAGAAAAAACGGCATTTGAAGCCTGTTGGTTCATGTTTCAGTAAATGATGAAGTTAATAGATGCAGTGGGGGGAGGAGTATTTATATTTTCTTAATGGAAATGGCCGGTTCTGCAGCCCAATTTGGATTTAGCCAGTTTCGCTAATGAATTTAGAAATAATGCGGTAGGTGCCGGCTCAGGTCGCCCCCATCATACGCTTTTTCTCCTGTCCTCCTCGCCCTAATGCTGCCGATTGTAAACAGTTTTTGTAAAAAATTAATTTGCCACCATATTCCCAGTTTGGTCCAAAGTGCTTCGCTACTAGTTTTAGGACATCACGAACTTTCGACAGTTGTTAGGTTGATTTCGTTGCCACTGGCTAGTGACGATGAAAAGGAACAACTTCCATTGCGGTCTTTTGTTTTCGTGTTCGCCATTCGTTTTCGGGTTTCTGTTCGGTAATTTGAGTTGAAAGGCTTAGCTTTCGTCTTCTCCTTGAAATGAATCGTAAACGAAGATCTGACGTGTGGATGTACTTTGATAAGGATGTCGGTCCAAAAAAGTTGCCAAGTGCCGGTTGTGTAAAGCTGAATATAGAACCTCTGGCAACACCTCTAATTTGAAAGACCATATGAAAAGAAAACACCCAGCTCTAGTTTTATACTAGTCCAAGTTTCATTGTAAGTTCTTAAGTTATTGTGTTATTTTGTCATTTGTTTACTAAATAATTTTATTGTATGCATAATAATCGTATTATGCATAACTTAACTTGTTATTAAACTATATTTAAATTAAAAGTATTGAAGTTACGGTGCATGGTTTAACTTATTCCAAGCTGGCTCAACCTGTTATGTGAACAGTAGTAAGATCTTTTTTTCTAACTGTTTCGATAGTTTAAAACTGTCGATACTATCGATAGTTTCCCAACACTAAGGTTAATCCTAACATGAATGCTCACTGGCAGGAATTCAGCTTTCTCCCTTCTACTTCTGCATACTTACCTATGTTCACTCTGCCAAATAAACTAGTGAAAAATTTGAAAAATAAATAAATAAACAACGTTGTTAAACCAGCTAAATCTCGTTTTGGGCGCATCAAACTGTGGCTTGGAGAAAGAATTTCTTTGTGTGACGTCTGTGCGTGCAAACTCCAGACACATTCGTGAAGCACCTGAAATTACGGGACGTCTAAAAACCAGTAGCGAAGCACTTCAGACCAAACTGGGAATGTGGTGGCAAGTGAATTTGTTACAAAAACACTTTAAAAACTCCCAACATGAAGTTAGAATCGATCTCATGTAGGTACCTGAAGGCAGAGCAGCTCCATCCCCAAACCCTACCAGTTCTTCTGTGGATATCCACATTTTCCGTGAACCTGTAATACAAATGGCCGCTGCCTGTGCGACTGTGAAACCCATTATTAGCATCCTCTTACCTGCCCTAACGTCAAAACTTCCTTTTTCGTTCAAGTGAATTTGAATAAGAAATAAGCGGGTACTCCTCATTCAGGAGAAGGTGAATGTAATTTGTACAAGTGGGGCTTACCTCCTGGAGGATGCCCAATTCTTCGTACAGATCGTCCGAAAGTTCCAATTCCAGAGGATCGTCTATTTCAATCTGGGTTTCCTGGGGTTTGGGAGGAGGATGTGAAGGAAGCGGTGGTCGCAGAGCGTAGCTTTCATTATCACGTTCGTCTTCGCTGTCTTCTTCACTTCCTTCGCTGGACGAGTCTTCGCTTTCCGTATCCGATTCCTCTTCTCTGGGAGGCGAGAAACAAGAATCGTTCAGTCATTATAGAAATAGATGGGAGAGCGCGCAATGAGCCCAACTCAAAAATATGATACGTGCAAGGCCCAGGCCTCGATTTACGAATGGACCAAGAGCGCCAGTTTTCTAGGGGCGGGAGATTTTGAGGTGCGACTTTTCGAGGTTAGATTTTCAAAAATACATGTAAAATCCTATGACGCTACAGATAATACTTTAAACAAAGAAATAATATTGAGAACTTGTAAAAACTACTAACCCGACCGGAATATTATTTCAGAAACTAATCTTAATTATTAGTTTTAGCTCCACGTTGTTCGTGATCCATCAGAACCGCACAGCAAGTCACAGTTGCTGTACCAAACAGTTACAAAAATGAACGATGCTAGACATTTTTTCTTACCTAAGCCCGCATTTTTGCCTACCTTATTTATTCTCCCACTACCACCAAGGTAGGTGCACTGACGTCTGTTTGATGAAAATGCCCAGATTTTCGCCCTTTCTACTGAAATTCTTTGATTTTTTCCAGATTTGCAAGATTCTCTTCATTTTCCAGGTCCATATAGTAAATCCTGCATTTAATACCTACTCGATAAGGATACCTAAAGCCATACGAAATCTCGATTAAATCCACCTGATGTAGGCAAGTAGTTTCCAAGCACTCTGTGACACATTGTAATGGTTGGTCCACCTACTGCTGCTAAACCTCGTCGCTTATCACCTGACAAAGAAGCTACTGCACGAAGGGAATTCACCTACATGATGGAACAGGGTATAATGTCGTCCTCCTGCAGCCACAGTCCCTGATCGAGCTTTAAATGCAGCCACAGTCCCTGATCAAGCTTTAAGCGCAGCCACAGTCCCTGATCGAGCTTTAAATGCAGCCACAGTACCTGATCAAGCTTTAAAAATGCAGCCACAGTCCGGAATCGGGCTTTAAATACAGCCGCAGTCCCTGATCAAGCTTTAAATGCAGCCAGTCCCTGATCGAGCTTTAAATGCAGCCACAGTTCCTGATCGAGCTTTATGCAGCCACAGTTCCTGATTGTGCTTCAAGTGCAGCCACAGTCCCTGATCGAGCTTTAAATGCAGCCACAGCCCCTGATCGAGCTTTAAATGCAGCCACAGTCCCTGATCGAGATTTAAATGCAGCCACAGTCCCTGATCGAGCTTTAAATGCAGCCAGTCCCTGATCGAGCTTTAAATGCAGTCACAGTCCCTGATCGAGCTTTAAATGCAGCCACAGTCCCTGATCGAGCTTTAAATGCAGCCACAGTTCCTGATCGAGCTTTAAATGCAGCCACAGTTCCTGATTGTGCTTCAAGTGCAGCCACAGTCCCTGATCGAGCTTTAAATGCAGCCACAGTCCCTGATCGAGCTTTAAATTCAGCCACAGTCCCTGATCGAGATTTAAATGCAGCCACAGTCCCTGATCGAGCTTTAAATGCAGCCAGTCCCTGATCGAGCTTTAAATGCAGTCACAGTCCCTGATCGAGCTTTAAATGCAGCCACAGTCCCTGATCGAGCTTTAAATGCAGCCACAGTCCCTGATCGAGCTTTAAATGCAGCCACAGTCCCTGATCGAGCTTTAAATGCAGTCACAGTCCCTGATCGAGCTTTAAATGCAACCAGTCCCTGATCGAGCTTTAAATGCAGCCACAGTCCCTGATAAAACTTTAAATGCAGCCACAGTTCCTGATCGAGCTTTAAATGCAGCCACAGTTCCTGATCGCGCTTTTAAGTGCAGCCACAGTCCCTGATCGAGCTTTAAATGCAGCCACAGCCCCTGATCGAGATTTAAATGCAGCCACAGTCCCTGATCGAGCTTTAAGCGCAGCCACAGTCCCTGATCGAGCTTTAAATGCAGCCACAGTCACTGATCGAGCTTTAAATGCAGCCACAGTCCCTGATTACTATTCGCTATGTAATATTCAGGACATGTGCAACAGCCTCGCCAGTTATCCGCGAGGTCGACAGATCTTGTCCAGGTTCATCATCAGATCCGGATGGAGCCAGCGAACATAAAAAAAATCAGCTATCGCTACCCCATTAGGTCTTTTCGAACTCCCCTGCATGAGATTCATACACAACGCAGTCCAACCGTTCCGCTTCATTCCCCAAGTCAAAGGCTCGAATTTCTGCCATCCACATCTCGATGACCGCCTCATCGCTTCTCGCACCGAACAGGAGCATTTAGAACGCCTGAAGTTGCTGTTAGGTCGATTTAGGGAATCATCAACACCTCTAAGAGCGTGCTTTTCGAGGTTCCGTAAATCCATAATAGGGTGATACTAACTATTCAAAGTACCTAGGAACCTAGAATACGTACAGTTCCAACAGATTTCTAAAAATTCCATACCCAATGACATTCCTGTAGTAATGTTACTGGAATTAATCGATAATGGGGATAATCGAGTATTTCCTAACAGTTCTGTACGTTCTTTTCTGTGACTTCTCAAAACAATTGAGAACTGATAACCAGAATACACAGGAAAGAATCCTGGAATCCACAGCTGATAAGGTGAAACGTCTACCGCGCATGTCTCGAACTGGTTCTGAACAGTTACGAACTACCAGTTCGAGATCATTCAGAACTAAACCAGCACTACTAGCCTGAAACGGGCTGTGGTCAGCAACGCTTCGGGGCTGCTTGACCGAACAACCTCAAGTTCCCAACATAGCTCTGGTTTCACTAACCACACACGGAACTCTTCTGGTTCACACTGACAACACGAACCAATGGAAATCATAAATAATTTCTGAAGTAATAAAGAAGGATTATAAATATGAACAACAGTTCTGCTTTTTTAAGCGTTTATTCTTTTTTTTACCTCAATATTTACAAATCAATTTATACAGGTATTTAGAGCAGAAATTACCAGACTTTCATCGGCAGTTCTCTTTTTTCAATTTATGAACATCATACGGTAAAAAAGCCTTATGAAATCAATTAAAAAAAAAAAAGGATGTGATGAAAAAAGGATTCAGTTTTCACTATTAATACTTCAGTCTAAATCTTGATTAATTGTAAGCATCTTATGTGTTACCTATTTTATTCAGGTTGTTTTCATTTTATTTACAAACACGCACAAACGCACACAAAAGGAATAGAATCAAGCTATCACAGCTGAAATGGTAATGAAACTAGGAAAAAATTAAACTTTTACAACTTTTAAAGAGAAAAATCTCACGTTGACGTGCACCGTTACATACTGAAGTGTGACAATTAGGAACACGAAAAAAAAAATTCACTTCTCATTATGAATTACGTTCATGTACATTATGAAATAATAATTTTACTGGAAGGGGATTACAAGAATTCATTATAATCGCGAGATCTAATAGGATATTCTTTAAAAAAAAATTATTGCATTGGGTATAATTGTGTACATATTTCATTACAGTACGTGTACGTCAACGATAATTTCTCAGATCCCCCCCCAGTAATTTATTTTTGATCAATTAAAAACTGCAAATATATCGAGATGTATCAAATATGATTTTCATTAATTTTTTTTTAATAACTAAATATAAAAGTTTTAATTTTAAAGTGCACAATTTTGAGGCCTGCATTTTCATTTTTTTGTATAAAAAATCGTAAAAACACGATAGTTTTGTTTCAAGCGTTATAAAATGTATACCATCCCCACCGCGAAAATATAGGTATATAAATTTTTGGAACAATCTGTGATACAAGTCGGCACCAAGATTTCACTAAGGCACGACAGCAAAAGCTAGGTGTCCTAAAGAGTTATAAAAAAATAAAGAAAAAAAACTGTTAAATACCACGAGAATTTGGATTCTCGCGTTTGAAAAAAGACGAATGAACTATCATTACAAGATAATTTATTATTGTGAGCTTGAGTAATTCCTCGTTATTTCAATAAGCTGTCTGACGACAAGCCCATACACAAGGAATAACTTGCGAGGCAGCCGCAAACTGATTCGTCTTCTGTAGACCGACCTCGTATAAGTCTCCAGATGACTGGAGGCTGACTTCATATTATGGCACTTTCCCAGCCATTTCGTTCAGACAACATGATTCTATACATAGTTTCAACCTCGATTGACGAAACGAGGCTCGAAGGCCTGTCCCACATACAAAACTCATTTTCACGGGGTAACTTCCTATTTACACACTTACCTAAGGCCTATGCGATAAGAGGGAGAATAACAAAAATGTAACCTTACATAAATCAAGGCAAGATTTGTACTTCATATTGTACTGGTTGTTTAAAAAATAAAATAAAATAAATAAAAAAAACTAGTACCAACCTGAATAAATAATTAGGAAAAGTGGAGCAGTATGGTGACTCAATGGTTTTTAAAATTACGGGAATGAATGGGGGGAGAAAATCTGGGGTTAGCGCTTGCATTGTGGAACGATTTCTACTAGATTTTGGTTTATTTACTGCATTTCTGCTCAAAGGATGCAATTCAACGTGGACGGCTACTTGTTGATTTGAGGCGGTGAAAAAATTACGAAAAAGCTTAATTTTTTACTCGAAAAATGCGAAGATCAAATCGATTAATTTGCTGCGGGCAGATCACGTCGAAGATGTTGGAAAATGCGAATGACGAATAAGCCCAGGGGAAATTGTACCGAAAAAAAGGGGGGTTGCCTTGCGTCGAGGTAGTTATCATTTTTTGGTTGCCCTATTTTATGAAAATTGTAATGACAATTTCTAACTCTAAAGCCCTCCGGATCGCTATGAAATACTAGAAAAACGGGAAAATTTTAGACATTTCTTCGGTTTTTGGCTTCAGTTCAAAAGCCTTCCGGATCATTACGAAATACTTGAAAAGGGGGTAAGAAATCGGACTTTTTTCAGTTTTTGGCTTATAACATCTCAAGCCCTCCGTATCATTTTGAAATACTCGAAAACGGGCAAATTTTAGGACTTTCTTCAGTTTTTGGCTTATCTCAACAATGCATCGTAGTTTACTCCGGATCATGACAAAATACTTGAGAATGGGCAAGATTTCGGACTTTTTTTTAGTTTTTGGGTTATAACATCTCGAGCCCTCCGTATCATTTTGAAATACTTGAAAAACGAGCAAATTTTAGGACTTTCTTCAGTTTTTGGCTTATCTCAAGAATGCATCGTAGAAGAGTTTACCCCGGATCATTATGAATGAAATACTTAAGAGGGATAAGTTTCGGATTTTTTTTCAGTTTTTGGCTTATGACACCTCAAGCCCTCCGGATCGTTATGAAATACTCGAAAAACGGGTAAATTTTTCGGACTTCATTCAGTTTTTGGCTTATAACACGTCAAGAATGCATCGTACAGAAGTTTACTCCTACCGAAATTAAAAAACATTAAATTCTGCGTCAAATGGCCTCCTTAACATTAAATTCGGGTTAGCGATTTGGTTACAACTTGCAGCAAAAATTGGGCGAATTTTTCCATTTTGACCGAAAAGTGAGTGTTTATGTAGGTTCTAAACAGTTACGCCAGTAACTAAAAGGAAAAATGTCATATAATCTAGTTGTCGAGCATCAAATTCTGCGGTCAGAGCACACCTTTTCATTGAAATATCCAATTTAAAATTTCAAGTTTTCAATCAAAATTTAATATTCAAATTCAACTTAGGTATGACATTATTCATTTGGAATAACCGCTTTTAGTTACAGGCGTGTGAAACTGAGCTGTGGCTGTGGAAAAGCCCAATTTTGACTGCCGATTCTGGCCAAACTGCTGAACCAAATTGGATGTTTAAGGAGGCCATTCGACTCAGAATTTAATGCTCTTTAATTTGGTAAGAGTAAAATCTTCTCCAAGATGCATTCTTCAGATATTTCAAGCCAAAAACCAGAAAAGATGTTATAAGCCACAAAAACGCTAACGGTTTTTCAAGTATTTCACAACGTTCTTTCGAGTCAGAAAACTTGAATTCAATTGTCATTATCATTTCATCACATGTACAACATCTGACGCAAGGCAACTCCTCTTTTTTGGTACTATTAGTCAATTTCCCAAATTCTTCAAGGCAACCCAGTGTAACGCGGAGGTTGACGGGGTTTAAAACAATTATTGTTGCGAGATTGAGACGAATCTTTCCCAAGAAGCCCAAATTTTCACGAAATTTATCGGAGCTAAATGATTGCGTCGAAAAACACGGAACAGAAGGCTCCTAGGAGATCCGGTGGTCGAAAACGACACCGAGCCGAACCGGAAAATGCGACTGCGCCAAATACGACCCGGGTTGAACGGTATAACGCAACGAATCACAGAGTAACCTTCGATTCCGATAACAGTTTTCCCAATTTTCGCTGTCCGAATTTCGCAATTTATCGTTCGGTTTTAGACGATTTCGACGTTTTTCTGTTCAACAATTTATCATTATAACGAGCTGTTACAATCGCCACTGATTCTGCTTTTGACAAAAAGCCAATTCAGGATGATACGAGAATTCCAGCTCAGGCATACTTATTAAAATAAGTAGGCCCAAGTAGTTAACTATCAAAATGAAACAGGCATCACAAAACGAAGGTGGAAAATCGCGACAAGATCATGAGAATAACTGGAAATTAGCGTTAGCCCCAGTTAAGTAGCTTTTTGGGGGCCATCGGTGGAGAAAATTGTAGAAAAGACGTTAACCGTTTTAATTACTGATGTCTAATTGAAGTATCCTAGGTTTGCAACATCCTTTTCACAGTTTTGCTTATTACTCCTAAAATAACCAATGATTTTGGCCATACTGCCGCGTTGAATTACAAGTTGTGGGCAGTCAACTTACGCAGAATTTAATTCTATTCAATTTATCTAAGGAGTAAATTTTTCTGTAGGGCGCAAATTTTACGAGTAAATGAGCAAAATTCCGAAGAAAGTCCAGAAATTTCGCGGTTTTTTGGCCCCCGCCTTTGAAGCTGGCTTCGGTTAGACATCTAATAAGCGGTCAAAACGATTTTCAGCTTTCCTACTATTTTTCCACCGCCAGGTCTTATTCAATTGACCTATGACGACAATTACGGACAGACAGATCTCTTAGATAAAGTGATGATAACTGGATTTAGACCAGACATGGCTCGCCCTAGCTATTGCACATCTCTAGGAAGTCTGTTAATAACGTTAATATGTTCCACAATCAACAAAGCAATCAGTTATTCACCTCAATGGTTAAGTCTCGACTCCTACTGTCTTGCGTGGGACAGTTTCACCAAGAATTAGACAGTTTAAAAATGTGGTAATATTGATAGCTGTTGGTCAGCACCTCAAGTGAAACACTGAACTCTACACAGCTAAAATTCGTACGAATTCACCCAATATAAATTGTTTTCTCAATCCACTTCCCTAAACTCCAAACCTAATTTTGGCCGTTGTTAGAATCGACAGAACTCAATCGCCAACCCGACCGTGAACAAAAAAAAATCCACCAAGTCAAAACAAATAGAAATTTCGCTCCACAGTCATAATCTGAACATTTTCTATTTACTCCGAGCATTTCATTCAAAATTTAAAAATTAATAATACTTCCACCGAAAAAACCGCTCCTACACGTTTGTAGAAACACTAATTTGGTCCTAACGTGATTTTGGACGTAACAATGGAATTCAATGATCTGCCTAACAAACTAAGAAATTGTATTTACAACAAAAAAAACTGAAAGAAAAAAAAACTACATTTCATCAAACAAACGGAAAAAAAATTTACAACATTAATTTGTACATTTATTTAGACTCAAAATAGTCAAATTTTCTGAACATCTTACAATTATTCAGCCCTTTGTAGGGACGTGTTTGCAATAGTGAATTGGTAGTTAACACCGAAGGGTCAAAAGGAGGCGTAGATCCAAGACAATCCATTCACGACACAATTCGTTAAACGCGCTTGTAAAGCACTCGACTGATGGAACAGCTCCAGAACTGATATCAACCTTTTTCGATATCGTTCCAAAGATTTCGCGAGAAACCCTTGGTGAAATACAAGAAAGAACACGATCGAGATACCTGTCATCACGTCTGGAGCCCATAACAGATCCACAGGTAGAGTAACACACAGTTCGACGATCCTATCATTCACACTACCGATCGATCAAGTTTCTATAAATAACGATAAGAAAAACAGAAATGTCTTGAAAAAAAATATTAAGAAATAAGTTTAAAAAACTTTAAAAAAAGTAGGGTAAAAAACTAAGTTGAAAAAATAAATAAATAAATAAATACTGAAACAAATAGAATTTCCAATTTTGAACATACAGTGATGAGTTTAGATAATTTTTAAAGGATTATTTCGGATGAACGCCTTCTTTTTGATGTTGTACATCGTAATGATTTTTTAAAGATTTTTTTTTATTAAATAGAAATTTTAGGACCAAAAACTTGGAAAATTAACTATTGTTGTGTGTAACCTTGCATATCATCTAAAAAAAAAAAATTTACATCATAACATTTAAAATGACTTAAAATATATTATCAATTTACGCAGTAGGACTGTCCACACGTGGAGGTTTTTTTTTTTTTTGTACAGCGTGGATTCTTCGTTTTATATTTCGTGCATTTTCGCGACGTCTTGGAGCAGAGCCGTGAAGGGGTCCGAGTCCCTTCGGGTGATCTCCCTCCGCCAGAGGTACTCGTAGAGGTAGTGGCCCATGTGGAGCGGGGAGATGCCGGACATCTTGAGCTTCTGCCTGAACGGGAACCACAGGGTGTCCGGAGGTATCCGCTCGGACTCGTTGAGGACCTTGTGGTGGAAGCCGTAGTGGCCCAAGCGCGAGAAGCCTTTCCAGTCCTCGGTGAGAAGCTCCGTCCCGGA
The DNA here is from genome assembly GCA_954871275.1 of Leptopterna dolabrata. NCBI lineage: Eukaryota > Metazoa > Arthropoda > Insecta > Hemiptera > Miridae > Leptopterna > Leptopterna dolabrata. The sequence continues at coordinate 4,409,826 of OX940989.1, read as the reverse complement.
CTCGACGTTCGTCACGATGTGGTTCATCATTGTCGTGTAGTCGAGCTTCTCGAGGACCTCGATCCTGTAGTCACCCGTCCCCTTTTCGAGCATCACGAGGATGAAGACGTTGTCTTTGATCCGCCTGTGGGAGTTGTTGAGCTCGCCGATTTTCATTTTGTCGACGATGACGGTGCAGCCGACTCCGCCGATCGGCCCGAGGCTGGCCAGCTCGTCGTACTCCCGCTCGATGGCGTCTATGCAGACCTCCCTGGTGTTGTACCACCAGTTTACGATGACCTCCTTGTCCAGCACGTCCTTCCCCGCTGTGACTTCCGCCATCGTCTGGTCCATCGTGAACCTCTGCAAGAAGCAGTACGTCGACAGAAGCACTTCCCGACACCCTAAATGCGTACCTTCAAACCACGTGCCTTTGATGGCGTTGTACCTGTGGCCGTTATTGCACTTGAACCATCCGTAGAAATTATTGACAAACGTCAACTTCATCTCCAGATTGCACCTGGGACAAACCTTCTGATGAGGCAGCAGCTTATAATCGTACAGGAACGCTCGGGTGCTTTCTTCGTCCCGAAGTATGTGAGCGAGTTCGAACATGTTGATCCGTTTGGCGGCCTCACCATTCTCGTCGCTGCAGAAAACAAAACAAAATTCCACCATCACTATTCCATACACACACTTTCACGTTCACAATTTCGAAACGAGCTGTGCACAAACAATTCACATGGAACCCGACTACCCGCTTTCAAGAAACGCGATCTACGCATAAAAGTCAAGATTATGAAAAGATGGAGACACAGATCACAGAATGAGTAGAACCTCCATTACACGGAAGACTGCAGCAAATGAAATTCACAAATCTAAATCCAACTTTGGAAACTGATGATATTTTATGGTTCTAATATACAGCAGCTGTTGTACTCATCCAGCATAAATCTATTTGTACTTCATATTCTTCACTGCAGACGCGCTTTTTGACTGCGCTACTCCAGAAGAGATCTGATGCAACCTGAATTATGAAGGTAGTTGGGCACTTGGCTCGTGAATAGGTTTAGCTGTATCGCATTCAAAGCTTTGCGCGCGTGCGCGATCGTCACCCGAATTCTGAGGGTACTCGGGATCTGGTCCGGGGAAGGTCCAGCACAGCAATATTTGCGAAGCAACTGTATTCGGTGGTAGCCTCTGCGCGTGCGCAGGTGCGACGTGCTTTTTCGTTTGTTAGGCTCGTCGCAGGCAGATTCTGTGCGGGTTTGTTCTGCACCGAGTCCGAAATTATGAACGTGAGAGCAAAGCATCAATAATCAACAGTACTCAAAAATAAATAATTGCGCCATTAATGGTGGCTTGAAAATAGGAGAAAGAATCAATATAGCTCAAATTACATAGACATTCTGAAAATCTCTCGAATTTTCTCAATGAAACGGGATAGATAGAGTTCGTTCTAATTAGTACCATCACCATAAACAAATTGCCATTATTAGTTCAATGATGACCTCGAATTGTATAAATCCATTCCCAGACGTCAAGATTCTTCATTTTATATTGTTTATGAATTGTTGATTTTTCACTCCAAATAATCGAGGTTCTACTGAGCGCATTATGGTTGTTACATGACGGCGACTCATGTGGGGTGATATTATTTGATAATCTTTTACCTTTCTTCCTCTTCCGGCACTTCGTCATCGCCGCTTTCCTCTTCCACGGCGTGGGATATTGAGCCAAATTTCATTTCGCCCCTTTCCAGCTTCTCCAAGTCATCTGAAAAACCCAACACCAGATCGTGCAGTTTTTGGAATGCTACAATAAGGGTTACATCCATGGGCCTGAAAAATGTACTTTCATTTCATTTTTTAAATGAAAGTAGATTCCATCCTGAGAAGTTTGACACCAATCACACTCTCCTACGATAAGTAGTTCCTGTTCTATGATTTTTTTGGCCTTAGCCAACTCGGCTCCCGTTTTTCCCAAACGGCTCCCGTCCATAGGAACACTAAATCCCCAAATGCTTTGAGAATTCAGGGAGCCGTTTGGGAATCTCGAAACAAAGGACGGGAGCCGAGTTGGCTTTCACGGAAGTGGTTTCCTGTTCTAGGGACGTCATAACAGGCAAGGGAGGGGAGCGATGATGTCGATGGTTTACGAAACTTTGAAAAATCATAGAATAAAAACCACTTATTGTAGGAGTGATATTGCCGTCAAAATTCTCAGGATGGAATCTGCTTTCATAAAAAAAAAAAAAAAAAAAAAAAAAAAAAAAAAAAAAAAAAAAATGAACGTAACGCGTAGGTTACACTCTTTTGAGCACAGGGATAATTTCAAATTGGATAGCTACTACAGAGAGGAAACGCATTTATAAGAAGCGCCATGGCGTTCACTGTGAAATTTCTATATTCGTATGTTTTATTCTTGATTTTTTATTCTTGAATTTGTCAGGTATTTTATCAAGTTATTTATTTTTGATCACGTATTTTCTTTTTTGATCAATGCAAGGGAGGCGGCTAAATCCGGATTTCTAAATTTATTCCCTGATCGAACTAAAGATTTCCCTGACGAAACCCACAACTACACAGAGGTTGAACGGAACACGATCACAAACGTCCTGATCAGTTGGATAAAATAATCTGCCTATCCAACATTCAGCTAGCTGGCAGCAATGCTGGAACTTGCCAGAATCTGTCAGCTTGCGATTAAATATATATTTGTAACTGTGGCTACGTCCAAGTCGGCAAATTGATCAAAAAATGTTCCAAATCGAACTTTCGCAGCTTACCGGGATACCGCATCGCTCTCCTGATGGCCAAAGGGTCTTTCCTCGACCATTTGGCGACCTCGTCGTCCATCTTGGATATTTTAGTCGGGTTCATCGCCCACAAACAGCCTTTTCTGACTCCGCCGGGCCCGGCTCCGTTGGTCATTTTCTCGATCTTCTCGAAACACTTGTTGAGAGACAGGTTGTGCCTCACGCTGTTCTTCCAGCCCGTCGGCGCCGTCCGGAAATAAGGGAAGTGTTCGCTAGAATCAAAATTGAGAGTCGTTTTTGAATTGAACTATAACAAACGACCAGTTAAGCAACATGACCATGTGAGCGAGCTTAACCAAAGTACGAAAGAAATATCAGTGAACATAACTCTACTCAAAACCATCATTTTCCATGATTTTGTCCACAAATTCGAACTCTCTTTGGCCCCAAACGTTTTTATTATTCAGAATGTTTATCGGGGCAAATTAGCAACATTTCTTGTCGAATGAATTTATTCCTATGTCCTTACGTTATTGGTATTTTTCCAATGGATTTGTTCCTATTTTATTCAACTTATAATACCATACCATGTTGTTGAATTTCAAGTAGGCAAGTTTTGAGCCATTTCAGCCTTTGAGCAATTATACATACCTACAGACAGCAAATTTTGGCTCACAAAGACTCAAAGTTGAACTACCTTTTTTCTTGAAAAAATAAAAATAAAAACATAAATAATGATAAAATAACGTTTTTGCCGAATAAAATCGTCCCACCACCTGCCTCGATTCACCATTCTACACAACTTTTGAGTGCATTTATAGATTAACATATTTTTGAAACAGCTACCGATTTTTAGCCATTTCAGACCCGCAAGAACTGAAATTTGGGAGGGTTCTTAATTACCAGTTTTGTTGGGAATTCCGGGATGTAATTCGATTTTCAACTAATTTTAGCGAATTGTTGGAGGAAAAAAGAGCAACCATTCATATTTTATACGCCACACGATTTTTTGGATTTTTTCCTGATGCCAATATATTTCAGAATATTAACATTTTGTTATCTAAGCATATATTATGTATCACTTCAGAAGACATATGATCTTGCCTACAATATTTAACATCCCGAAAAATGTTAGTAATTACTAACGAAAGGGTGAGCTCGAAGATGGGAATCATTTGAATACAAAAATTGGGTCTTGGTTGTTAGTGTGTCTAAAATCCCGATTTTATATTCAAAAGATTTCCATATAAGAACTCATCCTTTAGTTAGTAATTACTAACATTTTGGCGAAATTCAGGATGTTAAATATTGTGGCCAAGATCAGATATCTTCTAAAGTGATACATAATATGGTTAAATAACAAAATGTTAAAATCCAGGGGTCGACATAGAATATTCCGAAATAGATTAGCACTGGCAAAAAAGTTCAAAATTCATGTGGCATATAAAATTTGAACCCGTTGGGATTGCTTCTCTTCAACAATTCGCTAAAACTAGTTGAAGATCGAAGTATATCCCAGAATTCCCAACAAAATTGTTAATTAAGAAGCTCCCAACAACCAGTTGATATTCCAGGACCTAATTATTGTTATACACATTGGTAATTGGAACCAGTATTTTCCTGAAGCGAGCAGTATAAATAACTCGATACATTTTACAACCAACTACCGGAAGAGCACAAAAACCTTCAAGTGTACGGTAAACATGATGTTATGTATCTGGCTATTAAGGTGATACTCAATGTCAAGGATTAGTAGACTTTCAAGCTCCCTACCAAATAACGCCTATTATCATTATTATTTATTGTATAATGTATTGTTCACCTAATGTTCGCACAAACTATTCATTTTTTGGCGCATTCTACACCTACTCGGTGTTTTTGAGTTGACTGATATCAATCAGTCGTTATAAATATATTATGATGACGGCGAAGTTCAAGCAACGGTGAAATGAAAACTTCGCTACCAAATATTAATTTGAAATTAGACACAAACATGTGAAAGCAACGGTACATAGTCAACTTCCAACTTCTGAGAGGTGACTATGCTATACCAATGCTTCCGATTTGATGTACGACACACTAAAATCAAGGTAGGCACGTGAAAACCACCCTGAGGAACTTGTGTCTGAAGTTGATCAGAGCTATAACCTTGATGTTATTGACTGAACAAAAATGTGGTAAAACAAAATCCCAAGCCTCAAAATAAAGAATAAAACGCTGTAAATCCCTACACAACGGTTCATTATTTTGTACAGAATACCCTTCTGCTACAGATCACAGCTCTCTGTATAGATAACACTTCTACATAGATTACAGAACCCCGTACTCGTTACTAGGTACGTACCTAAATCACGTGTCAAATATTGCTAAAATAATTCTGTCAATGACAAACAGTAGCTAAAATGGCAAAAAGAAGTACCATGACAGAAATGAAGTTCCGAAGGGAAATTGTTGATGTGGTGTGAAAAAGTATTTCGTCCCAGTAGGGTTTCGATCTCGGGAACTTTGGCGGTACAGACAGTCACTTAGACCACTGCGCTACAGCATCCACCTGGCAGAGTACGGCAAATTTTATGGCAACATCGTAGAATGCTCCGGACGGTCTCAAAAACTGAGAAAATCGAACCATTTAAAAATGCGAGAAAACCCACTCCTCAAAATAAAATTTTCCGAGATAGGGAAACACTGGATATTTCAACCCCTATTTTTCACCCCTTAGAGTTGTTGAGTGACAGTAACGACGAACTTCGACGACCACTGGATCCCAAATGGGACCCATATGCCGGATTCCGTGGATTTTGGTTCATAAGAACTAAGGAAAAAGCCGCGTATGGATATATTTTTATTCGATATTCGTATTCTACGTCCCTTGAAAGTAAACCATGACTGGGGGGGGGGGGGGGGGGGGGGGGGGTCATGGTCGATTCCAAAGTTTTAACAATTTAAAAAAAAAGGTATCAATTTTCGAAGCATAAGACACTTGCTGCCCTTTTTAATTGTCTTGAAAAACCTGTATGCGTGATGACGCATACAGTTAGATTACTAAAAACATGAGATTCATGGGATCTTGTTTCTTTTAGCGAATTTTCAAAGAAAATGAAGCTATTGCAATGGCTTCGAAATTTAAATAATATAAATTTTTGGAAATTTTCTTCATAGAAATCCGTTTTAGACCTTTCTAAAACGATTCCTGAAATTTAACACTTTTTTATATGTATATGTATATATATATATATATATATATATATATGTGTCACTCCAGACGATAACTCTCGATAGAATTGAGATAAACAGCTCAAATTTGCACAAAAAATCTATCTTGGCAATCGAAAGGCTAAGTTCGAAGATGGGCGAAATTGGCCTACTCTAAGGAGGGTTTTGGCGCATTTAAAGTGCGCAAAAATTACCCAAAAATCCCCAAAATGTTATTTTCCAACAAGTGACCCCTCATTTTAAAGGATTTTGCACGCTGAACACGATGGTGGAATCGGATTTTAGATATCTTGATCCGTTCTCAAATTAGAGCATTTAAAGTGCGCAAAAATTACCCAAAAATCCCCAAAATGTTATTTTCTAACAAGTGACCCCTCATTTTAAAGGTTTTTGCACGCTGAACACGATGGTGAAATCGGATTTTAGATATCTAAATCCGTTCTTAAATTAGAGCATTTAAAGTGCGCAAAAATTACCCAAAACTAGGATAATCTTTAAACTCTTACCCCCCCCCCCCCCCCACCCCCTTAGAGTGGTCAGATTGAAAAATGTGAGAAGTATTCATTGAAGACGAGAGTTCGAAGCAAAAAAGGGGGAGGCAAACGATTAGTACAACTCCTTGAATTTCCCATTTGACATATAATTTATTGTTATGATACCTTCATAGATAGACAAGTACCGGCCCACGTATTACTAGAAGTAAGACGAAAGAAAAAATCTATTTCAAATTATTCAATTTAGGTACTAACAGTAGGAGGAAGAAGGTTAGGTAGGTATCTTATCAATTTATTATCAGTATCATACGAATATTTGATATTCAAAGGTAGGTAGGTACTTAACATGATAAAAATAATATCAATGAAGAAGGAAGGATCTACCTACCTAGTAGAGCAAATCTTGAACTGGTTTTAGATACCAGGCCTGAAATCGTAGTCAAGAGGAAAGGCCATTCAGAAGGAACAAGGAATCTACTCATAACAAACGGTAGAATCAGGATGGACAAAACGTACAAATTAAAATAAATACGAAGAGAATATACATAGAAAACCAAATTTTAGACCGAAGTTTTCCTTTATTCAAAACCATAGCCATTAATTCGAATATTTCTTTGAAAATTCGCTCATTAAGTCATGCTGCATGACTGGTTTTTTTTTTTTTTTAACATAAAGGGCCACTCAAATTCCTTGGTCGCAACCACAATAAAGTTTGAATATCAGTAGTAGGAACTGAATCACAGTTGAATATTTTTTCATTATTCTGAACGAGAGACCATACAGATGAATAATGATTGAATTAATTTCGATAAAAGCCTAGTAATAACTTGAAGTTACGATAACATGAATACTATCAAATACCTTGGAAGGCGCAACAGCGATGATGACTGATATAATTTCAACGATGAACTCCTTCGTAAACGAAGCTAGTAGGTAATGATGTAAGAACTGACGATAACTGATAACAGAATGAGTCAAAGAGGTCTCCTATCTCTTCTACGTGGTCGCGAATGATGTCACGTCAGCAGAGGACTTTTACTACTGCTATAAAAGTACCGTAGTAAAATACAGCTCAGGTGCCGCTGTGAACCGAAACTTCTGCATGAATCAGCATCATGAAGAGATGTCAACGATAAGGCCATGCCAGCTTTTGTCAATTCTCAGGAGGAGCATTTTTAAAGTTTTAGGACGTATGGTTCTCAAAATTGGAATGTTTCACAACAACTTTTCAATCTAGGTTGAGGTTAGGTTAGAATTGCAGATGTTAAAACATCACTGAATAATTTTAAATTATAGATGCAAACTTCTGAAAATGTTGTGGTGGGGGATTATGTTTTCCTGACTTAGGAACTCAATTAAATATTTTTATTTTGCTGTAGCTATCGTAGCTGATTGCAGCAAGGCAAGCGGCTGGCCAGCTGCAGGGATCCGTTCAAAATCTATTTATCGAAAACCTGCTCCCCTATGATCATTCTTGTACTTCAAAACCGATCTTCCCTTCGTGAATTCAACAATTTAACACCATTATAGCGTTTAAAATTTTAGAGTAGCAACCGATTCATTGCACCAAGGGTGCATCTCGAAATGTGGCCTCAGGACCGGGAAATTAAGCGATGTTTGAGAGCGTATAAACAGAAAATCACGAATTTTTCGAGTTACGGCCTTATTGCACTGAGGAGGGTAATGCCACCAAAGGTAGAAACCTGCTATCCTTATTCGTTGGCAATCTTGGCGTCAGTAAAATTAATTTATACCATCCTATCGTATAACGAAACGAAACTGATGATTCACACATTAAGTTGTCTTGATTATCATAATGTTTGATATTATATCTTTTTTAAGTGGGCCAGGAGTGGACAAAGGTGGTGGGTTATCTGGTGAGATAAAAGTTCCTGGCGGCCGAAGTTCACAATTCGGCCACTACCAATACAAGCGCATGAGTACTACATCCTGGTAGCCTAGCTCTTCTACCAAAGATCGAGTGATTGTATTATATAAGCAAAAAACAGTTGATGCCTCAACCCGGAATGGGGTATTCCAGTCTTTTTTTTGTAATTTGCTTTTCTTTTCCGAAGTACGAGTACATCGCTTGAGGTTAACGAAAATCGAGTCTGTTCGTAGAGAAAATGTTGACTTAACATTAGGGAAGCAAACAGAAATTACAGGCGAGTACGAAAAATAAGGCGGGAGTGACGTAGAGATAATTCACTGCCTTCTCAAGCTTCACAAAACACATGAAGTATTGGGAAAAAAAATTTAAAACAGAATAAACAAGATCGAGATGGAAATAATATAATAGCTGTAGTTTCCTCTAACGTAACTTGACCACTCTTGAACGTTAAAACTGAATGAGCGGAGACCTTGACTGCAGTGATCCATATGGATACTATTAAAAAAGCCTTCCCACTTACAAACACACACACACACACACACCCGCCCAGCTATAACATAGGACCTGCCCTTTTTCAACATCCGATATCGATATCTTTCTTTCGCACTCCCTTCCTTATATTACACAATTATCACCTTCTCCCACACTCTAGGTCCTTTTCACTGTTACTTAAACTAAAATATTCCAAAAATCACCTTATTTTTAGATTCACTGAAATTCCACATAAAATCACAAATGAACTATTATTATTATTATTATTTTTTCTTTTTTTTTCACTCACCACATGAAACCGTATATTTCTGATACAGGGAGACTTCCGGAAACGGAGTTCTTGAGCGCCATGGCGATGAGGCAGGAGTACGAATAGGCGGGTTTGGGAAACTGACTGACAACTGAGGCGTTCGACTTCATTTGTGTCGCCCACGTGTGACTGCTATTCATCAGTTGCTGAGCTTGCATTTTCGCTTTGGCCTGAAAAAAAGCGGATAGTACTGAGTTTCTTGTCTTTGGTTCGGTGTGAACAATAATAAAATAGATCATCAATAGGGGGAAGTCTTCAGCACAGGTTATTTTACACATGGTCCTCGAAATTGAAAGAAATATGGAGTAAGATACTTTTTTACAGGTCTTGAACAATTATTATACATTCTTCCAATTTGATAATTTCATAAATAGATACATAGAAAACGTTGAAGTTTCAATTCGATTCATGTAAGTAAATGAATATTAAAATTTGTGTGTGTAATCCATGGAATACATGGCAACGGCTCAAATTTTGATGGTAATTCGAGGTTAGGTCCTCGTTGGTACCATATGAATTTCGTCGCATTCGTATCAGTAGTAGCAACTGCACATGCTGAAACAAAAACCACTGGTCGTTGGTTCGAAGTGGCTCAAGTGTTGATCATAATTCAGGTTATCCTACAAAATGCAACTTATGAACACAAACAACTAATTCCACCCATACTACCAAGGCCGAGCCATGTAATCCATGGATTATTCATTCACACACAATGTTTTAATACTCTTGTAATCGGCCTTGGTAGTATGGGTGGAATTAGTTGTTTGTGTTCATAAGTTGCATTTGTAGGATAACCTGAATAATTATCATCAACACTTGAGCCACTTTGAACCACTGGTCGTTCAACGGTTTTTACATTTCTGCATGCACATTCACCACTACTGATTCGAATGCAACGAAATTCATATACGGACCAACGAGGACCTAACCCCGAATTACCATCAAAATTTGAGCCATTGGGTCGTGAGTTACGGAGGTTCGCAGAAATGCGTACACGCATAATCAAACCTGAAGGGGCTGAAATTTCCATTTCTTTCTATGGATTCGTGTTCAGCATGGATGAAAATGGGAAATCCGCTTTCCCCTCTAAAAATAATAAAAAATTGTAAAAATGAAATCATAAGGCATCGGCCACTTTTAGGGCCGTATTCATAGTCCTCACTTTATTTAAAGTAAATGCTTAAGTGAACAAATAAGGAAGCATCATCCACTTTGGCTATTCATAGTCAGTGATAAAGGAAATGCTTAAGTCGTCCTTTAGCATTTCCTTTATTCCTATTTCATAGACAATAAGTAAAGAAAAATCTTTACTTTTTGGCCTAAATAAGTGGGAAAAACTGAGGTACGTCGAAAGGTACCTTAAGCATTTCCTTATTGATCGTTTGCACTGTTCTCTTTTCATTTCCGTCATCTTTTCAGTGTCATCGTTCTCGGCATTCTTGTTTCTTTTCCTAATTATTCGGGTTTTTTGTTTGTTTTGATACGATGGATTTCGACATTTTGTTTGACTTCGATGAGTGGGATGACGAGTTCGATGTAACGGAGAGCATGCGGGTGATGCATACCGGCTTCATTTTCGGTCTAAAAAAGTCGTTCTTTCGCACACAGGCTCCATTTGGGCCCTAGTTGTGTCCCGAAACTTTGCAACCCGATCGGAATATACCCAAGGGTGTTATGAGCGAAAATGTGTATGAAAATAGGTATTTTTTGTGTTTTAAAGTAAAATGAGCTTTTCAGTATCGGTTTCCATGTTTTTGTGGGACGAGAAGAGACGAATATGAAGTCGATTTTGACCAGAGTGGAAAACTGAGCTTCTACCAAAGGTTCTGCTCCCAAAATTGATTTTTTATTAGCCAAAAACCTGGGAAACTGTCTGAAATCACCATCAGTTTGTATAATTGCACTAGGAAGTGTCAGCAGGTGAATCAAGAAAATTAGATGGCACTGCCAATGATCAAAGATAATTTGAAAAAAAAGGAGCGTACCTAATTTGTGTTTTGGGGGCCAAAATTGGTGGAAACAAGTCAGAAATATCTATTTCAATTATTTCACATTAAAGAAACAATAAATGAACAGCCAAAATTTCTGTAGGTAAGTCCAATAGAATTATAAACCCATGTGACAAGGACTTTGTTTATCAATTTCCTTTGCATTTTGTAAATATTCACTCTTCGAAGTAATCCCAACGTGAGCCGGGAGTTTGCCATCGATTTTGATAGTTCCAAATTGTTCCAAAAGTTTCCAATTTGTTCATTATTGACTAACTTTTTATGACTTTGCCTACTAATAAGATTCTACCTGACCAAAAGTAGGATAAAACCCAATTATTTCCCTTTTCGAAGACCAGTACATATCTCATGACCATGTTGGTAGTTGATTCCACTGAAAAGGCAAACCAAGGAACTACAGTAAAAGCGCAATTTATATTTAAAAGGATAAGGAAAAAAGTAAAAGAGGGAGTAAAAATAAAACGGAAGAAGGAGTAATACAGAAGGGAAACGGAGAAGTAAACGCACGTCAACACACCTAAACGCGAGCACCAAGTGTACATAATAGAAATGCTTTCAAAATAAAACAAAGGTTGCTTGCTTCACTGATTACTTGTCCAGACACAGACGGGGTGGACATCGGCGTACAAAACAACGGAAAACCAACAGAATGGCACGGCTAATAGGCGAGGACATATAACTAAACAAACACACACACCCTGCCAGAACTGCCAACTTAAGCTCAAACCAGAGAGTTCGGAAAAATTTCGACTTAAATAAAGATTTTTCTTAATTTTATAAAGTAAAAGATTAAGTAAAGATTTTTCTTTACTTCGGTGAGTAATGTCTATGAAATCAAAATCAGATAAAGCATTTCCTTAAGAAATTATTTTACTTTCAGAAGTAAAGTATTATTTTTACTTAAGTCAGGACTATGAATACGGCCCTTAAGGGGCGAGCCTAAAAAATCTGAAACTAATCTTACTGATTCAAAATCCGTATTGTCAAAGCATTCCACAATTTCAGGAGTGAGAGAATAGTCCATTCCGGTTGGTATTTCCGAAAATAATGCAACCTGAGAAGATGAGATGATCTGTTTTTCTTACGTGTCTACTTTAGGAAAATCTAGGACGTTAAGTTTGGGGAACTTTCCTGGTCAGATGACGATGTTATCTGACTTTTACTGTAAGATATCACAGATGAACCTCCTTTGTTATACCACACCTAATGGTTAATACGAATAAACACCTAACAATCATAAAATGGCACAGACAATCACTGCAATTAACAAAGTACAATGGTGATGACCACAAGTGGGTAGTTCTCAACTTCAACAAGCTTTTTAAATGGCGAGGTTCTTCACATACTATTCAGAAAGGCGTGTTGAAAAATTTTAAACTTACAGTGACGTTGGGGTTTGGTTTGAGGATCTGCACTCCATTGGACGTAATGATGGGGGAAGGCGGCGACTTGGCAGGTTCCATTTGCTTAGCTTTCAGTTTCTGAAAACAATAAATAGGTAGATGAGTTATCACGAAACGTTCAAATTATTACACAACGGTTTGTAGCCCGTTCTGTGTAGATCACAGTTTAATGTTGGTTTGTTCAGACAGTCCAGGACGAGTCCAAGATGGAACTGCTTTCTGAAAATGAGGGGACAGGACCATCCAGAATTGAGTCCTCTACAACTGTGTCCGTCCGAACATGCATTGATGATTCCGAAAGAAATAACCTAAGCGTTGTCCACATGACCTGAAGGTAGAAGCGCATGTGCAGGATCAACAGTCCTCGAAACATCCAGGACAGTTTCGAACTAGTCCCAGACAATCTGTCCAAACAGCCAAATCTCGATCCAGGACCAGTTCTGGCGCTGCCCAAACGAACCTTGTGGTTCCTCGTGCGCTCCCCCATTAGTAGTACTTTTTCCTGGTCGATACCGACCTACCCGAGCATGTACATATACACAGACACGACAAAAATGCTACCATAGTCGAGAGATTATATTTTTTAATGTTAATCTCTCTGACGTTCAGACATAATTACATAAATATGCATTTTCCCGCTGCCCCCCAGCTCCAGCAAGAAGCCATTTCGCCCTCACGAACCCCTACAGCCAGCAGGCCATTTTTGAAATTATGATGGTCACTGAACCTGATTAGAACCCTCGACATATTCCCAAATTTTCTCCTAATCTGGATGATTAGTTAGCCGTGAACAACTTGATTTCATACTGCAATGCGTGATAATGGGCTGATTCCCTAGCAACGATATCTGGTCTGCACTTATGTACACACTCAAGTTGACGAAGCCCAACTTCAGGGCCTTACTGTGAACGAACGGCTGGACGTACAATCCAATCCTCCATGTGGTCTCAAAAAATCCTAAAATTCTGAGTCAATTTAAAAAGTCATAAAACCCTTCTTTTGAAAGTTATAGAGCTACGGCGTTATTTTTCACACAGAGATAACTGACAGTAACGCCGAGCTTCGAGGCCCACTAGACCCCAAATGGGACCTACAAACCAAATTTCATTAATTTTGAACCATGGTACCTAACTAAAAGGAAAGGGCATAGAACGGTGTACAGGAAGATTTTTCCCCCACTCCATTTTCGGATTCTACGTACCTTGAAACGCAAACCATCAGAATCTGAGTGAAAGTACTTTTTTTTGTCCATGGTTGATTCCGAAGGTTTATTATTGAGAATGATAAACCAAAACGAGTTTTACATGAAGTAAAATTGTATAAAATGAGATTCATATGCAATAACATAAATAGCAAAAGGGGGGTTAATAGACTAATCCTATGTTTATTATTGAGTCTGGATTGGTTTCATCATCAGAATTCTTACTGAATGATTTCCTAATCACAGAAATCACTAGGCGATCTGGCCAATGTCACTGTAGACTCGCAAGAGGCTCAGGCTCAGTGTGATCAAAGATACAAAAAATACGAATGGAACCGTAGTCGTATTACACAATTACAGTCAAATTATTATAGAGGAGAGTAATTAATTAAAATTCAATGGGAAATTTTCGTGATTTTTTTTTAAACATTCAAAACTTTCGGAAAAATGGTAGTTCGAAGCCAGTTTTCAAAAATAAATGTTATTTTTCACGAGTGGTTAAGAGAAAAAATGCTGCAAAAAAATGACGTAGGTATCAGGTCTATTGACATCTGACTGGCTGTTGGAAAAAGGAGTTGGAGCAAAGCCTCAGAGCAGAAGGTTCTCAACTTCTCAATGCTGCCAACAACCCAACATTAGAAATGGCAAATCTTTGTGGCAACATTCAAGAACCTTTGCCGTCACCTTTCCCTTGGGTTGATTTTGAGGACGTGTTTTTTAAGTTTATTTATAAATTTGTGGTTATATAATATCTATCCACTGCAGTTCTGTGCATATTTTGAAGTGACGCATTAGCGCTCTAAGCGGGATTTGTGTTGAACTGCTCGGCAATTTCCCTGATACGTTATTCCTAGCAGGAACTCGGAAATTCAAATTTCACACCCGTTTTCCACTTAGACTTTCCAACACAAACACCTCTTTATGTGGTCAATAAGTGTTAATTTCGTTACTGAACAGAAAACTGTCCATTAAAGAAAAGTAGAGATGAGGCTCACGCTTGGGTTGGGTTTGAGGATTTGAACGCCGTTTGACGTGATGGTGGGAGACGGAGCTTTCATAACGTCTGAAGCAGGCTTCATTTTTATCAAGGAGCCAGCGTTGACGATTTGAGGACATTTGTCAACTTGACTTTTACTCAGCAACTGCAAGAGAAAAAAAAAAGAACACAACGTTGCAATATTCATGAAACAATAAACAGAAGATCAAAAAATAATACGAGCAGGTATTCGTTTCCAACCATTCCATTGTTTTTTTCACGATTTCTCAACTACCTTTGAATCCGGGACTCTATTTCCATGATTTCACGGATGCACGTCATATCACATCTTTTTCTGGGCGTAACTGCCTCTACCAGGGCATATAATCGTAAATCAATTCAATAGTCAGAACTATTTGTTGCTCGTAAAAGTGGCTCAAATTAGAGTTTCGCTCGGAAAGAATCGTAAAAACTAATTGGAAGACACCAAGAATCTTAAAAACCCATGAAAACTGGAAGACCGGAGGCAGAAATAGGAAACTGCTCGTCAAAAAACTGAGTCAAATTTGGGTTTTTATGGGTGAAAATAAAAAAAAAATTAGTTTTTTTAATGGGTTGAGCAAACTGAGAATGAGATGATGGATAATTGGGAAAACTGAGCACGAGATAGACAAAGGAGCCCCCTCACGGTAGCCCTTGCTCCGTGTAACCCGTGATTGATTTAGGCCAACAACCCCCTGACTGATTCAGGCTTAGTGGGTCCGTGCGAAACCACAAACAGCAGCGTCATTAGGGCGGCCTCACTGCGGCCACTGGTAGAAGGGAAATGCGGTGCCTTAGGCTGGAAGACGATGCCCTGATGCTCCTATAACTACGACAGAGCACAAGCTTCAGGAGGACATGAGAACCATAAAAGGGTCAACATTTTTCACCAAAGGCGTCGACTGAGGGGTTGAAAGGGTCAGCTGATGAGGAGCTCCGAGAAAAGCTTTGTACAAGAAGTGTTGAAGTGAAGCGCTGCAGTTTACGGCCTCAGTCTTGATGTCTTCATCTCGTTACCCTCACAGAGTCGATTGTAATACTCCCGATTAGCTTCATTATTGGTCCAAATGGATAAAATAAAGATTATTTTAGGCTAGCTCGACTTCCGTACTACGAAAATGCATTCATATGTCTGTGCCGTATCACTGGAAGCTGGGTTTCAGCTCGGTTTTTGACCCATGTCATGTAGGAGTGACCCAGTTGAATTGGACTTCTTGAATGATTTCTACAGCTGTCCCAGCCAATCAGGACGGAGCACCAGCCCAAGTGGCCCTACGACTGACTCGAAATTTGATCCCTGATCGGAGACACTCACCCACATCATCCGAGGCTTCCCCGACACCTGCGAGACTTTGACAGAAGTGGCAGTAATGACTTTCTTCTTGGGATGAAGAACTTCCCGGGCTTGAGGCTGCTCCGGCTCCCTCTCCTCATCTTCGTCATCCTCATCGCTCCCATCGTCCTCCTCGTCGTCGTCACTCCCGTCGCCCTCTTCTTCGTCGTCGTCTTCGGGCTCCTGCTTTATGTCTGCTTTATCCGCTTTGACTAGGACGGAGTCCTCGTCCTCTGACTCGGGTTCAGTCTTGAATTCCATAAGCTGTAACAACAAGGAACACCAAAGGTCAGAGTAATAAATAACTGAATGAGGTGGGGGGGGGGTGCAAAGCTGTCATTGCCAATTTCATCAATCTATGGCCCAAAAACCAAGATCTTAATTTTTTTATATAAGTATCTACCATTATTAATCAAAATCTTAGGTTGTTAATGGGACAAAACGCTGCTGGTGGGTAGTTCCTGCCTGAACTAATATTGAAGAACTAACTCCGCCAACTAAACTTCGCCTCGACTTAGTTCACTGAACTTTCGTTCACTAGGAACACACAGTAAAAGAATCAGGGACCCAGCGTCAAGAGATGGATATTGGACATACAAATCATACAAACTTGGATGTACAAGAGGGGGAACTAAGTTCTGTGCAAAGAACTAGCAAACTCAATCACAAGGCGACTTAGTTCTTTAGTTCTTGTAGTTCATAGGAACGGTGGATACTACAGCAGGAGTTGATAGTATCTACTGCATGATAGTTCCTTTAGGAGCTGATAGTATCCACTGAACGATAGTTCATTAGGGAATTCAGGTAGGGTGAACTAGTACTACTTGAGGAGTTTACAGTATCCACAAACCGATAGTTCCTTTACTACACATGAGGACTTCATAAAATCCTTGTATGATCCACATTAGGAGTCGACAGTACCCACTGAACGACAGTTCCTATATTCATGAGGACATTCAGATGGGGTGAATTTACTACTTGAGGAGTTTATAGTATCCACAGAACGGTAGTTTCTTTACTACACATGAGGAGTTGATAATTCAGATGGGGTGAATACCACATAAGGAGTACCACGGAATGACAGTCTGAGGAATAAGGAACTAAGTTGGCGTCGTTCAGGAACTAAGTTGGAACTATATCTTCGTTCTAGTTTAGTGTTTGTGACCTGTGATTGAAAACGAAAAGGAACTGTAATGAACTACTGAACTAACTCAAAAGAACTACCCCTTTCAAGGAGTGAACTAACTGAACTTCAGTCCCTCAAATGAACTATTCTAACCCACCGTTAGAAAACGCACTGTGGAGACTGCCAATTTCTGTACCAACCCTACCCAACCTGCCCTCAAAATGCAATAATATCCATCACTATTAGCAGTGTCTGGAGGTGGTGTACCTTATCATTTTCTTTTTGGAATTAGATGCGAAGCCAGTTCATATAACTTATAGGTAATATTGTATTGTGTACAGTTTCGACCTTACATAGAGATCTTCATCAGCATGAATGCAAGAGGTATGTCATGTGGATTCCATGTCAATTTTATGCAGGTATATTACCGACTAGTCATTGAAATGACTTGTCTCAACTTGCATTCCATACGTTTTTTCATTTACAACAGCCGTTTCGACGGTATGGAAAATCAATATATCAATTCAGTGATGCTGGTAAAAATTGTAATTTTTGACCATTGATTTCGGTCATACGCCGGGTCGTATTACTAGTTGTGGGTAGTCAATCAACGCAGAATTTAATGCTCTTCAATTTATGTAGGAGTAAATTTTTCTGCAAGATGCATAGTTTATAAGTAATGATCAGAAATAGGAAAAATCTTAAAACTTCGTGGTTTTTTGGCCCTCGCCTTTGAAGGTTGGAACGGAGGATGGTGCAAACCCAGGATACTTAAATTAGATACATAATAAAGCAATTAAAACGATTTCCGCCTTTCCCACAAATTTTTCCACCACCAGGTTATTCAACTGGCCACATAAAAGTACAGAGAAAGCAGCTACAGGGCAGCAGCCCTGTGCAGTTATTAGCTGCAGGGAAGCAGCTAATAATTGAAACAGTAAATAAAGCCAGGTTGGCTTCCAACATATAGAACGGAAATACATCAATATAAATCTAGTTAGGGCACTGTTGAGAGAAATGAATTTAGATCTGGAGGTGAAGGCAGCCATGATGCTGGACTGAGCCACATAAAATCAATATAGAATACAGTATAAAAGAGTTTTCCGCAGGGATTTATAAAAATCCAAAACGGGATCAAATCCGAGACAACATTGAACACTGACAATTCCATCGGAATTGCGCATTTTAGCAGAGGGGATTTTTGTTTGATATCAATGGGACCATCCGGGTGATCTAGGAATCCTCTACAAAACCAATTCACAGAGTTAGGTAAGCAGGAAAATTATAAAATAGGTTTAAGAAAAACCTAAAAAAAAAAAAAAAAAAATGCAAAATGAAATAATAATTATTAATTTCACTGGAGGTACTTACAGCGTTCACCTCAAGTACGCAGTTCTTTCGACAATAATTGTAGCAAGCTATTGTAGTGTAATTTCATTTTACACTTTTTTTCAGAATCTTACGGTGTCATTCCAAAACAGTAGAGCACCAAAAATTTTTGAAGATTAGGAAAACCGAGAAATTGCGAGGAACTGGACGGACTAGCTAACGACGCGCCACTAACATGAACACCATAGGCGAGTCATAAAGTTAATGTCTCAGCTATTAAAAAATAATACTCGTACTATCTAATAACAACAATAACTACTTACTTGATACAACTACTACGAAGCGAGATATGATGGAATCAGAAATTAAGACCTGTACGTAATCGATGTTCCAGGAGGTTGTTTCAGAGAATTCCAACAGAAATGATAAATGTGCAGCTTTAACGGTGTACCTAAGCAATATTTTAAACTTTTATAGTCCGCGGTCCACGGGACTGTACCTAACTGTCGGGACGAACAACTGACAAAAGTGGAAGCCGAAAGGAAGACGCCAACTCAAGTGAAGCCGAAGCGGGAGCTAGGAGAAATGTTACGGCCTAAACCAAAACACGGGCGACCCGGGTTCCAAAGTGCAGGCGTGCCAACTATTCTGTACTGTTGCGCCGAGGCAGTGTTGCCAGATGAAAATGTCAAAAATCCCTATGCACTGCCATGCCAAGCTGTAGAAAAACCCGTACCTAGACGAACTAATTTAAAACAAGAAAAACAATTTACAGAGAGCTACAATGCGGAATATAATTAAACAAAAAATAAACTATCAGCTTACTACCAATTTATATTTAAAACAAGCTTTTTGCTCAAATTCTGAGCATCCTCATGTAATCACATAACAAAGTTCATTGTGAGTACCTGAGGATGCTCAGAATTTGAGCAAATTTGTTATAAATATAAATTGGTAGTAAGCTAAAGGTTTATTATTTTTTGTTTAGTAGTAAGCTAAAGGTTTATTATTTTTTGTTTAATTATATTCCACATTGTAAGATGGCCTACTACAAAAGGTCTTATTAAATTCGATGAACTGATGACCGACAGCTGTTATTAAAGATCCGGTCATGCAGCATGGCTATAAGAGCGAATTTTCTAGAAATATTCTTGCTACAGCGTAAAAAGACGATCCAGCGAGAAACCACATTTTTCGTAGAAGCACATAATATTTGTTTCATAAAACTATATAATATTGTTTAGTGTTTTTAGCCATTTTTACCGATTTTTGACCTTATAAACTCAAATTTGACCCACTCTTTTTGGAGAAAAATATTTTTACCACCGAAATTATGTCCCTCTTTCTGTTGTGAATCATCATACCACATACAACGTCAGGTGAATTAACAGGTATTGGTTTTAGCCGTTTTTACCGATTTTAGACCCCTATAAAACTCAAATTTGACCCCCTAGAATTTTAAAAATTGCTGATCTTCGAACTCATATTTTTGTTTGGCAATAGGAACATTTCCGAAAAATTTGGTATTTCTTGAGATGTACAGATATCGCAGGTCAGATATCGTCTGGAGTGACAAATAAATATATGAACACATATATATGTACTGTACATATAAATGTTCGCTAAGCTCTAGGGATGAATTCAGGATGCTCTGAAACGGATTAGTCGACCGTCACAAAATTCATGTCCTGAAAATTTTGGACCCATCGCAATAGCTTAATTTATTTTTATGCTGAACAAAGGTAATTTATTCTAAGCCGATACAACAAAATTTTGGGATGTTGGCACCAAATTTCAACTAAAAACACCACAAAAAGGATCACATTGTATCTCTTGGTTCCATACAAAATATTTTAGTTGAAATTTGGCTCCGACTTCAAACATTTTGTTACCGGCCTTGAATACCTTTGTTGAGCATAAAAATTATTCTATACTTTTTAGTTATAAATAGCTTTTTTGAAGTCGGTTTTTGTTTGTTTATTATTCTGTGAATAATACACCTATGTATTCGCTCATCAAAAATTTTTTTGTAACACCCCCTCAAAACTTTTTCTTTTGAAGGTGCGTAGATTAGAAAAATGCCATGTCTGTCGGCCGTACGCCGTATCATCCTTATCTACGTTATTTTCGGCCTAAAAAATTCGTTATTTCGCACAAATGCTCCATTTGGGCACCTATTAGTCCCGTAAGTTTGCAGCCCGATCGGAACATACCCAAGGGTGTTATGGGTGAAAAATTGGTGTAAAACTAGGGTTTTTGGTGTTTTAGTTACAAGAGCTTGTGAGGTATCGTTTCGCATGTTTTTTTAGGGCGAGGAGACCGAATATGAAGTCAATATTGACCGAAGAGTGAGGAATTGAGTTCTAACGAAGTTTAAGCCTTAAATCCGGGTCCGTTGTGCTCCGAAGCTGGGCAGCCCGATCGGAAAATACCCAGCGGTGTTGTGGGGGTAAAATGGGTGTATAGGGGTTTTCGAGGTTTTTTTTTAGCTATCTGCTTGTGGGGTATCGTTTTCCATGTTTTTTTCAGGGCGAGAAGACCGAATATGAAGTCGATTTTGACCAAGAGTGAAGAAGTGAGGTTGTAACGAAAGTTCAGCTCCCAAAATTCTTTTTTGTGAGTACAAAACCAGGGGGGAAATTCTGTGAAATCACCATAAATTTGTGTCCAAGATACCGAAGTTCGTTCTGTAAAAATTTACTTTTGTTTTCGTTGAATTTTACGTTATAGTCTCTTGCACGTTGGAGGACCTTTTTTAGAATTTTATTATGCTCTTCAACGGAGGAAGAATAGATGAGAATGTCATCCATGTATACCGCAACATTTTCCATGTCTTCAAAGGTTTCAGTAAAATACCGAGTGAAAATTTCTGGAGCTGTTTTTAATGCCATAAGGGAGTCGACGAAAACAGTACCTCCCAAACGGTGAATTGAATGTTGTTAATTTTTCTGAAGTTTCGTTTAACTTCACTTGCCAAAACGCACGTTCTGCGTCAATTGTGCTAAAGAGTTACGATCCAGATAGCTTAGCTGTGATTTCTTCAACAGCGGGCATTGGAAAGGTCTCTGACTCAATATCAGCATTCAAATACTGCGGATCCAACACGATCCTAATAGATTTGTCAGGTTTTCTCAAGATTACCATTGAGCTAACATGCTTAGTGGGGGAGTGGACTTTCCTCACTATACCTTTCTTTTCAAGTCGTTGCAACTCATTTTTGAGCTGCGGAAGTGATCTATGAGCTACTTTTCTAGGTGCTTCAATTTTGCCTACAGCCTTTTCCTTTAGTTTTATGGTACCTATATTTGTATTTGTTTATTGGGCCATATCCAGAAAAAACATCCTTGTAGATACTTATGAGCTTGGACACCTCTTTGTTTTCTGTTTGACTATTGATTTCATTTATCCTGCAGATAAAATTTAGCTCTATGCATGATTGGATTCCTAAAAGGTTTTTCCAAGTGAGATCCTTCAACAATCTTGAATTTCAAGACATATCCCCTATTTTTATGCCTCACCTTGGCAGTAGTTTCACCATGGGATCTCCGACTTATCGAAATTTCTAAGGTTACATTTTGGTCATGCAGGTTGGGTTCGCGGTGGCCTCAGACATTCTCAATAATAATAATAATTTATTGAGGTCACCAACTTGGCGTTCCCTACACGCCTTGGATATGGCCGGATGGGGTGCACTTCATGATAAAGCGATGCATCGATACTTGGAGGAAGCGATGCATCGATACTTGGAGGTATCGATGCATCGATACTTAGAGGTATCGATCCGATGAAGAGGGCGTGGATGTTGGACACGGGAGACTAGGGATGTCAGACACTTCAAAAGTATCGATATATATATCGTATCGATACATCTAAAAGTATCAAAAAGCATCGATACGATACTTTCAAAAAGTATCGATATTTTGAAGTATCGATACTTTTTCAAAAATGGGTGGAAATGTCGTTTTTGTTCTCTCTCCGTCAGCATGAAAATGAATATTATATCACATCCCACGTTTTTACTTCATCTACATTGGTATCAGACAAAATACCATTGTCAGCCTATCGAAGAATTATTTCAGGATAATATTATAAAATGAACGAAACAATAAATCACTTCTTTTTTTTAATTTGAAACTTTTGTTTTGTTTGGGTGCTTGTTTTTCAAGATTATTGACAAGACAAGGCATGACATTAATTCGTTACAATCACATCAGAAAACAAGAAAGAACAAAGAAAATCCAATCAAAAAAGTATTGAGTTAAGTTGGTTGGTTGCTTGGTTGGGTTAACATTTTGTTGGACCTTCCTACTAAATGGAGGACAGCTGATTCTCACTGAGAGCTGGAGGTGGTACATCTACTTTCTTTAATTTGTTGAAGTAGTTGGTCTCCCAGCAATCTAATTAGAGGTACTGTCAACAGTACCTACACGTCGTAGGTGTTGACACTGATAAAATGTGAGGGATAAAACAAGTATCGGCTCCGATACTGGGGAAAAAAGTATCGATACTTTTAAGTATCGATACTTTTGGGACACCCCTGCGGGAGACGAGGTTCAACGAGCTCCAGGTGCACGATGGGGGCTTTCCGGACCCCACAAAAGCCCCGTGAAGGCCAAACCCCCTCCTCGCGAGATACGAACCCCGGGGCCAGAAACCGGGGTCTCGGGAAGACCGTCGTTTCAAGGGCTTCCTCGTGTCCGTCTGCCGACTCAGGACTCAGAACAAGACAGGCAGACGAAGGTTCCGTCCATCGTTACCGACCTCGGCCGCACGGCGGGTATCCTTATCCTATCACTTTTATCAGTTCAGTGCGTCAGACGTCGGAGTCCCGAGTGTTTCATTTTTACCTACGTCTGTAAAAATGATGCCCCGTTGGGATCTTTTCCGTTAATTCGCTACCACTTCCAAAACGCTGCAAATCCCTGCACAACGGTTTATTATTTGGTACAGAATACCCTCCTGTTACAGATCACAGCTCTCTGTATAGATAACCCGTCTATATAATATAATATGTACTATTCTATACATACTATCGCAGATCCTCCGTAGGTTAGTACCTAACCCCGTACTCGTTACTAGATACCTACATAAATCACGAGTTAAATGTTGCTAAAATAATTCTGTCGATGACAAAAAGTAACTAAAATGGCAAAAAAGAAACGCATGTAATGAAATTCTGAAGGAAAATTGTTGACGTGGAGTGAAACAGATGCCCGTCCTGCGTAGATCACTGTTTTCTGTGGTCAGTGCCTACCTTCTGGTCAAGTATAATTTGTCGTTGTGTAATAACTTGCCCATCAATAATACTTCAACGGTTGTTCAAGTTGCAAAAGTACCGATCAACAAAATGCAGCCCCTTCTTGGTGGATGAACCGTTGTATAATAATTTACAGTTGTGTAATAATTTGCCGTTGTGTAATAATTTACCCATCAATAATATTTCAACGTTTGTTCAAGTTTCACAAGTACCTAACAACAAAATCCAATAGTCCATCACTTATCGAATGAAATAATATCACAGAACAACCAACTCGACTTCATACAGCCATCCTTCATTATAATCAGGTGCTCCCTAGTGATGATAGCCGGATTTACACTGTTTGACTCACGATCGTGTTGACGAAGCTTTTTGGTGCACAGGAACGGCTGGACGTACAATGCTCCGGGTGGTCTCAAAAAATTGTTTAGCTCAAGACAAATTTAATAACGTAAAAAAAACCATAACCTTCTATCGAAAGTTTTCGAGCTACGGCGTTTTGAAAATGTCAAGCCCCATTTTGAACCCCTTCTGACAGTAACGCCGAGCTTCGAGGATCAACTAGACCCCGAACGGAACCTATAACCCGAATTTCATCAATTTTGTTTCATGGTAACTAAGAAAAGTGGTCAGTACGGCGTACAGACACATTTTTATTAATTGCATTTTCGGATTCTACAAACCTTAAACGTAAACCATCAAATTTTGAGGGGGGGTTAGAATTTTTTCTTTCATGCTCGATTCCAAAGGTTCATTATTGAAAAATAATAAACCAAAAACAGCAGAGTACCTATGTAAAAAGCATATAATATACAGGGTACCACCAAACCACCATACCAAACAGTTCCGGAAGAAGCTAGGAATCGATTCTTGGGCTCATTTCCGATCGAAAATGCCTCTTAGCAATTTTTTTTAACCCCTTATAGCTTTCGGGTTATTTTGCAATTAAGTTTTTTCCCGTAAATCACGTTTTCCTACATAAAACTGATCTTAACACCCATTTTTAAAGGCGCAAAAGAAAATAGGCGACTGCCGTTGAAAAGCTCATTAAATTTCCTTTCAGAGTGTGCCGATTTGGAGAATTTTTGAGTTTTCTCAATCCATGAAATTCTCGTTCGAAAATCAAACTTTTACGAATTTCGAAATTTCGTTCAAACCACTCTCCCAGGAACCCATTTGCTGGAAACTGGAAAAACTTCCCCAAGACCTCAGCTTCCCAACGGTACGGTCAATTTTACTTTTAATCTGCTAACTAGGGGAGAAAATGACGTTTTAATATTAAAAACGTGTTTTTTTTTCAAATCGGGTGTTTTAGCACATTAGACGGTTTTGACTCCATCTGACCAAGATGAGGAGTTGGGTATTGACAAATGATTTTTTTCCGCTGAATCGAATGGTGACACACCCAAGACATTCCAACTTTCCTATACGATTCGCAAAAGTCCGATTTTCAAGCTAGAATGTCAGGGGTTCAAACCAATTTTTTCGTCAGTCGCAGTGACTTGGGAGTGTCACCATTCGATTCAGCGGAAAAAAATGATGTAAGTCGATACCCAACTCCTCATCTTGGTCACAGTTAAAAACGTCGAATATTTTGAAAACCCCGACTTATTAAAAAAAAAAAAAAAAAAAAAAAAAATTTCAAACATAAAAACGTCATTTTATCCCCTAATAATTAGTATAGTAAAAGTAAAACTGACCATACGTTGGAAAGCTGAGGCCTTGAGTTTTTCCAGTTTCCGGCATGGGTTTCCCGGGGGCAGCTTTTGAGCTGCAGCGCTTTGAAGGTTTTCAAATTTCGAAGGATTCGTAAAAGTTCGATTCTCAAACGAGAATCTCATGGATTGAAATTACCCAAAAATTCCCCAAATTGGCATATTTTGAAAGGAAATTTAACGAGCTCTTCAACGGTAAGTAGTCACAAATTTTCTTTTGCGCCTTTGAAAATGGGTGTTAAGACCAGTTTTATGTAAGAAAACGTGATTTACGGGAAAAAAATTAAATAGCAAAATAACCCGAAAACTAAGGGTCAATAAAGATAAATTGCTAACAGCCATTTTCGATCGGAAATGAGCCCAAGAATCGATTCCTAGCTTCTTGCAGACCGATTTTGTTTACACCTGTATAATCCCCCCCCCCCCCCTTCAATGATAGTACCTACATGACCGAAGCAGTTATGCGATTGTCAATGAATTTTTACACAAGTTATACAGTATTTTATTGAAAAAGCCGTTTTACTGCACATAAATTGTAGTAAATTTGAAAATTAGGGGGCATAACTCGAAGCGGGAATGTGTAACGGTTACTAAAAGAAACGAACAGGTTTGGAACGGTTACTAAAAGGAGGGTATGGGAACGGTCCTTGCGGGGACCCCCGCGGTCCTGACCCTTTCGTGGTATCTTACACTACTAACACACCAGAACAACAATCAACCTCTTTCTAAAACAACCAAGTATCAGCCTTTCATGACACAGAAGTAGTAGTACTCTTGCTATAATAAAAGTAATATTTATTCAGGCCCCGTCTAGGAATGCCCTGTATTTTCCAACAGGCTAAGACTTACTTTAAAAAAATAAAAAAAAAATAAATAATAATAAGCCTAAAGTTGTAACTACAAGGGTTACCATCTCATCTTCCTAAAGGACGACCACATGAAAATGTAGGACTTTCACCATCTAACGTAGGCAGACCGCATAAAAATGCAGTACATGTAGGTAGGTACCTACCCATGTTCATAATTAAAGAAATTGAACTGTCATAAGATTATTTTTCTTTGAAAATAGAGATTTGAAAATGTAAAAATCAAAAAATACAATCAATCGTTGCAAAAAGTAACAACCAATAAAATAAATCATTGTGCGTTTTACTAAAACAAAAAATTATTATTACTGTCTCTAGGACAAAGCAATAGGAACTATTGCTAACTAGGAACTAACTATTCTTGTTTGATAAGTAATATGACAGTCAGGTAACTTACATTTTGTTATGAAGGGATAAATTAGCACAACGAATTAGCAAATACCTAATAATTTGGAAGGTAAAATTGAAAATTTAGTCTCGAGTTCCTGAGTTTGCCTAAAAGCTAAAACCCCCGATTTTTATTTTATTTATTGTATTTTGACTGTAGAAAAGTGGGGCATGTCCTCCAAAAGTAGGACGGATGGTAAACAACTTTGGACATCCCAAATAAAAGTAATTGAGTTTGCGACCGTTTTTGTGGTTAGCTAAACTTTTGAGAGCCAAAAAACCGTGAAACTTCAGCACATTTTTCTGTTATTGTTTAGAACATCTAAACGGTGAATCCTACAGTAAATTTACTACTACCATAATAGAAGAACATTACAGTCTGCGTCAAATAACCTCCTTAAAACCTTGGTTCAGCGGTTTGGTCGGAATTTGCCGTCAACAATAGGCAAATTTTTCCATTTTGACTGTACTGAGTAGTAGTGCTTTATGCTCAAAAAACGGTTATTCCAAATAAAAAACGCTACACAGTCCTTGTCACATGGGTTCATGATTCTATTGGACGTACCTACAGAAATGTTGGCTGTTCATTTATTGTTTCTTTCATGTGCAATAATGGAAATAGCTATTTTTTTATGGTTTCCACCAATTTTGGCCGCCAAAAACATGAATTAGGCTCCTATTTTTGATCACTGATAGCGCCATTTAATCGCCTTGATTCACGTGGTGACACTTTTTCTAGTGTTATTATTCAAATTTACGGTGATTTCAGACAATTTCCTACCTACGTTTTTGACTAATAACAAAATGAATTTTGGGATCTGAACCTTCGTTACAACCTCAATTATTCACTCTTTAGTCGAAATCAACTTCATATTCGGTCTTCTCGTCCCAAAAACATGGAAAACGATACCTCATGTTCACTAAAATCTCAAAAACCCTCGAAACCCCCTATTTTTACCCCCACTTTTCACCCGTAACGCCCCAGGGTGTGTGCTCCTAAGCACAAACCCTGTCGGTGTGTCGGAGCACAGCCAGGACTCAAATGTGTAAAATTTGGACCCTGTGTGAGAAAAAAAGATTTTAGACCACAATTTGACGTAAATTTAAGGCTGAAACTTCGTCAGAACCTCAATTTTCCATCCTTTGTTCAAATTCGACTTAATTTTCGGTCTCCTCGTCCTAAAAAACATAGAAAGCGATGCCTCAGAAGCTCATGTTACTGGAACTCCGAAAGGCCCCATTTTTCACCCAAACTTTTGGGTATATTCCGATAGAGCTGCAAAGTTTCGGGACAAAACTGGGGCCCGAATGGAGCCTGTGTGCGAAAGAACGAGTTTTTTAAGACCTAGATTAAGTAGATATGGATGATACGGCGGACGGAAATAGCATTTTTGGAATTTGTGCACCTTGAAACGTAAAAGATAAGAAATTTGAAGGGTGTTATAATTTTTTTTTGCTGAGCGAATACATAGGTGTATTATTCACAAAATAATAAACCAAAACGTGTTTTTTCCCCCAAAGAAATCTAGTTTTTTATGGTATTTATGACTTGACCTGACCATAACTAGAGATGTTAGATAACATTTTCCACGTAATTTTTGATGCTGATTCGAAGGGTGACACTCCTGATTCATTCTGACCGGTCGGAGGTGTTGACATGTCCAAAAATGCACAATTTATCTCGGAAAAACTAATTTTTCATCAGTAAGAATAAAACAGGAATGTCACCATTTTACGGTGAATTGAACCGTCATCTAATGCAACGTATGACTAGGTATAATTTTACCAGGAAATTTTACTAGGTAATAATGACTAGGTAATTTTCCAACAACCAACACTACCTTCATCCCTTAGTTTTTAAACATCGGGCAAAAATCTGCACAACTTGAACAAACTCGTTCAAGTGCGACAACAAGGTACAGGGGTCATTTGTCAATCATGTTCGAACTTCCAACATATTAGCTATACATTTTTGGAACGGCTGACAGAACTTTAACCACACCCAATTTACCTATACATCCTATTCATTCAGTGTCAGGACAGGGAAGCAGAAAAATGGGAATGTCCGAGGTGGCCAAGATTTCTCTACCCCACATACAGTCAGAAGCTCCTGATCTTGTACCCAAAATCCTGGAAACGCGAATCCGACGGCTACAGTCAATTTAGAAAAATTCTGAAAACGGATTAGTATTCTCTGGAGTTCAATGCAAATGCCTATTAAGCCACTTTTTGAAAATGTTCCAAATTTGGACAAACTCTTTTTTGAACAGTGTGCAAAAAGTTTTGCACACTTTTTGAACCAATTACCCGGAATTCTAACGTGAATATTGATGGGAAATCCGTTTTCCGAATTGAAATATGTCGCTCCGTTCTCAAATGAGAGGTAGAATGGAATTGATTAATTTTGGTGCTGCCGCGTGGTGGCGGATTTTGCAACTAAACTCGTTGCATTTAGCCTTAAAGGTGCGGCGACACTGCCACCGGACTTGATTTGACTTGACCTCACTTGCGTGCCTGTCTGAACCCATCCTTTGTATTTCAAAGGGGAGTGGCGAGACTGCGACCGGACCTGACTTGACTTGAGCCACCCACCGGACTCCGTTCTGATCCAGTCTGGACGGGCTGAGACCTGACTGTGGTCCCCCCTTAACCCCTCGCACCATCCAAAGCAGCCCCCATTGGTCTCTTTTCATCCTAAAATAGTTTTGAAATTGAACATCGTTCAGTTTGGCGAATAGGGTGTAAAATTCACCGTATTGTGCTCGTTCGGAAACATACGGTGACATCCACGACTTATTCAAAGAAAGAAAACTTGTCACTAGTTCTATTTCTTCATCAGAATCGGATTTTGATTCTAAATCACAAAGAATGGCTTCCATTTCGGAGGACATACTCTTGTGACGTCTAAGGACAAACTGTACTGGTTGAAGCCCGGTGACGCCCGTCAAGTCAAGTCCTGTGGCAGTGTCGCACCCCCCTCCGGTCACCAGTCCGGTGGCTCAGGTCAATTCAAGTCCGGTGGCAGAGTCGCCGCAGCATTAAACTGGCGGAGAGCGTGACATGAAGGGCTGGTACGGGCGTAGCACTTACCTGCGTTTTGGGAGCGGGCGAGTGGAGGCGGTTCGGGATGATACTCTTGGGGTTGACCATTACGGGGAGGTTCCCGTTCGAGGAGTCGACGCTGGCTAGGAAGTCGTAGGAAGAGGCTCCGCCGTCGTTGTGGAGACTCCACGTCCCCCAGTCGTCCGACCCCAGAGCCGGGCCGGAACCTGAAGACAGAAAACATTGGGCTTCTCTTACAGTTCTGTTTGTATCAGAGTTTTTTTCAACTTTCCGTCATCTTTACACGTTCAACCATGGAAAAGATGATACGGGAAGACGGACCAATGGGCTTGAAGCATTCTCTTCCCGTAACGTGCATACACGAGAAGAGCTACTTCTTCTCGTACACAGGAAGAACTACACGTATACGTGTAGAGAATGCTTGAGCTCATTGGCCCGTCCCCGTATCATCTTGGCTTCTCAGTTCCCACGACTGAACATGTGAAGACGACGGGAAGTACAAAAACTGTCTTCTGAGGGGGGAAAATGAACGTAGAACGTGGGACCCCAGAACGATGCACAAACCATTGAGTGATCCATCAAGTGTGTACTGAGACAAACTACATCTTCAAGTCTGGAATGTACACTGCACGCCTTCCGTGTGGTGAATGAGAACGAGAAATCCGAAACGACCACATCCACCTTCAATGGAAACTATTTCCAACCGTCCAGTAAACAAAACAGTAAATGGGAACATTAAAAAGAAAAAGAAAAAAATATATAGGAGAACAAAAAACACTATTATTTTTAAATTATCTAAAAAGAACAAAATAATTTCCTTCTGCCACCTGGGAACATAGGAATTTTGTATGACTTGAAAACGATATCTCCTACTGCCCCAGGCTTTTATTTTTACTCATAAAAAAATCCAGTTCCCGGGTAGCAGAAAGAAATCATTTTATTATTTTTTAGATGGTTTGGTTTCGAAAATTTTCAAAGAAAATATGGAAGCTATTGCAATGGGTCCAAAATGTTCAAAACGTGAATTTTTGGCATTTTCATATAGGCAAATCCGTTTCAGAGCATCCTGAGTTCATCCCTAGATTGTAACAAAAATCAATGTGTACCTATAAGTAGTGTAGTTCTTCATGTGTACGAGAAGAAATAGCTCTTCTCGTGTACGCGAAGAGAATGCTTCAACCTGTTATATAATATTGTTTATGCGTCACTCCTTGGGTACATGATACAAATTCCAAATTTCGCCAAAATGTTCGTATTGCCGAACAAAAGGATGAGTTGGAATATGGGAAATTTTCAAAAATTCTTATGGGATCAAATTTGAGTTTTTAGGCGTCAGAAGTCGATTAAAAAACGCTAAAATCGCGAAAAATAGATAAAAAATCACTAAACGTGGGATAGAAGGGTGAGTAAAGACAATTTGTGGTTTTTCATACAGAATAGGGAAATTTGAATTTTTTGGGGGTCAAAAATTGGTATCAAGGGCTAAAATCAATATTAATTCACCAGACATTAAGTGGGACTGTTATTCACGACGGAGGAACTATTTCGATTATAAAAAACATTTTTCTCAAAAAAGAGTGGCATAAATTTGACATTATAAGGGACAAAACTCGGTAAAAAATGACTAAAATCACAAAAAAATTATGTAATTTTTACGATATGGTTTCTTAATATACCATCTTTTTACACAACAGCACGAATATTTCTTTGAAAATTCGCTCTTACAGCCATGCTGCATAACTGGAACTGTTATATTATTTTTTTCTTATTTAACACTTCAGTCTTTGGAAAATATTCTAATAATTTTCATGATCCTGGAAACAGGAATTTTTATCACTAAAAATGACAGCGTGGAGCATTAGGAGATATTTTACTTTTTACTTATTTTGTTATTTTACTTTTCAATTAATTAATGTACGAGCAAAATTTCAGCTGTCACCCCCTAATAATGAACAAGGAGCTGAAGAACGATTCTGGAGCCAATCAACTGACGTCGTTTTATATAATACTGTATGGTTCAAATAATTGAAATTCAATTTTTTATTTTTGATCTCATAATTTATTGGAATTAGCATCCTCGAAAAAAAACCCAGTGCCAATTCTCGTCTCAAAACTCCGAGCAGCTTGGGCAACAAAAGGATAGAAAGAGGCGGGAGTGCGAGCATTTACCTATGACGTCATTTCGCTTTCTTTCCACTGGTTTTTCGCTCACTTTCGATCACCGGATACCCTTCATATAGCACCTTTTCGGAAAGCACTTGCCGAGATCTTTTACGTAAGAAAATAAAATAGAACAGGTGAAATCGCGCACTGGATATCAGGGAGTGGGCGAAAAATCGACTGCAAGATATGACCCATACGGACAGGTTGAGTTGAATGAAAGTGTGTGAAAATTGTTCATATTAACACTTACCAAAGCCGTCTTTGACTTCGAGCCCGAGCTCCAGCGAATACTTGAGATCCGTGTCGAGCATCTCGTCCAACGACAGCATATTGTCGTAAGACGACTCGAAATACATGTCCATCATTTGGGACTGATTTGTTGTGCTTCTGCTTCGGACTCTGCAACACAAGTAAGAGGAAAAGTTGTAAAGATCTTGTTATGCACATGCACGAATATCAAGCCCTAAAAGGCCCTGAACTGCCACCGCAGTTCCATCAATTTGAACCAGCGTACTCTACACGGTCAAATGGGGGTAGTTTCTATGACATATAACCATGCACAATGGATACGGAAAACACCAGTAAATGTTGAAGAATTCGAACTACCATTTCGTAAAGCGATTGGTAAATGGATTAAAAAATATGTTATTCCGGAACGAGGAGCACTAGTAACTACCTAATTCAAGAGAATGCTATCAAATTCGTAAATCGTACAGGTACACCTAGTTAAACAGCCCAGTCAAATTAGAACCAAAAACGCTGCAAAGTCCTTGTCACATGGGTTTATTATTCTACTGGACATACCTACAGAAATTTTGGCTGTTCATTTATTGTTTATTTCACGTGAAATAATTGAAACAGCTATTTCGGATGGTTTTCACAATTTTTGGCCTCTAAAACACGAATTAGGTACGCTCCTTTTTTTCAGTTTATCTTTGATCATTGGTAGTGCCATTTAATCTTCTTGATCCACGAGTTGATACTACTTCCAGTGTTATTATACAAATTGATGGTGATTTCAGACGATTTCCCAGGTTTTTGACTCATAAAAAATCAATTTTGGGAGCTGAACAATTGGTAGAACGTCGATTTTCCACTCTGGTCAAAATCGACTTCATATTCGGTCTTCTCGTCACCATAAACATGGAAAACGATACGTCAAAAGCTCATGTTACTAACATGTTACTAAAACACAAAAAGTAGCTATTTCCACCCATAAAATCCCTGGGTATATTCCGATCGGGCTGAAAAGTTTCGGGGCACAACTAGGGCCCAAATGGAGCATGTGTGTGAAAGAACGACTTTTTTAGACCAAAAATGAAGCCTGTACACGTGATACGGCGGACGGACATTGCATTTTTGGAATCTATGCACCTTGAAACGTAAAAGAAAAAATTTTGAGGGGGTATTATAAAAATTTTTTGCTGAGCGATTACATAGGTGTATTATTCACGGAATAATAAACCAAAAGGGCCATGCCTCCGATAAATTCAAACAAAGCTGGAAAGGAATTTAACTCGCTTTGGACACCGTAAATAATAGTACCTACTTCGCGTTTTGCGACGGTTTCTGAGTCAAGCCGAACGGCGGAGAGCCAAAAAACAACAAAATTTCGCAATTTTTTCTGTTTTCTGGAAAGAAAAAACACCTGACAAGTAAAAACATTCTCACTCCATCCAAAATTAAAGAACATCAAATCCTGCGTAAGGAATTGAAGGAATAACTTCCTTCAATTTGGTTCAAGGTTTGGTCAGAATCGGCAGTCAAATTGGCAAATTTCTCCATTTTGACTGACAAGTGTGTTAATCTCAGTTTCACGCCTGTAACTGAAAAACTGTTGTGCCAAATGAAAAAATAATGTCACATAACTGAAGGTGTGGAGCATCAAATTCTGCGTCCCCATCACTCCTATTTTATTAAATATTCAATGTGAAATATCCAGTTTTTAAACAATTAAAATATTAAATTGAAATTTTTATAAAAATAAGTGTGTTGTGTACGCAGAATTTGATTCTCTACAACTTTAAATGACCTTTTAATTTGGAATATCTGTTCTTGCGATACAGACGTCTAAAACTGAGCATAAAACACTTTACTATGAAAAAAGAAAACTTTGTCTTTTTTGACTGCCGATTCTGGCCAAACCGCTGAACCAAATTTAATGTACAAGAGGCCATTCGACGCAGAATTTAATGTATTTTAATTTTAGTGTGAGGAATATTTTCTGTGAGATGCAATTTTTAGGCTTTTCTTGGCCAACAACTGGAAAATGTGTCGTTTTTTTTTTGCTCCCGAAAGGCTGGCTCGATCCATTGTCACGAAACATGAATGACTCTGGTAGTGTAGGGTGGTGATGGGAACGCTAATATTGTTTGGATTTAAATTGAACCAAATAGGTAAGGTAGGTAATTACTTATTTTAGTAACGACAAAAAAACTGAATGCAACTGACGTGACTAAGGTCGAGAATACATAATTATTGCAACTGTTACCATACGACTAGAAAATGTTGAAAACAGCTTTAAACAAAAAATAAAAAAATAAAGGTTTGGAAGAAAAAGAGCTGCATGAGCAACATCCCGGCCAACTGACGGAAGGCTGATTCCTTTCCTAAATAAATTAATACATATTATTCATATTTATATTATTATATTATTTATAATTAAGTTCGGTACAAAAGCAAACAGTGCCGCTCGCCAAAAAAAATTATTCAGATCTAGAAAACATCATCGAAGGAAATAACTTGCAACATCGAAGGTTACTGCCCTACATAACAGTGCCAATGATTTTTACGAGTGTTTTTTCTCCGTGTTTTTTATCGCTGGCCGTAAAAACTGTTGGAAGAAGACGTGAAACTGCCTAACAGCCCTTGTTATTCTTGTTAGAGACCGAGAACTTTACCATGCGAACCGCATTCAAGGAACTAATTGGGAATGATGCGGCCGCCAAAGGTGTGGATAATAGTAGGAAGAGAATATTCTATAATCAATTAGGAGCAATGGGAAATTATCGGGTAAGAGAAAACCCAATTTTCTCTCTCTTAATTTTTGTTATTTGGAATAAAATAACATTATAATTTCGAATAAAACGAAGAAGAAAATATTACATCGTTCTGGAGTGGTGAAGACTAGGACTAGAAGCTTGCAGCAGTTCGAATAAAAGGCGGCATTCAAAACCGCAACACTGAGCTGTGATCGCGATGAAACTTAAAACGCTGCAAATTATTACACAACAGTCTATTATGTACCTGTTCTGGGTAAATCACTGTTTTCTGTGATCCCCCCGCCTTCAAGCTCCCCCGCCACGAAAGCCCTAAATCGAGTACTGGAGCCGTCCAGGGAATTACAGTTTCATAGAACACCTTTCACTTTATTTGTTCTCCTAACGCCAAAACTCCTTTCACTTCCTTTGTTCCCCTAACGCCAAAATAACTTTCAATTCCTTTGTTCCCATAAAGCCGGAACACCTTTCAATTCCTCTGTTCCCATAACGCCGAAACACCTTTCAATTCCTCTGTTCCCTAAACACCAAAACACCTTTCACTTCCTTTGTTCCCATAATGCCAAAACACCTTTCACTTCCTGTGTTCCCCTAACGGCAGAACACCTTTCACTTGCTTTGTTCCCATACTGCCAAAACACCTTTCAATTCCTTTTTTCCCCTAACGCTAAAATGCTTTACAATTCCTCCGTTCCCCTAACGCCAAAACACCTTTCAATTCCTTTTTCCCCCTAACGCTAAAATGCTTTTCAATTCCTCCGTTCCCCTAACGCCTAAACACCTTTCACTTCCTTTGTTCCCCTAACAGCATAACACCTTTCACTTCCTTTGTTCCCCTAGCACCAGAACACCTTTCAATTCCTCGTTCCCATAACGCCAAAACACCTTTCACTCGTTCCCCTAACGTCAAAACGCCTTTCACTTTCTTTGGTTACCTAACACCAAAACCCTTTCACTTCCTGTGTTCACCTAACACCAAAACACCTTCAACTTCCTTTGATCCCCTAACGGCAGAACACCTATCACTTCCTTTGTTCCCATACTGCCAAAACACCTTTCAATTCCTTTTTTCCCCTAACGCTAAAATGCTTTTCAATTCCTCCGTTCTCCTAACGCCAAAACACCTTTCACTTCCTTCCCCCCCCCCCTCTAACAGCAGAACACCTTTCACTTCCTTTGTTCCCCTAACAGCAGAACACCTTTCACTTCCTTTGTTCCCCTAGCACCAGAACACCTTTCAATTCCTCGTTCCCATAACGCCGAAACACCTCTCAATTCCTTTTTTCACATAACACCAAAACACCTTTCACTTCGTTTGTTTCCCTAGTCACCTCTCACTTCCCCCTCCACATAAATAGGGACCAACTGACTCCAGTATTCACTCAATGGCCTGATGATGTCCTTACATCGAAAGCGCTCGCCTCCAGTACTCAACCAACTAGTGACCAGGACTCCTCTGGAAGGTATGGTAATATTCCTCTGAAAGTGGTTATGTGGCTCACATAGCCCCTTTCAACATAAATCGATGGTACCAGACGCTATTGCGTCGTAAATATTAAGTTTTCGAGGTTCCTTTCAATCGCAAACGACGTATTGACGTTCTGAGGACCAAGAAACCGCAAAAAAGTGAAAAATGGTCTCTGGGGAGTTCGGCCAAGGGAACGATCATCCCCCACGGAAAAGGTCGAATGCTTATTAGAGCACGATTCTCACTTCCCTTTTGTGCTGAACGTGTTTTCCTTGAAGAACAGGGTTGGCAGGTTAAACCCCAACCAACAGGTGGGCGAACGATGAAAGGGAGGGGCCGTAAGCCCTTTGTGCGTCCTAAAAGCAGCAGGTGTTACTTTGACGTTTCCCTTACGTCTCAGGTAACCAATCTTCGGGTCAAGGTCGGCCGAAAACACCTGATCTCTTCGAAAATCTTCAAGGTGATTCGATTACATAGCCTTGCAAGAGTGAATCATTATTGGCATTCTCTCTGTAGGTCAATTTTTCGATTTTTCAATCTCCGTGCTCAATAAGAGACTAGAAAGTATAAATAAATCATTCCAAAACACCTTTTCAAAACTATTTTTTCATTTGTTTATAATCTGTTGATTCCACTAGAGGGGGAGGATAATAAAAAAAGGGAAAAAAATCCTACCTCCTTCAAAAAAAGTATATATAACTAAAAAGCAAAACTCGGCGCTCCGCGCCTCGCCAGGGGGCAAGCCCCCTGGACCCCCGGTTGCCACTATTTACATACTTCGGACGAAATTATAGAAACACAGAATGTGTTTTAGCCGACATACCAAATTACAGCTTCGTAGAGTGAATATCATAGAAATTAGCTTTAGGAGCAACTCAGCTGATCCTGGGCCTGGGCAGCGTCAAGTTAAAGTCCTAAGGAGCCCACATACCAAATTACAGCTTCGTAGAGTGAATATCATAGAAATTAGCTTTAGGAGCAACTCAGCTGATCCGGGGCCTGGGCAGCGTC
Source organism: Leptopterna dolabrata (assembly GCA_954871275.1). Classification (NCBI taxonomy): domain Eukaryota; kingdom Metazoa; phylum Arthropoda; class Insecta; order Hemiptera; family Miridae; genus Leptopterna; species Leptopterna dolabrata. Next base: position 4,372,341 of record OX940989.1, on the reverse strand, counting down.
AAGTTAAAGTCCTAAGGAGCCCACATACCAAATTACAGCTTCGTAGAGTGAATATCATAGAAATTAGCTTTAGGAGCAACTCAGCTGATCCGGGGCCTGGGCAGCGTCAAGTTAAAGTCCTAAGGAGCCCACATACCAAATTACAGCTTCGTAGAGTGAATGTCATAGAAATTAGCTTTAGGAGCAACTCAGCTGATCCTGGGCCTGGGCAGCGTCAAGTTAAAGTCCTAAGGAGCCCACATACCAAATTACAGCTTCGTAGAGTGAATATCATAGAAATTAGCTTTAGGAGCAACTCAGCTGATCCGGGGCCTGGGCAGCGTCAAGTTAAAGTCCTAAGGAGCCCACATACCAAATTACAGCTTCGTAGAGTGAATATCATAGAAATTAGCTTTAGGAGCAACTCAGCTGATCCGGGGCCTGGGCAGCGTCAAGTTAAAGTCCTAAGGAGCCCACATACTAAATTACAGCTTCGTAGAGTGAATGTCATAGAAATTAGCTTTAGGAGCAACTCAGCTGATCCTGGGCCTGGGCAGCGTCAAGTTAAAGTCCTAAGGAGCCCACATACCAAATTACAGCTTCGTAGAGTGAATATCATAGAAATTAGCTTTAGGAGCAACTCAGCTGATCCGGGGCCTGGGCAGCGTCAAGTTAAAGTCCTAAGGAGCCCACATACCAAATTACAGCTTCGTAGAGTGAATATCATAGAAATTAGCTTTAGGAGCAACTCAGCTGATCCGGGGCCTGGGCAGCGTCAAGTTAAAGTCCTAAGGAGCCCACATACCAAATTACAGCTTCGTAGAGTGAATATCATAGAAATTAGCTTTAGGAGCAACTCAGCTGATCCGGGGCCTGGGCAGCGTCAAGTTAAAGTCCTAAGGAGCCCACATACCAAATTACAGCTTCGTAGAGTGAATATCATAGAAATTAGCTTTAGGAGCAACTCAGCTGATCCGGGGCCTGGGCAGCGTCAAGTTAAAGTCCTAAGGAGCCCACATACCAAATTACAGCTTCGTAGAGTGAATGTCATAGAAATTAGCTTTAGGAGCAACTCAGCTGATCCTGGGCCTGGGCAGCGTCAAGTTAAAGTCCTAAGGTGCCCACATACCAAATTACAGCTTCGTAGAGTGAATATCATAGAAATTAGCTTTAGGAGCAACTCAGCTGATCCTGGGCCTGGGCAGCGTCAAGTTAAAGTCCTAAGGAGCCCACATACCAAATTACAGCTTCGTAGAGTGAATATAATAGAAATTAGCTTTAGGAGCAACTCAGCTGATCCGGGGCCTGGGCAGCGTCAAAGTCCTAAGGTGCCCACATACCAAATTACAGCTTCGTAGTGTGAATAGCATCCTTAGTTCCGTATCATCGGTATCCATGTTGTCGTCCCAGATTTCGTTACGAAATTGCGTTAGCTTTTTTGGCTAGTTAGTCCATGGCTAAAACACATTCTGTGTTAAAAATATTTTTTATGCTGAACAAACGTACACTACCGACCTAATTTATTCAAAGCCGACGCCACAAATTTATCGAGGTCGGTGCCAATTTTTAAATATAAACCCTGCAGAACCTACATAATTTATCATTGTATCCCTTGGTTTTTCGGTTTTCATACGTTTTAGGTGGAATTTGGCGCCGACCTCTAAAGATCTGTTGCATCGGCTTTCAATAAATTGAGTTCCTTCATTTGTTCAGCACAATAATTATTTTTTAGTTAGTAAAGTGTTTCCACCTTTTTTTCATGTCTTTTTTTGCTGAAACTTCCTACAACTTTAAATGGAAGTAATTCCATCCTGAGAATTTTGACACCAACCGCACTCAACTATGAATTTAGAAAAGTGGATTTGTTTAGTTTAGTAAGGAAATTCAAGTGGTTCAAGTAGTATAAGTTAGTTTAAGTTAGTAAGTTTAAAGGAATTCAAGTACATAGTTATTAAGGTGCTTCACCTTTTTTGAAGTCATTTTTTTCTGTTGAAACTTCTTAATAAAATTTTAAAAATGAAAGTAATTCCACCCTGAGAATTTTGGCACCAACTCCACTTAACGATAAGTAGTTTAAAAAAAATTCATTGTGGATTTTATTCCTGAACTAGTGACGTCACAACAGGGTACCGCGGGTGCAATGACGTCACTAGTAAAGGAATCTCTGAACCTTTGAAGAATCTTAGGGAAAAAAGTACTTATCGTAGGAGAGTGCGGTTGGTGTCGAAAATCTCAGGATGAAATCTACTTACGTTCATTGAAAAAAAAGAAGAAAAAAACGCGCGGCATTACCAATGTGCCTAAATATTGTGCTCGCAACATTTACTTATGGCTCAGCCGCTGTCTAATAAATCAACTAGAAGTCATAAGGTACGATGGCCCTGCTACTACCGAAAACTCTTGACTAATTTATTTAGGCACCATACCAAATGTAACTAAATATTCATTAGGTATTATGCTTACTGTTCAAAATATTTGCGATTTTTTTCGCCAGCTGAATAGTGCTCCAATTATATTTTCCAGTTGTTTGAGTGAGCATATAATATTGCACTTGCCCCGAGTTCAATAAAAAGTATCTGAATCATGTCGGTTAAGATTTTCATTTCTCATACATAACGTTACAACCGAAACCATGACAAATCCTCTATAAATTCATGCAATCCCATCAATCCGGTTTCAACTCGTAGCCTCAAGACAAAGACGTTTCTAAAGTAATATAGTTCGTTTGGTAGAGATAAATTTAGAATGACGTTCGATTTCACTACAATATCTCCGCATTTCAATATCGGTCCCGATACATGCACCTAAACCTATCATAGTCTGGTACATTAAAGGCACTCAGAGTCATTCTTAAGGGGAAAACCGAAGCCCTTTGATAAAGGCATTATGGCACCTATGTATTAGCTCAGCACAAGATTTTTGTAACACCCCCTCAAAATTTTTTCTTTCAAGTTTCAAGGTGCGTAGATTCCAAAAATGCCATGTCCGTCCGCCGTATCATCCATATCTATTTAATTTCGGTCAAAAAAATTCGTTCTTTCGCACATAGGCTCCATTTGGACCCGTTGTGTCCGATCGGAATATACCCAGGTGTGTTATGGATAAAAATGGAGATAAAAAACGCTGCAAAGTCCTTGTCACATGGGTTTATTATTCTATTAGACATACCTACAGAAATGCTGGCTGTTCATTTATTGTTGCTTTCATGTGAAATAATTGAAATAGCTATTTCTGATGGTTTCCACCTATGGTGGTACGCTCCTTTTTTTAATTTTATTTTTTTATTATCGTTGATCATTGGTAGTGCTATCATTTAATCGTCTTGATCCACGTGTTGACACTTTTCCTAATGTTACTCTACAAATTGATGGTGATTTCAGACGATTTCGCAGGTTTTTGACTCATAAAAAATCGATTTTGGGAGCTGAACATCTGGTACAACCTCAATCTTCCACTCCTTGGTCAAAATCGACTTCATATTCGGTCTTCTCGTCCAAAAAAACATGGAAACCGATACTTCAAAAGCTCATGTTACCAATATGTTGCTAAAACGTAAAAAGTACCTATTTTTACACACATTTTCACTCATAACACCCCTGGGTATATTCTGATCGGGCTGAAAACTTTCGGGACACAACTAGGGCCCAAGTGGAGCATGTGTGCGAAAGAACGAATTTTTTAGACCTAAAATGAAGCCTGTACACGTGATACGGCGTACGGACATTGCATTTTTTACGCACCTTGAAATGGAAAAGAAAAAAGTTTGAGGGGTGTTATAAAAATTTTTTGCTGAGCGAATACATAGGTGTATTATACACAGAATAATAAACCAAAAGGAAGGTAAAAGGGGTTTTCGGTGTTTTAGTAAAATGAGCATGTGAGGTATTGTTTTCCATATTTTTTAGGACGAGGAGACCAAAAATGAAGTCGATTTCGACCGAAGAAAAGGAAAATTGAGGTTCTTACCAAGTTTCAGCCGTAATTACGTCAAAATTTGGTCTAAAAATAATCCTTCTTCCGCACACAGGATATGTCCCCATTTCGGAACACATTTGGGTCCTAGTTGTACTCCGAAGCTCGGACAACACCAAGGGGTGTTATTGGGGGGGTGGGGGGGGGGGGGGGATGGGTGTAAAAACAGCGTTTTTCGAGGTTTTAGTGAACATGAGCTTGTGAGGCGTCGTTTTCCATGTTTTTTAGGGCGAGGAGACCGAATATAAAGTTGATTTTGACCAACAAGTGAAGAATTGAGGTTCTAACGAAGATTCAGCTCCCAAAATTCTTTTTTTATGAGTCAAAAACCTGGGAAACTATCTGAATCACCATGAATTTGTATAACAACACTGAAAGAGTAGTACGTACAGGTGAATCAACACAATTAAATGGCGCTATCAATGACCAAAGATAATTTGTAAAATAAAAATAAAAAATGAGCCTAATTCGTTTTTGGGGGCCTAAATTGGTGGAAACCACCAAAAATAGCTATTTCGATTATTGCAAATAATGAAAGAAACAATAAATGATCAACCAAAATTTCTGTACGTCCAATAGAATAACAAACCCACGTGACTAGGACTTCGCAAATTTTCTTATGGGACTTCTTTTTATTCATTCTTATGGGGAAAATCGAAGTCCTTCTTTTCTTCAACGATAAAATCCTGAATGAATTAGCGTAAAAATCGTACGATTTCAAACACGAGCCATTCAACTGGGCATTCTGACACGAATGAGTCACACGTTCGTTCACTTCTCCGTCACGCGATCCAAACTCTGCCGTTCCATACGTCGTACTATGAATTTCTTTCTCCCTATCCCCCACAGGAAAACGCGTGTGGAAACTCTGCGAATAAAAGGAGTTCAATGAAACGTGCCACTACAATGGAAACCGGTTCGGAAGGGTTGAACAGCTGAAAAACCACCCTCCAACTCCCAAGTTTTACAACGTGGCGAACATCTACTTATGGACGTTGCCATGGCCTCAAAATTAACCCAACAGCCGAGTAGATGAATCTTCATGCGTCGAAATGAGAGTTAGCCGATGATGCTGGTAATAAATCTACTCTTAGTAAACTTTAAAGTTCAACAGGTATCCACTCAAGTGCACACAAATATAAGCACACCTGAAAAGGCTAGTTTTTAGGCTTGACCCCTCAGAAGAGCCCGAGGCCTGGTTTTCGTGTCTACATTTTTGGTTCATTATTCTGTGAACAATACGCCTATGTATTAGCAAAAGGTTTTTTATAACAACACCTCAAAATTTTTTTCTTTCACGTTTCAAGGTGCGGAGATTCCAAAAACGCTGCAAAGTCCTTGTCACGTGGGTTTAATATTCTATTGGACTACAGAAATGTATCGGGCTGTTAATTTATTGTTGGTTTCCATCAACTTTAGCTCCCAAAAACACGAATTAGGCTCCTCTTTTTTTTCCAAATTATCTTTGACCATTGATCGTGCCATTCAATAGTCTAAAAAAGTGGTGGGGGTTATAAAAATGTATGGTGATTTCAGACTATTTCCCAAGTTTTTGATTAATAAACAGAACTTTGGGAGCTGATCCTTCGTTACAACCTCAACTCTTCATTCTTCGGTCAAAATCGACATCATATTACGTCTTTTCGCCATAAAAAACATGGAAAACGATACCTCACAAGCTCATGTTCACTAAAACCTCGAAAACCCCTATTTTTACACCCATTTCCCTCCATAAAACCCCTGGCTGTTCTCCGATCGGGCTGCCGAGCTTCGGAGCACAACTAGAACCCAAATGTGTTCTCAAACGGGGACCAAAACTGTGTGCGGAAGAACGACGATTTTGGACCAAAATTTAACGTAAATTTATGGCCGAAACCGCTGTTGCTCCTAGCTGGATTGTAAATTGAAAAAAATCCACCGTTTCGAACTATCCCAGAAAATATCCTACAGAATACTACATAATTACCAACAACTAATTTCACCCATCGTACCAAGGCCGAGCCATGTTATCCGTGGGTTAGTATACACCATATTTATGTTTTACCGAGGGGGGAGGGGTCCGTCGAGATGTGGGACAAAGCTTCCTCGTAACCAGGACTATCCCAACACAAACTGCATGGCATCTACCGAATAGAATCGCTAGGTATATATTATACTCCATCCAGTACACACGGTGATGCACATACGGGGACTAGAATTACACCCAGATTATGAAAACGCTGCAAATCCCTGCACAACGGTTTATTATTTTGTACAGAATACCCTTCTGTTACAGATCACAGCTCTCTGTATAGATAACCCGTATATATAATATAATATGTACTATTCTATACATATTATGTAGATCGCAGACCCTCCGGAGGTTAGTACCTAACCCCGTACCCGTTACTAGGTACCTACCTAAATCACGAGTTAAATGTTGCTAAAATAATAAAGCCGATGACAAACAGTAACTAAAACGGCAAAAAGAAACGCAAATAATGAAGTTCGGAAGGAAAGTTTGTTGATATGGAGTGAAATAGATGCCCCTCCTGCGGATAGATCACTGTTCTCTGTGGTCAATACCAATAATGAACCTTTGTGTAATAACTTGCCTACCAATAATACTTCAACAGTTGTTCAAGTTGCAAAAGTACCGATCAACAAAATCCAGCCCATTATTGGCAGATGAACCGTTGTGTAATAATTTACCCATCAATAATACTTCAACGTTTGTTCAAGTTTCCCAAGTACCTACCAACAAAATCAAACAGTCCATCACTTATCAAATTCAATAATATCGCAGAACAACCAACTCGACTTCATACAGCCATCCTTGATTATAATCAGGTGCTCCCTAGTGATGATATCCGGGCCGGATTTATACCGTTTGATTCACTATCGTGTTGACGAAGCTTTTTGGTGCACACGAACGGCTGGACGAACAATGCTCCGGGTGGTCTCAAAAAATTGTTTAGCTCAAGACAAATCTAATAACGCAAAAAAAACCATACCCTTCTATCGAAAGTTTTCGAGATACGGCGTTCTGAAAATTTCAACACCTATTTTGAAATTTAGAGATGACTGACAGTAACGCCGAGCTTCGAGGACCAACTAGACCCCGAACGGAACCTATAACCCGAATTTCATCAATTTTGTTTCATGGTAACTAAGAAAAGTAGCCCGTATGGCGGACAGACAGAAACATTTTTATTGCATTTTCGGATTCTACATACCTTGAAACGTAAAGCATCAAATTTTGAGGGGGGTTAGAATTTTTTTTTTTTTTTTTCATGCTCGATTCCAATGGTTCATTATTGAAAATAATAAACCAAAAATGCAAAAATTCGTGACTTCCGAGTAAACTTCGTCCAGCACTTATTACAAGATTCCAAATCTTAAATATTGCACTACCTACGGAGGTAAGTAGTTTCTGTTGTTGCCGAACGTCCGTGAGGCTGTTACGAGTCGAGCGACATGCTATACAAGTATGTCAATGCGTACCTACAAGCCGCAATTTTGAGTATTCTGACAGTATACTCCTTAGGCCTCCAGAATTTGTTGGTGCCAGGGAACGGCGACACGCTGGCACCAGTGGTGCCAGCTGTCAGAAAAATGTGTGTTCGGTAAAGTTTTCCAGCACGCTAAATCGAATGGAATAACTTTCAAAGCTCTGTCAGTCTCCTTACAGCGATCGATAAATATTTAGCCATAAAACGTTACGAAAAACATATATTTTCACGGTACATAGGCAGAATTTGAACATATTAGCGAATTTTCGAAGAAAATGAAGCTACTGCAATGGGCCCCAAATTATCAGAACATGAATTTTGGACATTTTTATAGGCAGATCCGTTTCACAGCAGACAGAATTCACCCCTAATTTTTAACAAAAATGTATACAATATATACCTATCACTCCAGACGATATCTGTTCTCGGGTACATATCGTATTGCCAAACAAAAGGATGAGTTCGAAGATGAGCAATAATTTTCAAAAATTCTAAGGGCGTCAAATTAGAGTTTTTAGGGGTCAAACATAGGTAAAAATGGCTAAAATCGCATGATATAAAATGAGTGAACGTGGTATGGAAGGGTGTGTAAAGACAGCAAAATACCACTTCAGTTGTTTTTCGTTATTCTGTATGGATTTTTGGGGGTCAACACTTAGTATTAAGGGCTAAAATCAATATTAAATCACCTGACGTTGTGTGGGAAGGTGAATCACGATGGAAGAACTATTTTCACCACACCACTTTTCATGAAATTGTAAAATCAAATAGTTTTTTTTGTGATTTTAGCAATTTTTTCCGATTTTTGACCCTTACATCGGTCTTTTTTGACTTGTATGGATCAAAAATAGGTGATAATTCCTAAAATCACGAGCAAATTAGCCTATTTTATTTTAAAATTTCACGAAGTGGTATGGCGAAAATTCGCTCTAACAGTCATGCTGCATGCCCCCCCCCCCCCTCCCACAATTACACCAGCGGACCCACTAGCTTTACTCATCAAATAATAGAACACGGAAGATTGAAACTAAATCTTTTAGAACAGTACAAATAAATAAATAAATGATACAAAGCCTAGTTCCAAAGTGGGATCATGTCCTATATTGTCAAAGGTTGCCCCTTCAAATTAATAATGGAAATAAATACCTATTCTATTCGTGATAATTTATTAACGTCAGCTCACAAATTTATTAAGACTTTAGAACGGCGAAAATAATGAGAACAAAAGATCCGTAAAACTGCCGCTTACGGTTCCCAAGGGGCATTGTCCTCGTATGGTAATCATTCCACACAACAATAAAAAACGGCTTGAATGTCTAGTAAAGAACTTCCTAGTGGGCAAAATAGAGGTGATTTTGAACGATACATACCATCCCGGGAACCGAAATATAAATTTAGACCGGAAGCGAAATATCCGTATAAATTCAAAAAGTGGAACAGGAAATGACGGTTGGGCGTTAAGAATTAAAAAAAAAAAAGCTATCAAAAATTGGTTAGGCTGGTGGTGGGGGTGCAAAGAGAACAGAAAATTTTTGTAGAGGGAGAAGCGCTAAGGGGCGGGGCACTGCGAGCGCAGCGCTGCCAAGCGGGCGCTCTTGGAACTAATTTCCCTCCAAAAAATCAATAACTTCCCGAAATACCCTGGCCGATGAGCTGATGTATAAAAATCGAAATTCATGTTTAGCGCGGATTTTCAACGAAATTTTGAAGAAAAAAAATTAATAAACTGGCTAAGATTTCGTAGTCGTTAGGCGATCATCAATATACAATCAGAGGTGAAATGTGTGTTGCAGCAGGGATACTTCGATAGGGCGAAGTAAAGCGGTGTAATCAAAATTTTGACAAATATGAGGCGTTAGAAACGGCAAAAACAAATAAATTTGCCTTTTGTACGGAAAACTTTCAAGTGTGGGCCCCGGCCGGCGTAAAAGTTTATGAGGTTACCGTAGCAACGATGACCTTGAGACATCCCTGAGCTTCCCGCCGAACGAAAATCATAACAAATAACCTCGTCCCGCTATCAGGGAGTTATCTACGAGCGATTATCGGCCTTTCGGTAGTTTTCGCCGTGGAATTTGGAACGTTTCGAGAGCAAAAACGTCCAAATCGGTACGGTGAAAGGGGTTGTAAAATGATAACTAGGAAATCGGGTGGGGGTGAAGAAGAGGGTTTCGGACGGAGACCGGGGATCGGGACGTTCGAGGCGGGAAAAAACCGGACGAAATAAAAATAATATCGAGTTTCCCGTGTGTGAAAAACGATTTACTTACGTGAAACGTCGCTTTCTTCACGGCTCCGGTGAAATTACAAGGTGAATTTCCACTTGAAATAAATAAACCCGGGAAACGATCCCCTTGATAACAAGGAAGACCCCGAACGCTCGCGAAGACCGTTTACCACTGGAACATGGCGGGTAAAACGGTGAAGGGGAAGGGCGGCGAAGGAGAAATCGGCCGACGCCGGACGTGACGGGCGATCCGATTGGCCGAAACGCTTCCCGCCGGGTTGAAACCTCCCTTCCCATTGGCGGGTTATGCCGCCAAGATGTCGGTGAGTCGTGGAACGTAATAACGAACAGGACACCGACCGATTTTACCCCGTTCATTCCGCACGTTTTCCACCGGGAAAAAATCTTGAAAAAATATTTTCGACGTGGGAAATTTCGAAATTTTTCGATTCAAAACGTCAACTCCCGTTTTCGACTTGCGGTTATTTTCGCGGGTGTTTCGCCGGTATCAACAAACTCATCCCCACTCCCGCTCTTCCCCTTGACAATCGAGTTGAAGTGGGCTCGTTTCATAACAAACATTTTTATTTCCCCTGATCCCTGATCGTCTCATATCAACGAATACACCGCAACAACATGTCCTACCCTAATTCTAATTAAAATCACCAATATCAGACGTCAAACACAATTCTACAGCCAAACTCCCTTCGGAATATTTAAAAACCTGCATAGTTCAGAGAACAATAATCGTTGAAACACGTTGAAAAGACAGTTCTCGATCTCGTTACTTTCCAAATCGATTCGTGACGTCATTGGAACAGCCTTTAGTCGTTCCATACAACTGCTATGTTCACTTGCCTTCTTTCTTGTTACGGTTTACATAGCTTCTTGTTCATAAAAACTTAGTAACAGTGAAAACACTTTCTAAAACTAAACTGTAAGAGCTAGTATGTAAGACGTAGTATTAAGTGTAATATGAAAATGTGCTGTGCAGGTACGCGTTTCATGGTGTACGTTCACATTCTAAGCTGCCAAGTGCCTACTAACTGTGACCGCTATAGGGCTAGGTACTTTCATCTGCGAGTACCTAAAATAATTATTTATTTTCAACATAACGAATTTTACATCCCGTCCGTTGTAATTATGATTGATGTACAGCAGCGAGCAAACAAACCAAACTGAGATAATTCGGGTAAGCGAAAACTGGAGCACTTGTTTGTACGTCCTCGTACCTATTGGCAGTGTTGCCAACTCTCAACAAATGAAAGTTCGTAGATCCAAGAGCAAAAATTCGTGGAAAGTTCATTTTCAGAACCTAAAAAGTTGGTTGAATTAATATTAGTACATTATTACACTATCATTCCCCCCCAAAAAAACGCAATACCGAATATACCAATTCTTACAAACTCTATGTACGCTGTTTTAGGGCAAGACCCCGTAACAGTACATACAAATTAGTACATAGGTAGGTACATTAAAAATAAGTGATGGCATGAAATGCCGCCGTTTCGTAGGTACTCAATTAGGTACCTACTATCATATGGAAAAAAAAAGATCTAAGAAATAAATTAGATTGTTAAATTAATACACATATTTAATTGAATCTGGAATAAGGACGTTTTGTGATGTTCCAGTCATGCAGTAGGTGCGTATCTAATGAGCAAATTTTCAGCGAACTAATTTTTGAAATTGAAAGAAGAATTGAATTATGCGAAGAATTGAAATTTGTGAAAAATTGAATTACTTATGCGCTAATAATGAGTTTTTAGATTATCTACCTACCCTATCTTGGATTATGAATTTAATTTATTCATTTTTTCATTTATCAAGTTCATCGAAAATTTCGTGGATTGAGAAAAGAAGTTTGCTGAGAAGAAGGCTGTCTCCTAAATTCGTAGGTCTACGAACTTACGTTCGTGGTTGGCAGCCTTGCCTAAGAGGTTTGGCGTTGAGATGACAAAAATCCTTATTTTAATTATATCCTTTGAAAATTATTAATGAAATAATAGCCTGTTCAACAACAAATCACCTAAAACCTCTGCTGCATTAAAAAAGAAGAAAAAAAGAAACCGGAAAAATCAAGATTTAAGAAAGAAAAAGACAATGGTGTCAGCCATCGAAACCACATCGGCAACAAAAGAAGATAACAGTCCCATCAAAACTCCACCTCCCTGCTGCCACTGGCATTTCTGGATTTCTGATGAAAAAAAATTAGGTTGTGATGAAAATCTAAATTCTTTCATTTCTTGTGCAATAATTGTACCTATTTCGGTACATTTATTTTCATTAATTAGTTTCATTTTATGACCGTCCGTGAAGGTATGAAGTTGTGCGGAAGACCTTGCAGTTCACGTCGATAAAGCGTTTTTCTCCGTCAGAAGACAAACTGTGAAAAATGGTGAGTTTGAATTTCATGTTCGTAACTTATCCAAGATTTCTAGTTGTTAGTGTAACCATGAATATTGTATTATGTAAGGCCCTACAATACATTCCCATAATAGGAAAGTTAAAACAAGATTTTGTGCAAACGCGTTCGGAGTCGCTCTCATTCTCATAAAAAATATAAAATTAATAGTTAACTAGCAGAACTTATAAGAGATAACTATCACCATTTAATGGCGTTAGTTGTCTCCTTCCTAAGGGACTGTAGTGTCTCCTACGTTATTATACATTTACCTAGGTATTGTAGGTTCAAATATTATGAATATCATCTACTTAACTTTTGGCAGTCTTGTAACCACTGGGTATATTCTACCTCGTACCATTTTATTTAGGCATCTTATCGATAGCTAACCACAGAAAGATCGTGTTTGAAAACGCATTTAGTCTATAATCTATGTCTCAACTCCAACACTACATACTTCATAATTCGCTGTGTGCAAGTAGGTATTATAATCTGATAGCATTCTAACTAAATCCTTTCCTTCAAATCTATATTATTTCTTATTCTGATGGATTCGTCTTCATTTTGTTTGTTCGCAGGCGAGAAACGCAGAAAAGGCCATGTAAGTATAAAATCATGTTTACTTGCATACTGTGTGTTAATTTCCCACATTATCAATTCTCATTCTAAAAGGATCACTCTAATACTTATGTAAAAATTTCTCTGTCAGGTTATCGAACAGTTTCCCTTATGGCTTACGTGTATGCCTGTCCCCTCACTTGTTCCTTTAAACTCAGTTGTTCTGGGCTAGACACTAGGATATTTCTAAGAATATTTTTTACTAATGATATCTGACATGTTCATTCCTGATCTGAGACGCTTGTCTCGCATCTCAGCCTCTTCTTGCGATATTAGGACGGTACTTCGCACGAGTAGCGATTGCTAGAAAACCACATTTGGGCCCGTGGGGGACTAAGATTTACACTAAGGAAAAACGTTAGCCCTCCCCCCCCCACTCCACTTTTTTAATTAAAAAACTCACGTAGCATTAGGTAAATTCGCTGAAAACTGATGACTAGAAAGCCGGAGTTCCAAAGTTTCCAAAACACCACTTATTTTTTTTAAATGTTGAAATGTGAGGGAGTTACGATTTTTTGAAAATGGGGGGCGGGAGAACTAAAGAGCACTCATTTTACTAATAATATTCTAAGAGTTTAACTCATAATATTCCAAGTATTTTACTAATAATATTCTAAGAATATTACTCGGTTATAATATTATACCTAATGTCTATTCTGGGCATAAGTTCATAAGTTGGTTGGTTACATGCTAGTTAAGTGATTTTTATAACCTAATCGTTCCTCATTGGGCAATTCATCAGTGGGCAATTTTAGTGGGTTACAAATTCTACTTTTTTGGCCAAATTCTGTTCAGTAACGGAAATTAAAACTTACTGACCACATAGTGAGGTTTTCATGTCGGAAAGCTTAGATAGAAAACGAGTGTGAAATTTGAATTTCTGTGTTCCCACTTGAAATTACGCTTCAGGTAAATCGACGAGTATTTTAACTCAAGTCCCGCTTAGAGCGATAGTGCATCACTTCAAACAATGTACAGAACCACAATGGATTGATGGATGGATGCAACCACAAATATATAAATACATTTAAAAAACCCGTCCTCAATATTAAACCGAGGGGCGGTTCATGAAACGTCACAGCAAAGGTTCCTGAAAGATTGCCATTTCTAATGTTGGATTGTTGGCAGCATTGATGAGAACCTTCGCTTCTGATGCTTTGCTCTGCCTCCTTGGGCCAACAGCCAGTCAGATGTCACGACCTAATTTTTTGCCACATTTTTACTTTTAATCCCCCTCATTTAAAAATTACAGCTTATCTTTGAAAACTGGCTTCAAACAACAATTTTTTTTGAAGAGTTCTGAATATTACTATACTATTAACTTATTATTTAAAAAAAAAAGAAAAAGGAAAAAATGGATAAAAATTCCCCATTGTGTCATATTTGTTTCAAATACGGTTGAACTGATATGATTGAACGTTGAATTTTTGTTTATGATTAGGTGAATCAGATATTAACTGTGTTGTTTTATTTTGCCATTAATTTTTTTTCTCCAGGACCACTCTTGCGCGGTGGCGTGCTGCGCAGCTGGGGGAGGCGGAAACGCAGAAAGCCCGCAGGCCATTCCTCGCCTCGGAGTGCACCGATCTGCCGCAAGCCGAAAAGTGGAGGATGCAGATCATCAGGGAAATCGCCAGGAAGGTTTCTCAAATTCAAAATGGTAACTTGGAGCAGTTACACAAACAAAATAGTATTTATTGGGAGTTGAATGTGAAACGTCCGAGCGGCCTGGGGAGGTCTGTGTAATGCAGTCAGTAGGTTTGTTCGCTGTGGGTTGTACAGGTGACTTGCAGCCCGCTAGCAAACCGGTTTATACCGCCCAGTGAGCTTGTTGAACCGACGCCAACTTGAAAACCACTTGAACGTCCATACAATTTATGTTTAATCGTACTAATTTTGTTGATAAGTACTGGATAAGTATAACAACAAATTGATATACAGTTTTGTTTCGTAAGTTAGGTATTATGTAGGTACCTTCCTAATACTTAACCAACAATAACTTTCAAGCTTAATTTGAAATTTTCCAGTTTGTTACTAGTAAGTAATGTAAAGTTTAAATTCCAAATAATCTGTAGGGGTCCCTATTTTGTTTTAATATTGTTTTATTCGATATATACTTGCACGATACCTACTTTTAGCGAATTTTCAAAGAAAATGAAGCTATTGCAATGGCTTCGAAATTTAAATAATATAAATTTTTGGAAATTTTCTTCATAGAAATCCGTTTCAGACCATTCTAAAACGATTCCTGAAATTTAACACTTTTTTATATGTATATATATATATATATATATATATATATATATATTTATTTATATATGTGTCACTCCAGACGATAACTCTCGATAGAATTGAGATAAACAGCTCAAATTTGCACAAAAAATCTATCTTGGCAATCGAAAGGCTAAGTTCGAAGATGGGCGAAATTGGCCTACTCTAAGGAGGGTTTTGGCGCATTTAGAGTGCGCAAAAATTACCCAAAAATCCCCAAAATGTTATTTTCCAACAAGTGACCCCTCATTTTAAAGGTTTTTGCACGCTGAACACGATGGTGGAATCGGATTTTAGATATCTTGATCCGTTCTCAAATTAGAGCATTTAAAGTGCGCAAAAATTACCTAAAAATCCCCAAAATGTTATTTTCTAACAAGTGACCCCTCATTTTAAAGGTTTTTGCACGCTGAACACGATGGTGGAATCGGATTTTAGATATCTTGATCCGTTCTCAAATTAGAGCATTTAAAGTGCGCAAAAATTACCCAAAAATCCCCAAAATGTTATTTTCCAACAAGTGACCCCTCATTTTAAAGGTTTTTGCACGCTGAACACGATGGTGGAATCGGATTTTAGATATCTTGATCCGTTCTCAAATTAGAGCATTTAAAGTGCGCAAAAATTACCCAAAAATCCCCAAAATGTTATTTTCTAACAAGTGACTCCTCATTTTAAAGGTTTTTGCACGCTGAACACGATAGTGAAATCGGATTTTAGATATCTAAATCCGTTCTTAAATTAGAGCATTTAAAGTGCGCAAAAATTACCCAAAACTAGGATAATCTTTAAACTCTTACCCCCACCCCCTTAGAGTGGTCAGATTGAAAAATGTGAGAAGTATTAATTGAAGACGAGAGTTCGAAGCAAAAAAGGGGGAGGCAAACGATTAGTACAACTCCTTGAATTTACCCACAGCGATCAAATAAATAAGCACTTAGTACAATTACGTAATAAACAAACGGTAGAATCAGGATGGACAAAACGTACAAATTAAAATAAATACGAAGAGAATATACATAGAAAACCAAATTTTAGACCGAAGTTTTCCTTTATTCAAAACCATAGCCATTAATTCGAATATTTCTTTGAAAATTCGCTCATTAAGTCATGCTGCATGACTGATTTTTTTTATTTTACCATCACTGTACCTGTTCAACTTTTCTTGACCTGCTGGACTTGAAACTAAATTTCTCCCAGTGGTTCGTAGTTTTTGGTATCACTTTTTTAACAACGAGTGGTAATATTCTGATTTTTTAAATTTTATTTAGTATGTACTTACCTAACTGATATTTGTGAGTGTGGAATACCAATTAAAGACAATATTGCTACGTATTTAATAGTAATGAGTGCCTGCATTCACTGTAATGAATAGGAACCTCCCAAGGGTAGTGGGCATTCCCCACCATAGAAATATTCATTTCCTACTGCATAACAATAGGTAATAGATTGAAAAATATGGAAGCTCTAACGTTTTTTAAATGGGTATTTTTTATTAAACTAATCCTTTAGCAAAAGTTACAATAAAATAGCTTTCTCAAATTGGTATTATGCATCTTACTCCAAGTATGTACTTTGAAAAGGCAAGTAAAATAATTAATTTATGGACAAGAAACAATAGGAATAAATCGACTTATACATATAGCTATCTCAAAATGAAAGGTCTATAATATTTATGTGGAGCCAAAAACTCGAGACAAAGCGACAGGGGCCCGTATTCACATGCACTCGCTAAGGGTATTCTTAGGACTCCCCTACCTTGGTTCAGCTTTCGGCCTAAGTTTCACTTGGAGAAAAATGCTATTCACAAACCATAAAGTTCAGCTGAGGTTAAATGTAGCTGAAGTTCGACTATTCCCTTAGTGCGGTTCCAGCACTAAGTGCGGCACGCCTACTGACCTCCAGGCCAACCAATAAGAAGACGTCATTTTGGCGGCTTTGCTCGTGATAACCGTTGATAACGGCTGGGGGCAGCGTGCACTTGTCGATTCCGTTCGGGTCTTTTGGTTCTCACTGATACAAATAATTTGCAATTTTATCCGTTTTTGTTTTGAACTTTTTGAAGTAGTGTTTTGTAGGTTGTTTTGTTTCGTTTGTCCGCCAAAATTCGAGCAACAGGTCGATAAGATACGAGGTATTCTTCCAAAAAATGAATAAAGAAAATGAGATACGATCCATCGATAAGGTGCCTTGGGAATTACCACGAGATTCGTCATGAGGCCCCATTAATCACCTACCTACCTACCTATTTATTTTGGTTAAAAAATAATTTCAATTCCATTTTAATTGATTGAATTAATAATTTAAAGGAGTTTACCTGAAGCGTTGAAAACACTGATTCTCAGATAAGCTGTCACCCGAAACAATCCGTCTCCTTCTTCTCGGCGCGTTCTGCCGTCTCCTGTCACGCAGGTGTATCAAATAGTCGACGTAGTCGTCACCCATTATTAGATAGAATGGAATATAATATAAAATGAAAATGAATAGAAACTGAAAATGAACACGGAAATTGCGAAATACGTCAGGCACTATGCGAACTAACTCAATGCTATGCAAAAATATTTCAGGCACCGGGCTGGAAGCTGCACTAAGAACGGTTCAAGTGTGGAAAGAGCCACACTTACAACAAAGTGTCACTTTACCGAAAGACCAACTTTGTTTTAAGTGTAACTTTAGTTAAAGTGTGGTTCCTGAAAAGGATTGAAGTTCAGCTGTACTTAGGAAGTAGGTATTCAGAGAGGAAACGTAACAACGAAATGTAGAATTAAAATTGTAACTCAAGTCAAACTGCCTACTGCTTTGTATAATCTTTTAGGCCAATTTTTCAGCCTATCACGCCGATCCTCCGGAGTAAACTACGCTGCAAATCTTAGCATATTGAAGGTTAACAGGATGTTAATCTTTCCTCCCAAAGAAATTCACCCATTTGCTGCGGAAAAGTCGGCAGCCGGAAATTTATAAAGCGATACCCGTTTTGATGGTGAACACTCGCCGTTTTTCTTGTTGTGATTAGAGCACTCGAAAACTGCGCAAAACGGCAATTTTCACTCTCCTGCACAACACTTCACTAAACAAGGCAGTTCAAAAATGTAAAGCGGAAATTAAAAAACC
Source organism: Leptopterna dolabrata (assembly GCA_954871275.1). Classification (NCBI taxonomy): domain Eukaryota; kingdom Metazoa; phylum Arthropoda; class Insecta; order Hemiptera; family Miridae; genus Leptopterna; species Leptopterna dolabrata. The sequence goes on along the minus strand of OX940989.1, from coordinate 4,354,268 downwards.
AGAAAAGAATAAGGTTTGGAAAAAGAAAAACTAAAAATTATCGGAAATAGAGAGTAAGTTGGTAGGCTTGAAGGCGGTTTGAGGGGTATGAAGGGGATCCAGACCAAGGCTGAGGCTACCCCCACTCCCACCTGCGCAGACGGGTCTTGTTTTCGTCCTCAAACACCGCCCCTCCTGCAGGCCTGCCTCGAGGAGACGTTTCATCCTTGAGTTTTGAGTAGAAAGCTCCTCGTTAAAGTAAATACCACGACGAAATCATCGAAATTGGACTTTTATTGTCGAATACCACCTGATTGTTAATTTTGTGCCCCATCCTTTCTCCCTCGCTCTTAATTTGAAGAAACACCTCAAGAGATTGCTTGTTCCTGGCAACCAAGCAGATATCATCCACATCTGCTTGGATTCATTTACTATATTCATGTCTTGCCTGAGATATTAATTTTCTGTATCACATAGTGTAGAGCCAGGTTAAAGAGGGCAGTGGAGAGCGCATCTCCTAGCCGCACTCCTGAGCTTACCAGAAAGTTTACTCATCTCGCTAACAGGTTTCTGGAGCCATCTTACCTGCTCTGGATGGATACTTGAATAGCTTCTATCATCATTATTCCATGTGGCATTCTCATTTGATTTTATAATCTTACAGTAGGTAATATTTCTCCTGTTGTCTTATTCCAAGGGGTTCCAAATAGTAGGATTATTATTTTTCCAGAATTGATATAATTTACAGGAGAAATTAATGGGTCATAAAAATATCCGTTATTTACCTGTTTTCAAACTTGTGATAAGACATCTTTTCTTGTATATTGAGAGTTACTTACGTGATCTCGTCTCTTCGGTTTCAGCTGGGCTCGGGGAGTTCCGTATTAGAGATCTGAACGACGAAATCAACAAACTTCTAAGGGAAAAGGGGCACTGGGAGGCTCAAATCCGGGAGCTTGGGGGTCCAGATTATTCCCGATCTGGACCCAAAATGCTGGACCACGAAGGAAAAGAAGTCCCTGGGAACCGAGGCTACAAGTACTTCGGAGCAGCCCGACAGCTCCCAGGTGAGTCAACATAATATCCTCTGCATTAATAATTGTTCTAAAAAATATATATTTATTCTGTGTTGTGATACCTAGGATCCTCTGCCCTAAAAATCTCTAATATTTCATAATTTCACCAGTTTTATGAAAAAGTTATGATAAATTCCAAATTTTATACTAATTTTATATTTTAGTGGTATGTAAACGCAATTCATTTTGGTTTATTACAAATTTCGAAAAGAAGTGGCTCTTCCAGTAATCTGAAAATGTGATTGCTTTAGGTTGGAATACGCCTGAGGTTTGGTATACGTATTTTCAGTTTGTATGGTTTGAACTCCATATTAAAATGAGCTATTTATTTTACATGAAAGTAGTTTTTTTAGCTGAGAATTCTGACACCAACCGCACTTTTTCTATGATGTTTCAGAAGTTCTGGAAACTTTGAAAAATCATATAAAAATAAATACTTGTCGTAGGGCAGTGCGGTTGGTGTCAACATTCTCAGGATGGAATCTACTTTCATTTAAAATTATATAAACTGCTTTTGCGACCCATGCAAATAGCCCATAGCTATGACAGCTCATAGCAAGCCAAGCTTAAAGCTGCGGCGACACTGCCACCGGACTTGACTTGACTTGACCGGAGCCACCGGACTGGTGACCGGAGGGGGGTGCGACATTGCCACAGGACTTGACTTGACCGGCGTCACCGGACTCCAACCAGTCTAGTTTGTTCTTCAACGTCCCAAGAGTATGCCCTCCGAAAATTATTTGTGATTTAGAATCAGAATCCGATTCTGATGAAGAAATAAAACTAGTGACAAGTTTTCTTTCTTTAATAAGTCGTGAACGTCACCATATGTTTCCGAACGAGCACAATATGGTGAATTTCACACACTGTTCGCCAAATTGAACGATGTTCAATTTCAAAACTATTTTAGGATGAGAATAGAGCAATGGGGGCTGTGTTGGATGGCTCGTTGGGGGTGTGAGGGATCCCGGAGTCCGGTCCCAACCCATCCAGAACGGAGTCCGGTGGGTGGCTCAAGTCAAGTCAAGTCCGGTGGCAGTGTCGCCGCACCTTTATAGATGCACTTGTACAAGTCGAATTTTGGGATTCCGCACTTGACAGATTCAGTAAATTTGGAGTTGCGGCATCGCTTTTTGGGAAACTGACGTAGGTATGGAAATAAACCTGTTGATATTTCAAGGTGTTCGGGAACTTTTTGAGCAAGCCCCACCTCCACCGCCCCATAAGACGAGAGGGGAGCTGATGAGGGACATTGATGCTACGTATTACGGCTACATGGATGACGACGATGGTATCCTCAAGCCTTTGGAAGAAGGTGAAGAGTGGAAAGGTGAGTGTTAGACCATGCCGACGTACGTATTGAGTACCTAACCTTAACCCGAGATAACCTCAAAGTGTGCACGTCCTAGAGTGTTGCTGTTGCTTTGAACTGTTTTTTTGACTCCCAAGTTGCCCGTCAAAATGGCCAACATTCATCTTGAGATAGACAAAGTAAACAACGTTAGACAATTTTAAATCCTTCCCTCAAGCCCAGTGCGATCATTACAGAACTTTTCATTTTAATTTACTCTGTTTTAAGTTTTACTCTGTTATTTCATTGTATAATATTCTTACATTTTTAAAAAATTGGTTTGGTAAATTCTGAATTTGATTTGGACTTGAACTGGATTTGAAATTTTGACAGATTTCTATTTCCTTCTGATTTTTAAAATGATTTATCGTTTGTTTCGATGGCGAGAGTATCGTCAGAAACTATCAGTAGGTACCTGTGCTGGAAATTCATTTTTTATGAGTCAAAAACCTGGGAAATTGTCTTTTTATAATAACACTAGATGTAGTATCATCAGCTGGATCAACACAATTAAATGAAACTATTAATGATCACAGATAGCCTGCAGAGATTTAAAAAAAAGAGGCTAATTCGTGTTTTTGGGGGGCCAAAATTGGCGGAAACAATCGGAATCTACGGCTATTTCAATTATTGCGCATGAAAGAAACAATGAATGAACAGCCAACATTTCTGTAGGTTTGTCCAATAGAATAATAAACCCATTTGACAAGAACTTCACAGCGTTTTTTAAACAGCTCTAATTTCTGTTCTAGCTATTGACGATGCCGTGGCAGCATGGAAACTGAAAAAAGAGAAATCCCTGACAGAAGAATCGCAGGTCGAAGAAGAAGAGGAGGATGAGGAAGACATATATAAAGCTTCTGCTGAGGAATCGGTTAGTAGTAGCATAGACATTGTTGATCTATAGGCATTGTAAGTAACCTCGCTAAGCCGGACCTCCATTACATGGACGTATACTGTTGCAATAACCTTTATGTAGTGGGTTTGCTCTCATATCGGCTCCAGAATTTCAGTGTCACGTATGGACGATTTATGAGAACCACTGGTGACAAAACTTTGTAAGAATCTTGTGTGTGTAAGGGGCTCTTTATTTAATAAGCCCAGCACAGGCCCAGATGGTAGTGAAGAAGGTTGAACTCGTTCCTCCTGGCGTATAAATATTTTTTCACTACCACTCGAAATCATTAAGAATCTGATATATAAATGTAGGTAAGAATAATGTTTTCTGGTTGCCGTTGAGTCATTGAGTAGTTTTAGAAAGATATTGAACCTTCAGGGAGACAATATTATGAATTGGTTAGATAATCGTGTATTTTTCTTATCTGCGTGCTCTCCAATTGGATTGGAACAAGCTTTAATTTCTAAAACATTGCTGAAGGACCCCTTGCAGGAGAGTTTGTAGAGGACCCCTTGTAGGATAGTTTGTAGAGGACCTCTTGTAGGAGAGTTTATAGGACCCCTTGTAGGATAGTTTGTAGAGGACCCTTTGTAGGAGAGTTTGTAGAGGACCCCTCGTAGGAGAGTTTGTAGAAGACCCCTTGTAGGAGAGTTTGCAGAGGACACCTTGTAGGATAGTTTTTAGAGGTTTGTAGGAGAGTTTTTAGAGGACCCGTTGTAGGAGAGTTTGTAGAGGACCCCTTGTTGGAGAGTTTGTAGAGGACCCCTTGTAGGAGAGTTTGTAGAGGACCCCTTGTAGGATAGTTTGTAGAGGACCTCTTGTAGAGTTTTCAGGACCCCTTGTAGGATAGTTTGCAGAGGACCCCTCGTAGGAGAGTTTGTAGAGGACCCTTTGTAGGAGAGTTTGTAGAGGACCCCTTGCAGGAGAGTTTGTAGAGGACCCCTTGTAGGAGAGTTTGCAGAGGACACCTTGTAGGATAGTTTTTAGAGGTTTGTAGGAGAGTTTTTAGAGGACCCGTTGTAGGAGAGTTTGTAGAGGACCCCTTGTTGGAGAGTTTGTAGAGGACCCCTTGTAGGAGAGTTTTTAGAGGACCCCTTGTAGGATAGTTTGTAGAGGACCTCTTGTAGAGTTTTCAGGACCCCTTGTAGGATAGTTTGCAGAGGACCCCTCGTAGGAGAGTTTTTAGAGGACCCTTTGTAGGAGAGTTTGTAGAGGACCCCTCGTAGGAGAGTTTGTAGAAGACCCCTTGTAGGAGAGTTTGTAGAGGACCCCGTGTAGGAGAGTTTTTAGAGGACCCTTTGTAGGATAGTTTGTAGAGGACCCCTTGTAGGAGAGTTTGCAGAGGACACCTTGTAGGATAGTTTTTAGAGGACCCTTTGTAGGATAGTTTGTAGAGGACCCGTTGTAGGAGAGTTTGTAGAGGCCCCCTTGTTGGAGAGTTTGTAGAGGACCCCTTGTAGGAGAGTTTGTAGAGGACCCCTTGTAGGAGAGTTTGTAGGACCCCTTGTAGGATAGTTTGTAGAGGACCCCGTTTAGGAGAGTTTTTAGAGGACCCCTTGTAGGAGAGTTTGCAGAGGACACCTTGTAGGATAGTTTGTAGAGGTTTGTAGGAGAGTTTTTAGAGGACCCGTTGTAGAAGAGTTTGTAGAGGACCCCTCCCCTTGTAGGAGAGTTTGTAGAGGACCCCTTGTAGGAGAGTTTGTAGAGGACCCTTTGTAGGAGAGTTTGTAGGACCCCTTGTAGGACAGTTTTTAGAGGACCCTTTGTAGGAGAGTTTGTAGAGGACCCTTTTTCTTACAGAATAGGGGTCAGATTTGGATTTTTGGGGTCAAATGTTCGTATTAAGGGTTAACATCAATAATAATTTACCTGAAGTTGTATCTATGGGATAGTGATTCACGAGAGAAGAGTGGCTATTTCGATTATGAAAATATTTCTCTCATGCTTGCTTAAACTATGGTTTCTCGCTATATCATCTTTTTGTACAATAGCACGAATATTTCTTTGAAAATTCGCTCTTACAGCCATGCTCCATGACTGGGACCATTTTTTTCCCGCTACTCACCCAACTGTTCTGCTATTTCAGGGATCCGATTCCGAGTCGGAAATCACCGCCAAGACGTTGGACTCCTTCAAGGCTCACGTTCCCGTTCCGTCGCAGAGAGAAGTCGAGGAGGCCATCCTCTTGAAGAAGAAGCAGGAGCTCCTCGACAGATACGCCCCTGACCCTGATGAAGGCCATAACGAAACCCAACCGTCCGCCTCCCCTGTGTCTAGTGCGCCCACAGAAAACCAAAGTGATTCGTGAACACTTATGGCCGCTTATGAGTGATATGAGTTATGAACTCTTCTTTTTTTTTTCAAAAAAGGACTGAAATTAATTGAACTCGCCATAAAAAATGATCGCTAATAAACCAATTTTATATTATTTAAGTAAAAAACGTGACAAATTTATTTTCACACCTTATTATATTTATAGCATTTCCAAATTGATTTTGACATTCTGCAAATGAATTCGACATTTTCCAAATTGATTTCGACATTTTCCAAATTGATTTCGAAGGATTCGCAAAAGTTGAATTTTCAAACGAGAATCTCGTGGATTGAAACCACCCAAAATTTCTCCAAATTGGCATATTCTGAAAGAAAATTTAATGAGCTTTTCAACTTTAGTCACAAATTTTCTTTCGCGCCTTTAAAAATGGGTGTTCAGACCAGTTTTATGTAGGAAAACGTTATTTAAATTGCAAAATAACCCGAAAACAAGGGTTAAAAAGACTGTTAAGAGGCATTTTCGATCGGAAATGAGCCCAACAATCGATTCCTAGCTTCTTGCAGACCTGTTTTGTATAACCCTGTATACAGCATATATATTATTTGATTAATTCATTGTTAGCTCAGAGGGGATTCAGAAAAACCACAATTTTCAAGTACGCTTTATAATTAAAATGTATTACACAGTACAAAAATGTTATTCCAATATCGTGCCAGAAAACATGGGTAGCACATTTACATAATGCAATATAAAATCATTTCTATCTTATACTTCTACATTGCAGCTGTAAGTCTAAGTTCAAATTCTCTTTGGGGCACTAGGATTTCTACAAACTGTACGGAGTACCGTTGAAAAATGAATGGATGTCAAATAGTTGTGTACTGTAACAGGTAATTTGATGTTTAAGAGAATTCTGGTTGATTTACGCTGCGCGGATAACGAATTGTCACTAAAACTAGCAATATTAATAACGAAGTCAACAATAAATACTACCTAAGTGTAAAAAAACCTTAAGAACAAGTAAATTGAATTGAAATTCAATATTTAACAAATAGCTACTTCAATGAAACTGGTTATTATTCGTGTATTTTCAGGGAGAAGTTATTTTACATGAATTAAGTACTTGGAGACAATTCATTTAGTTTTTCTTTTTGTCTTTGTTCGTAGATTTGTTTCATCATAAAGTTGTTTGCTTGTAATTTTTCAAATGGATTTTGGTTTGGGATTATTTGTTCAACATCATCGGGACCTTCGGATTTTTGTACATAAAGGTGGCGGGGGGGGGGGGGTACGTGGTGCCATGGAACTCTCATAAGAATTGGATTTGCCTCTAAAAAAGCCAAAATCATGCGCACAATACTCGTAGTGCACGGCTCCTTGCCCAACCACCCTGCAGGTCGAATATGGCCCAAAATTGAGTTGGCTGGTCGTGCCAGAAATTTTGTAAAGGTTCAAGATCTGAACAATAAAAATTTTAAATCATATCGTAATTATACATGTAACAGAATCCTTGTGAAATTGGCATCCCATGATTTTGATGAATATTTTAATTTTATGATTGGCATTGACTATCAGTTATTGGCTACAATTTTAAGATAAGAGTTTTTTAAAATTTTTAAAATAATTAAAATAATTTATTGTTTTTTATTGTAATATTTTTATCCATTAGTTTTAGGTTTTTAACATGGCAGCAGAGGAAAACTAGTAGTCTGGCTTGCATCTGGTTTATGCATTAAATGGCGAATGAATGGTTTTGAGAGTGCAAGTAATTTATTAGAATGTATGTTCTATGAACGTGCTTAGTGTTAGGTTGCGGGGCCGGTGCACTGGCCTGGGGAGCGGCCCCCTCGGTATGTTCTTTGGAATGACACGTGGACGACTACGTCATTCATTCGGGCCGTCTGCCCAGCGATGGGCAGGTGGCCCCGGGGGCCGCCGTGGCGGGTGGGCCCGGGCCGGTCGGGCATTCAGGCCCCGGGGGACGCCGTGGCGGGTGGGCCCGGACCGGTCGGGCATTCAGGCCCCGGGGGCCGCCGTGGCGGGTGGGCCCGGGCTGGTCGGGCATTCAGGCCCCGGGGGCCGCCTTGGTGGTTGGGTGGCAAACTTTCAGTGTTGCTGCAGCCCCTTTTATTCCCACTCTCCCCGGCACCATAATCTGGCGTGTTATGACAATTTCTAGGGTACTTATGGGCTACTAGGGTTTCACGTTTGAAAAATGCGCAGACGAAAGTTACTGTACTTTATCAGTGACTTTAATATGGGACTATCTGTGGCCCAATCCCCACCTACCTATTCTGCCAACCTATTCTAACAGCAACCAATGTGTGACGCCTACCTTAAATGTTGTACAATTTTTGACCATTGTCATAAGAATTTTTTTGTGACGACAAATAAAACATCTTCTCTCGGTTTTCAGTCTTTACAACGGCGAAATATCCCGAGAAAATTCAGGACAAAATAATATTGGAATAGTTGCTGAGAGTGTGAAGAGTGACGTGAATTCGGCCCCAACTTGGTTCACAGACGGTGCTTGAAAAGGCAGCTTTTTTAAGCTCACCTAAGTAGGTACTTGGAATATTTGCCTTGCTTAGTAAGTTTTCTTGTCGGTTGAATATAATTTATTTAAATTTAAAAAAGAAAGAAAAATATGAGTTCCTAACTAAATTTACAATATTTTTACTTTACAAAAGTTCCTTTTTTTACAGTCAATATTATTTACAACGCTTTATTTAGATTTTTTTAAATTTGATTTTTTTTTTCAATTCAATTTGTGATGGTTTTCCAAAATGTGGGAATCGTTCATTTTTTAGATCGCGTTTTGGATTTGGTTTTGACGAATTCAACTGTGTCCAGGCTGTCGTACTCGGTGTGCGTGGCGTCGTCGTAGTACGCGTAGTCGTACTGGTCCTTTTCGGACTTGGTTTCCTGAGCGGGCGGAGCCGCCGTCGTGCTGAACGGTCGCGGCTTCTCCGTCTTGTCCGGAACCGGCGTCCCTCTGTTGGCTCCGCGGACGAAAGGAGCCGGGCTCGATTCGGCCGGGCCGCTCGTGGCCGGCGACCCGTACTTTTTCTGGTTGTTCGGCTTCTGGACGGCGGCCTTCCCGAAAGCCGACGGCTGGTTGTAGTAGTTCTGCGGTGCGGTTTGCGCCTGCGTCGCTGCTTGGTTGTAGTAGGTTTGTTGAGCCGGAGCGGTCGGGTTGTAGAAGTTCTGCGCTGGTTTCTGCGTGGTCGTGTAGTAGTTTGGACCTGGTTGCGTCTGCTGTTGACTCGTTTGGTAATAATTCTGGCTCGACGCTACTGGTTTCTGCGTGGTAGTCGTGTAATAATTGTACTGCGTCGTTTGATAATTCTGAGCCTGCGTATTCACTGCTGCTGCTCCACCGTTATAATTACCTCTTGCTGCAGTCGTCCCATTATAACTCGCCTGCACAAACGGTTTCTGTGTCGTGCTCTGGCTGTAATAATTTGGAGCAACAGTACTATAACTTTGAGCCTGGTTGTAAGTCGTTGAATACTGGTTAAATGCAGGTTTCGGGCTTGTATTCACAGTGTTTCTATTAATCGTAGCGTAATTACTGAAATTGTTCACTGCCGGCTTCGAAGTCGTTGGATTGACAGGTTCCGTATTGTAACTTGCAGCAACAGATGTGTTGTAACCCTTGTAAATATTTTGAATCCTGTTGAAATTCGCTGTACCCAAATTCTGGCTCGGCGCCGTCTTCAAGAACTCCCCACTGGCCCCATCATCGAATTTATCATTATTGTAATTGGCGTTGTAGTAATTGGGGTTGCTCTGTGCTGCAACGTTCGATTTGAACAATTTCGCTGTTTCATAATTATTGTTTGTAGCTCTTGTATAGTCTGTCGCAGCGTAATTGGTCGTTTCAGTGTACACTGCAGGTGCTTGGGTGGTTTGGTAGTTTTGATAATTTCTGGTTGTTGAGGTTTGGTAGTTGTTGTAAGCTTGGTTTTGGGTCGATGGGTTGTAGTACTGATTTTGCACAGATGCTGTGAATCCTTGTGTCCCAGTTGCTTGCTGCTGCTGTTGGGCTGGCGAACTGTAGTAGTTGTTTTGCCTTTGAGTCGGCGCGGCAGGTGGTGCAGTGTAGAAATTCTGCCTTTGCGCTGGAGCGGGAGTCGGTGCTGGCGTTGTGTAGTAGTTCTGCCTTTGCGTCGGCGGAGCTGTAGTGTAGTAGTTCGGCCTCTGGGTCTGCGCTGGGGTCGTGTAGTAGTTCGTGCTCTGGGTCTGTGCAGGGGTCGTGTACTGGTTCGGGCTCTGGGTCTGTGCAGGGTTCGTGTAGTAGGTCTGCCTCTGTGTCACAGGTGCGGCTGTCGTGTAGTAGTTCTGTTTCAGGGTCGTAGGATCTGCTGTATTGTAGTTGACCCTTTGCGGCTCAGCTGGGCCAGTCGGCTGTTGTTGCGTTTGTTGCTGTGCCGGTTGGCTGTTGTAGCTTCTGAAGCTTCCTCTGTAGTTGGACGCCCCGCGGTTCCTCCCAGCGAAGTTTTGCCTCTGCGTTACAGGATCAACAGGAGCAGCTTGCGTGGGTTGTGCTGCCTGCAATCGAATAATACAACTTGAATTATCAAAAAACACCTACATAAACATACTTGGATATTTCACAGAAATAATATATATTTTTGATAGGTTTGATTAGAAAACTGACAGCTCCAATGGATATAAAGCAACCACCCTATGATCTCCGTTTTAATTTGGAATTTTAACAGGTAATTTTATGGCACTTTGGTTTAATATTCTCCGACTAAATCAACTATGTATTCGCTTAGAAAACGCCCCCTCAAAATATTTTTCTTTTACGTTTCAAGGTGCCTAGATTCCAAAAATGCGATATCCGTCCCCTGTATCATCCATATCTACTTTATTTTCGGTCTAAAAAATTCGTTCTTTCGCACAGAGGCTCCATCTGGGCCAGTTGTGTCCGGAAACTTTGCAGCCCGATCGGAATATACCCAGGGGTGTTATGAGTGAAAAAAATGTTTTAGTAATATGAGCTTGTGAGGTATCGTTTTCCGTGTTTTCTTAGGACGAGAAGACCGAATATGAAGAAGATTTTGACCAAAGAGTGAAAAATTGACGTTCTAACGAAGTTTCATCCTTAAATTTACGTTAAAATTTGGTGTAAAATCGTCATTGTTCCGCACACAGTTCGGGTCCCCATTTGGGAACACATTTGGGTCCTAGTTGTGCTCCGAAGCTCGGCAGCTGGATCGGAATGTACCCAGGGTAGTTATGGGAGAAAAAAGGGTGTAAAAATAGGGTTTTTGAGGTTTCAGTATAAACATGAGCTTGTGATGTATCGTTTTCCATGTTTTTTTAGGGCGAGAAGACCGAATATGAAGAAGATTTTGACCAAAGAGTGAAGAATGATGTTGTACCAAAGGTTCAGCTTCCAAAATTAATTTTTTATGAGTCAAAAACATGGGAAATTGTCTGAAATCACCATAAATTTGTATAATAGCACTAGAAGTAGTATCAACAGGTGAACCAAGACAATTAAAAGGCATTATCAATGATCAAAGAAAATTTTTCAAAAATAGTAACCTAATTCGTATTTTTGGGGGGCCAAAATTGGTGGAAACCAATGAAAAAATAGCTATTTCAATTATTGCACATGAAAGAAACAATAAATGCCCAACATTTTTGTGCGTATGTCCAACAGAATAATAAACCCATGTGGCAAGGACTTTGCAGCGTTTTTTTTTTTTTCATCGTTGTGGCAATTTTCGAACAGTGAAAGGTAAAGGCGAACCCGTCGTATTCAGCCTCTGGCTTTTTCAGGTGACGTCACTGACAATTATCCAAAATTCGTCTCTTCATTCAGCTTATGGTCAAAATATCAGTTGCAAAGCCTGATGTGTGTACCGGACGGCAGCTGTGAGTTGAAAGTTCCACCATTGTACCATTGTTATTGTGGATTATGGCCATATTTGACTTACAGCACCGGTGGTTGAGGGGACAGGGCGTTTTCCAGTCAACAGCTTCCTCACTCCTTTGCCTGTCGGCGGCTTCTTTTTCACTTCTTCCTCGTCTTCACGGCCTTGGTTCTTGTTCGAGAAGAAATTGCTCGAGTGGCTCCCCCTGCGAAAATAAGAGCAATTTTATGGTGAATTTATGTTGATTTAAAATTCACCATGAAAGGTGGAGGTGATTTGGAAGTAGGATATTGGAGTATTTGAATGTGAATTTAGGTGTGGTATTTATGTTGTTGCGGTTAAGGGCGGACCTCCACCGAGCGTGTAGTAAATTTCGCCAGTTTGGTTAAGGGCGAAACCTCCACCATATCCTGACTAAATTTATGTGTGTGTGAATTTAGTGTGTGTTTTTGCAGTTAAGGGCGGACCTCCACCGAGCGTGTAGCGTATGTCATCAGCTTTTGGTTAAGGGCGAGACCTCCACCATATTCTGATGAAATATGTGTGTGTGCGAATTTAGGAGTAAATTTGTGAAGAATGTGTGAGCGATTAAGGGCGAGACCTCCACCAGGCTCTGATGAAATGTGTGTGTGTGATTTTACTGTGTGATTGAAAGGTGTGAGAATTTGAGAGTTGAATTTGGAGAGAGGAGGTTGAGGATAGAGAGAGAGAGTAGCCAGCAGCTAGAGGAAATGTAGAATGGCGAAAATGGCGCAGGATCCGGGGTGGTGGGGCTCCAGGTTGTGCACTGGGTCCTGCGTCCCTTGCCCCACTCTTACTGTTTATTAGCCAGTAACTAAGTTTCACAGCTTGATTTTGGCGACAACTTATTCTAAGGAGTTGTAGTTCCGGGAGGGATTCAAAACAAATTTATTAGTAAATAGACAAAAATCTTTCATTTTTTGTGTGGAATCTCTGAAAATATAGCCACCCAATCACGCCACGTGCTGGCAGAGGTTGAAGAGGTTGATTTTTTTAACCCGTAACGCGACATCTGTGCCTGTACGGCCCGAAGGGGATGCTCGAATTTTTGTTTGGCACACCTACGTCACTGGGAGCCATTTCCTCCACGTATATTCACTTCAGACTGTGCAGAAATTTAAAACACCTGGGTATATTTATTTCTCATTTCGTAAATATCCTATTAATTTGAGTATTTAGTCGGACATTTATTCCTCAGGGATGCAGGTTCGAAAAAACATCTGGAATGTAGGGTAAAGTAGGGTAATGGGATCCAGGGGGTAATGGTATCCTTCAAAGTTATAGAAAATCTGAGCTGAAGCCTTCTCCAGTAACCGAGCAGGCTCTGAACTCTGTTGGGAAGGTGAGGAACTAATCTTATAAACATTTTGACAGCTGATTAAACAAATGCCGCTCATTTCGCGTCTCAAAGTTTTGAAGGCTTTTGGTTTATTATTTTCAATAATGAACCATTGGAATCGAGCATGAAAAAAAAAATTCTTACCCCCCCTCAAAATTTGATGGTTTACGTTTCAAGATATGTAGAATCCAAAACTGCAATAAAAATATTTCTGTCTGTCCGCCGTACGCCGTACGCCGTACGGGCCACTTTTCTTAGTTACCATGAAAAAAAATTGATGAAATTCGGGTTATAGGTTCCGTTCGGCGTCTAGTTGGTCCTCGAAGCTCGACGTTACTGTGAGTCATCTCTAAGGGGTTCAAAATAGGGGTTAAAAATTTTCAAAACGCCTATACCATTTTTTTACGTAAATATTTTTACGGTTTTAAATAGTTCTTGAACTTGCGAGTTTTTTAAGACCATCCGGAGCATCGTACGTCCAGCCGTTCGTTCACAGTAAGGCCCCGAAGTTTGCACCGACAGGCATTTTCGACTCCAGTGTGAATGAAATTGTATACAATTCAAACCAAATCTCGTAACCAGAGACGCGCCCACAATAGGTATTTGTGAATACGGCCAATCATTGGTAGGGATCACCTGATTATATTGGCGGAGTATGAAGTCGAGTTGGTTGTTCTGTGATATTATTTACTTTGAAAAATGATGGCTCTATTGGAGTTTGTTGGTAGGTAGTGAAACTTGAACAAACGTTGAAGTATTATTGATGGGTAAATTATTACTACGGTAAATCATTACTCAACGGTAAATTATTACACAACGGTAAATTATACCATCTACGTAGAAGGGGCTGGAGTTTGTTGGTAGGTACTTTTGCAACTTTTTTCACTCCTCATCAACAATTTCTTTTCAGAACTTCATTATGTGTGTTTCTTTTTGTTAGGTACTGTTTGTCATCGGCAGAATTATTTTAGCAGCATTTAACTCGTGATTTAGGTAGGTACCTAGTAACGAGTACAGGGTTAGGTACTAACCTACGGAGTGTCTGCGATCTACATAATATGCATATAATAGAATAGTACATATCATATTATATAGACGGGTTATCTATACATAGAGCTGTGATCTGTAACAGAAGGGTATTCTATACAAAATAATAAACCGTTGTGCAGGGATTTGCAGCGTTTTTTATTTGAAACCTTTTTTGGTTTATTATTTTCAATAATGAACCATTGGAAACGAGCATGAAAAAAAAATTCTAACCCCCCCTCAAAATTTGATGGTTTACGTTTCAAGGTATGTAGAATCCAAAACTGCAATAAAAATATTTCTGTCTGTCCGCCGTACGCCGTACGCCGTACGGGCCACTTTGCTTAGTTACCATGAAACAAAATTGATGAAATTCGGGTTATGGGTCCCGTTCGGGGTCTAGTTGGTCCTCGAAGCTCGACGTTACTGTCAGTCATCTCTAAGGGGTTCAAAATAGGGGTTGACATTTCCAGAACGCCTATACCTTTGTTTTACGTGAATTTTTTCACGGTTTTAAATAGTTCTTGAACTTGCGAGTTTTTTAAGACCATCCGGAGCATCGTACGTCCAGCCGTTCGTTCACAGTAAGGCCTCGAAGTTTGCACCGACAGGCATTTTCGACTCCAGTGTGAATGAAATTGTATACTCTTGTCACCAGGGACGCGCTGGATTCAGTCAATCAATCAATTTATTCAATCAATTGATCGATCAATCAATCAAAATTTTCAATTGAAATTGGAATAGTTTGTAAATTATTGGATTACTTTATTGTTTGCTATTGGGGAATCATAGGCTTGTTTGTGTGTCTGTTCTTTTCAATTGCAATTGGCCACTGCTCACTTGAATTGGAATTCATTAATTTGAATCGGAATTCATTTCGAATTGTCTAATTGGCATGGTGCGCATTGGCATGGTCCGAAATGGTTCTGCAATTCTATTGGCCCAACGCTGTCTGCGATTCTCATCATAACATGTATAGACTGGTACATATTGTATTATACAGAAGGGTTATCTATACAGAGATCTGTGATCTGTAACAGAAGGGTATTCTATACAAAATAATAAACCGTTGTGCAGGGATTTGCAGCGTTTTTTTTGTTTGGGCGCTTGTTTTTCAAAATTATTGACAAGACAAGACTAGGCATGACATTATAATTAATGACGTTATTTCGTTAATTCGGCACAATCACATCAGAAACAAGAAAGAACAAAGAAAATCCAATCAAAAGGCTATTGAGTTATATAGGTTGGTTGATTGCTTGGTTGGGTTAACATTTTTTCCTTCCTACTAGATGGAGGACAGCTGATTCTCACTGAGAGCAGGAGGTGGTGGTACATTAACTTTCTTTAATTTGCTGAAGCGGTTGGCCACCCATCAATCTAGTTAAAGGTACTGTCAACAGTACCTACACGTGGTAGGTGTTATAGTATGGGAGCCGATACTGGGAAAAAAGTATCGATACTTTCAAGCATTGATGCTTTTGGGACATCCCTACTGAGAAGTTCCCGTTGATAAATCTTAAGCAATGAAAACCATATTGCGGGTTTCATAGATGTGAGATTCTATAGAATAGCAACGAACAATGGGACACATTAATCGCCTAATTCTAAATTTTCCCTCTTTAAGAAACGCGGTGTGTTACTATTCAATTCAATTTGCGTACTCGTGCATATTCTGTCACTTGACACACAAACCATGAAACTTTTTTAATGGTCTATTCCAAAGTTTCATTATTAAAAATAAAAACGCTTATTTTGTACAGAATACCCTTCTTTTACAGATCACAGCTCTCTGTATAGATATCCCGTCTTATGTACTATTCTATACATATTATGTGGATCGCAGACCCTCCGTAGGTTAGTACCTAACCCCGTACTCGTTACTAGGTACCTACCTAAATCACGAGTTAAATGTTGCTAAAATAATTCTGTCGATGACAAACAGTAACTAAAACGGCAAAAAGAAACGCATATAATGAAGTTCTAAAGGAAAATTGTTGATGTGGAGTGAAATAGATGCCCCTTCTGCGTAAGATCACTGTTTTCTGTGGTCAATACCTATAGTGAACCGTTGTGTAATAATTTGCCGTTGTTTAATAATTTACCATTGTGTAATAATTTACCCATCAACAATACTTCAACGTTTGTTCAAGTTTCACAAGTACGTACCTATAAATCCAGTAGTCCATCACTTATCAAATGAAATAATATCGCAGAACAACCAACTCGACTTCTTACAGCCATCCTTGATTACAATCAGGTGCTCCGTAGTGATGATATCCCGGCCGGATTTATAACGTTTGATTCACGATCGTGTTGACGAAGCTTTTTGGTGCACACGAACGGCTGAACGTACAATGCTCCGGGTGGTCTCAAAAAATTGTTTAGCTCAAGACAAATTTAATAACGTAAAAAAAAACAATACTCTTCAATCGAAAGTTTTCGAGATAGGGCGTTTTGAAAATTTCAACCCCTATTTTGAACCCCTTAGAGATGACTCACAGTAACGTCGAGCTTCGAGGACCAACTAGACGCCGAACGGAACCTATAACCCGAATTTCATCAATTTTTTCATGGTAAATAAGAAAAGTGGCCCGTACGGCGGACAGACAGAAATTTTGGTTTATTATTTTCAATAATGAACCATTGGAATCGAGCATGAAAAAAAATTCTAACCCCCCCCTCAAAATTTGATGGTTTACGTTTCAAGGTGTGTAGAATCCGAAAATGCAATATAAAATCTGTCTGTACGCCGTACGCCGTACGGGCCACTTTTCTTATTTACCATGAACCAAAATTGATGAAATTCCGGTTATAGGTTCCGTTCGGCGTCTAGTTGGTCCTCGAAGCTCGACGTTACTGTGAGTCATCTCTAAGGGGTTCAAAATAGGGGTTGCAATTTTCAGAACGCCAATACCTTTGTTTTACGTGAATTTTTTTACGGTTTTAAATAGTTCTTGAACTTACGAGTTTTTTAAGACCACCCGGAGCATTTTACGTCCCTCCGTTCCTTCACGGCCCAGAAGTTTGCATCGACAGGCATTTTCGACAGCAGGGTGAATGAAATTGTATACACTCTCATCAGGGACGCGCTCCGATTCAATCAATCAATCAATTTATTCAATCAATCTATCAATCAATCAATTTTTTCAATTACAATTGGAATTCAAAAAATTGGAATTCACTTACAATTGTAAAAATTGGTATAATATCAATCTGAATTGGACTTTAATTTGAATCGGAATTCATTTCGAATTGTCTAATTGACATGGTCCGAAATGGTTCTGCAATTCCATTGGCCAACGCTGTCTGCGATTCACGTAATATGTATAGAGTAGTTCATATTATATTATTATATAGACGGGTTATCTATACCTACATAGAGCTGTGATCTGTAACAGAAGGGTATTCTGTACAAAATAATAAACCGTTGTGCAGGGATTTGCAGCGTTTTCTTATAATTTTTGCCATGTCTTCAATATGAGGTAAGTCTCTTATTTTTTCGTATTTTTCGAATTTTGTTTTTTACAAACTTTAGAACTACTCTTTGCCTTTCGATTCGTGTTTAGTTTTTCAAAATCCGTTCTGAAATAAGGTGTCAGCGTGTGTTTCACAAAAATGTCAACAAGTGGGGTAATGGTATCCTTGGTTATGGGGTAATGAGATCCGCGATTTTGAGTGATCCCATTACCCAATAGCAGATGCCATTCCCCCACAACTTTTCTCACCCCCCCCCCCTCCCCCCGATTTCCAAAAGAAAATCAGGGGATCCGATTACCCCACTGGGGGGATCCCATTACCCCACTGGTGGGGGAATGACATCCAAAGCACTTTTTTGCTTTAGCGAGGAATAGCAGTTATTAGAGAGTTTTTGCAACACACTCGTGACGAAACGAAACGGAAAACGACACCGAAACGGAAATGGCGGATAGGGCGACCGAAGTCAGATGCTAACCTTTTTCGGTTCAGTTTTCGTTCAGCTTTGGCGTCTACCGGCTGGTGGAGTCACGCTAACGTTATGTCAACCTCTCTTTCATCCATTTTACTCCATGGTTAATACAAATCTATGTCCACACATGGCGTCAAGTCTGCCAAGACGCCAAGAAGCAGCTGTGAATACGACGCTCGACATTTTTATTTTCCAAGGAAAACAGAAGAAGGTAGGTAGCGTTATACAGATGTAAGGTTAAATTACGTTTCGTCATATCAACACGACGAAAGCTGACACCGCGAGATCCCGGTATTTTTCGTCGTCACGGTTCGTCAAACTTTTCGGTGTCTTAAGTGCGCATGCGCAGCACTGCTTTCGTTTCGTTCGTTTCGTCGTGAGTGTGTTGCAAAAACTCTCTAGTATGTTCGCTAACCGGTAAAAACAAGTCCGAATGATCACAATTCAATAGAGAGTTTTTGCAACACACTCACGACGAAACGAACGAAACGAAAGCAGTGCTGCGCATGCGCACTTAAGACACCGAAAAGTTTGACGAACCGTGACGACGAAAAATACCGGGATCTAGCTTTCGTCGTGTTGATATGACGAAACGTAATTTACATCTGTATAACGCTACCTACCTTCTTCTGTTTTCCTTGGAAAATAAAAATGTTGAGCGTCGTATTCACAGCTGCTTCTTGGCGTCTTGACAGACTTGACGCCATGTGTGGACATAGATTTGTATTAACCATGGAGTAAAATGGATGAAAGAGAGGTTGACATAACGTTAGCGTGACTCCACCAGCCGGTAGACGCCAAAGCTGAACGAAAACTGAACCGAAAAAGGTTAGCATCTGACTTCGGTCGCCCTATCCGCCATTTCCGTTTCGGTGTCGTTTTCCGTTTCGTTCCGTCACGAGTGTGTTGCAAAAACTCTCTAATAAATCTGTCGAAAAATGAGACCAGTGTCACAGATTCTGGACGATGCTACTGAACGACAAAGTTAAGGGTATCCCATTCCCCCACCTTACCCTATTCACCTCTCGAAAACCAACCCATAAAAACCACTCGGATGGTTTTTTGCATTCAAAATCCATCTCAAAATGAAGAAAACCTCTTGGAATATGTGTAAGTGAATCTAATGGAGCTTTACCGGCATTTCCTAACCGTCAAATAATTAGGTATATACCTTTACACTTGAACAGCTCCAGACCTGACTTCTTTCCTTATAATAAAGTGTTAAAACAAACTCAAAATAAAGAAAATCTCTAGGAAAAAGTGTGTAGGTGTAAGCGGACGGCGCTTTGCCTACAGCTGCTTACAGTCAAAAATTGTACTTATAGGTACCTTTACACTTGAGCTACAGCTCCTGACTTGACTTCTTTCCTTATAATAAAGTGCTTTAACTCAAATCGCTTTTTGTGTTCCAAATGCTAAAATACAACAAACGAAAAACCGCTGCAAATGATTACACAAGGGTTTATTATTTACCTGTATAGATCTATCGCTGTTTTCTGTGGTCAGTACCCTCGAGCTCCCAGGCCCCAGGAAAGCCCTAAATCGAGTACTGGAGCCGGCCCGGGAATTACGGTTTCATAAAAATGCGCGGGATTCAATCATTCAATCATTAATTTTGTTGTTATTCATGAAGCATAACGTTTGTTCAAGTTACAGAAGTACCTATCAACAAAATCCAAAAGAGCTGCCATTCTTCAAACGCCGTAGCTCGAAAACTTTCCATAGAAGGGTATGGTTTTTTTTAACGTTTTTAAATTGATTTGAACTAAAGAATTTTTTGAGACCACCCGGAGCATTGTACGACCGGCCGTTCGTTTGCGAAAAGCATTGTCAACATGATCGTGAATCAAATGGTATAAATCCGGCACAGATATCATCACTAGGGAGCACCTGATTATGGTCACGGATGGCTGTACGAAGTCGAGTTGGTTGTTCTGTGATATTATTCCATTGAAATGATGGTTATTTTGGATTTTGTTGATAGGTCTGTGCTTTTGCAGCTTGAACAAACGTTAAGTTTCATGAATAACAACAAATAATTAATGATCGAAATATTGAATCCCGCGCATTTTTATGTAACCTACTGTAATTTCCGGGTCGGCTGCAGTAGTTTCATTGGGGGGGGCTCGAAGGTAGGTACTGACCACAGAAAACAGAGATCTGCGCAGAAGTTGCATCGATACAGGATAATAATAATAATAATAAAAGCAATTTATTGTGAAAAGGCCCATTGGCCCATTGTACACACACGAATTCTAACAAACCGTTGTGTAATAATTTGCAGCGTTCGCGAGTGATTTACAAGTTTTGTGAGTTTTTGTGAGTGAGTTATAAGTTTTTTTTATAGTTCGGGTAGGTATTTATTTATTCGAAGCCAGGGTAAATACCCAGTTTTTATATTGGTACCCTACCCAGTGTATTTGCCCCCTTCACATTCTCTTCTCCCAAGGCGGATGGATTAGGCGAAAATTTACGTGGCGGTAATGTTTAATTCGTGATGGAAAATGGAAAATTACACCCATGTTAAACTTCACTGTTTCATGTTATCGATTTCAATTAGCTGTAACGTCTGTGGATAATTAAACAGCACAATGCCTCAATCTCACCTCAGCAGGTCGTTTCCAACGGATTCTCCTCTATCGGCCCTCCTCAGGTAGTCGTCATCGGCGTCGGAAACGGCGTTGTTGATGTTGTTGGTGGGCAGTTTCACTCCGGGGCTCACTCTCCCTGAGTCGTAGTCACTTCCTGATAACCAGAACATTTGATCAAATTTGGGGTTTTAAACAAAATTCAATTTAAAAAAAATGTCAGCAAAAAAAGACAGCTTCCTCACTTCTGTCATTATGAACGTATAGTTTCGTTTGCGCATGCGCAGACGGAAGTTATAGTCTGATCTCGGTGGAATGCATTTGAGACCGTCCAACACCTCACCTCCATCTACCTACCAAATTTCACCGCTTTACAATGATTTGCAGGGTAGTTACGGGCGCTGCGAGGATTTGACGCTTGCGCATGCGCAGACGAAAGTTACGGTACGATTCCCGTTTCATAAGGCACTATCAAAGTATTATTCCTGATCGACCCTTCAAGTCTGAACTCATTTCTACGATATTTAAGGTAGTTATGGGCGTTTCAAGTATTTCGCGTTTGCTCATGCGCAGACGAAAGTTACGGTACGATTTCAATGATTTTGATGTGGGACCATCTGCGATCAAACCCACGTGTACCCTCAAAATTTCAGCTTTATATGACAATTTTTCGCGTAGTTAGAAGGAGCTGGTCAACATTTTATGTTTGAGCATGCGCAGACGGAAGTTATGGTACCTACTATTCCAATTCATATGGAACTATCAAAGTATTCCTGATCGACCCTCCAAGTTTGAACTTATTTCAACGATATTTAAGGTAGTTATGGGCGTTTCAATTATCTCTCATTTGTGCATGTGCAGACGAAAGTTAAGGTAGGATTTCAATAATTTTGGTATGGGATCATCTGTGACCCAACCCGCAGTTGCCATCCAAATTTCAGCCCATTTCGACCATTATTTCGGGTAGTTATGGGCGTTACAAGGAATTGACCACAGACAGACAGACGGACAAAGTGGAACCAAAGTACTGTAACCCCCTACGTAAGGCGTTTTCATTTAAACAATTTTTAGCCCAATTTAAAATTTTATTTTTGTTCAAATTTGATGAATTTTTGTGATCGGTTGACGTAGGGGCAATCCCCAACTAATATAGTGAATTTACACGTTTTTTCCACAACTGTAAGTAAATCACAGCCTGAGAAAAATAGTAAATAGTTTTCAACACAGGGTCTGCAGGCAGACGTGAGATACTTGAAACGCCCATAACTGCCTTAAATATCATTGAAATGAGTTCAAACTTGGAGGATCGATCAGGAATAATACTTTGATAGTTCCACATGAATTCTATTGGAATCGTACTGTAACTTTCGTCTGCGCATGCGCGATCATGAAATGTTGACCATTTGCTTGTAACACTTCTAACTACGCGAAAAATAGTCGTAGAGGGCTGAAATTTTGAGGGTAGACGCGGGTTGGATCGCAGATGGTCCCACATCAAAATCATTGAAATCGTTCCGTAACTTTCGTCTGCGCATGCGCTAGAGTCAGATTCTCATAGCACCAATAACTACCCTGCAAATCATTGTAGAGCGGTGAAATTTGAAAGGTGAGGTGTTGGACTATTCTGTTAGTCCATGAGATGAGACTTGAGTCGTTTATTATTATTTATTATTATTTTTTATTATTATTATTTATTATTATTTAGTCATTGTTAACCCATGACCCATGTGATTCTAGTGAGGAAGCTGTACTGCCTACTGGAATTGGCTGACGTTTTTTACTCAATTACGAATCCACGGCTTCCCAACCTGTGGTAGACGCAAAATACCTACTCAGTTACATGTCCTAACATTTTACGTTAAAAGTACTTTATGCACTTCGCAAGTAGAAATGCCTGAAAATTCCAACAGGTAGGTGCCGATATATGAATTCTTCCTATGTTTTTGAAAAAAAAAGTACGTGGCAGAAATGTAAAGAATGGAAGAAATTTAAAGCTACGACGTTGCGGCCAGTCCTCACCGATTCTGTACAAGTCGAAATTGTCGGAGTAGAAAAGTGTTGAAGCCTCGCAGTCGATGTTGAACCAGTCGTCGCAGATTTGGTTCTCCTGATCGAACGACGTGTTGTTGGGACACAGGAACTTGAAGTCTTGTACCTGAAACCAAACAAATCGTGAGGATGGTTGTTCTACCAAATTTGTGCTGGCCCGAAGCCTATCGAGCTTGAATACCAACACAGAGGGAGGTATGCAGTAGCGGATTTACCATTAGGCTGCGGCATAGGGCTGCAAGGAATCCATGTTTCTGTGAGTTGGGATTTTGTAACAATGAATATATATATAAATATATATATATATATATATAATTTAAAGTAACCAATTTATATAATACATAAATTGGTCACTTTAAGCCAACAAATAAATGCAGAGTAAAAATACTCGAAGGCAAATTAAACGCTACTTGAAGTAGGTATATCTATATTTGAATTTATAAGGAGAAAATATTTTTGACAGACTTCAAAAAAAAGGAGGAGGTTCGCAGTTTGACTTGTTTTTTAAATTATTATTTTTTTATATTTCATTTAATTTTTATCCAGCGGCTAATCCGAAACTACTGGACCGATTTCGATGAACCTTTTTTCAAACGAAAGCGGATGATCCCCCGGTGGTCCCATAGTCGTTTTCTAAGTAGAAAATTAGTACCTACTGGGCCTGTTACACCATTCGATTTCTAGTGCTTTGACAGACATTGCACGATTTGACGACAGATAACAGCCTTCAAAAGACTGCAGATGCCCCAGTAATGATGGTATCAGCACTTGATAGCATGAGGTATATTACTAAAAATATCGCACTAAAAAGCAAAAAGTAACAAAAAAAAAATCAAAAAACAAAACCGACTTCAAAAAAGCTGTATAAAACTAAAAAGTAAAAAATAACTTTTATGCTGAACAAATGGAGGTACATAATTTACTCAAAGCAAAGCCCATACAACAACATTTTTGAAGTTGGTGCCAAATTTCAACAAAAATCCCACACGCAGCCTTTACATTTTGTTGAACTTTGGCACCAACTTCAAAAATGTTGTTGTATTGGCTTTGAATAAATTATGTAAGTTTGTTCAGCATAAAAATTATTCTTTACTTTTTAGTTTTACACAGGTACGTACAGTTTTTTTGAAGTCGATTTTGGTTTTTGTTAAAAAAATTGATAATATTTTTCTCAGAGCCGGTCATTATTCTCGGTGCAAAGACCCTACCATTGAGAGAAATCATAAATTAATTTTTTAAATGAAAAATCGGTGTTTCGAGTTTTTATAAATATTAATTGAACATAAATCATTGGTTTTAGTACAGGTAGGTACCTAAAAAGGGTAGGTAACAACTTGAATCCGCACCTGGAGGTATGGAAGCTGTACAAAATCCCACATGGCTCTTACATTTTACACCTGCTCTGCTGCCACTGTCTATTTAACTATCTGTTTAACCGAATGCAGCTCAATCATCTCGATATCGGCTCTTTCGTCGTGATGTCTTGAGTTTCTACTGCTTGGCCAAGTCTTGAACTACATGGCTTTTTCTTACACTTATATTTTACCTTACGGCATCCTCCCGTAAGACTTTAATAAATACCTAAATAAAATCCCAGGAACCAATGTGTGATCAGAACTGAACAAGAACGAATTTATGGTAGAATAAAAATGGTAGAGGAAGGTCCGAGGTAAGATGACGAATGGGGCAAGACGACGAATTCAGTATTTCTCCTAGTCGCTCACAGATAGCAGCATCTGCAGTGTAGCATCAGAGTCCCCTGCTGGCTGCCCTTGGCACTGCAAGAAATCCGCTTCCCCGCGCTATCTGAGGAGCCAGGAGCCCGAATATGTTTTTAGCGAAAGTCCATGTAATTTTCGGCCCTCAAATCCTAAGGATTCACCATTCTACGGTGAGTTTTTCAACTTCCTCACTCAAATATTCTGAAAGTAAAACTCAAAACCTACCGTTTCATACAAAATCCATTTGGTTTAAGATGGTATTGGATAATTTCTAACAAGGGTTTCATAATATTGGTGGCATTGGGCAAGTTGACGAAAGATGACAGGGCTAAGATGGCGAATGACTTTTCAATTCACCATCTTGCCCCGCATGCTATTCAGTTCTGTTTTATTTTTATTTTTTCACACCATTAAGTATGAGTAACTATCTACCTCGATCGAAGCATATTAAACTGTTCATTATTTTGGTATTTTTAACTTGATATGGCTGATGAGCATTAAACTGTTCATAAAGTTATGTCCCTATGTCACTCGTTGTTTGGTTTATTGTGTACATGTTTGCAGTGAGGAGTTCAAGAGATGAATAAAGGTGGCACTCTTGTTTAGATAAAGCTTGAACAACTCTAGTTTTGATATTTTGTTCGTCATCTCACCCCAACCCACTCGTCATCCTCCTCCATTTCCATTAACATTGCCTCTTTTTGGCTTTAGCAAAAAATCTCTGAATTTTAGGTCGAAACTAAATGTAAATTTTAATTCACTACTTTTAATGAGAAAGATCCTTTAAATACCACTTAATTGCAGATTAAATGTTATAATTGGCAAGATGACGGAAGCGACTTTTTTTTGTGGAAAAAATCTGTTTTCCCTCCTTGAGTGTAGAATTATGCAACTGAAAAAATTAGAATATTCTAGGAAGGATTGGAAGATGTTCTCATACAAATTTCAGCTCTTTAATCCATTTATTGTGGCCAGGAAAAATCGCAGAAGCTTAGCATCCCCTGTCTATTGCGTATTATTGAGGTGGTCAGTGAATTGTTACCCCTTGTCCAGGAACTTTGACGCAGACGTGGAACATCTGACAGTCGGTCTCAGGATCCGCATAGTAGCCGCCCAGGATTTTGTCTCGGCAGCTGAAGGAGGTGATGGGCATGTTCGACTGGGAGTAGAAATTCCTCCGCGGGCTCTGCACCTGCGCCCCGACCCATCCGATAGCTTGTGGAAAAACATGAAAAGAAGTTCAGTTGTAACAACTCATAAGAACGCACAAGATGATATTGTAACATAGGGTAATAGGTAATGGATCACAGCTGGGTTGTCAACTTTTAAATAGGTAGGTAACCTACTTAACGGGTCATAATCAGGAAAGGGACTGTCATTTGCCATTTACTACCTAGTAGGCTAATACCAATAAATTACCTACCACATAACCCTCAGTTCGCCAACATTTGTTTTAAGGAAGTGAACAAAACGCTACTCCATTGATTAAAAACGTTGCAAATTATTACACAACGGTTTATTATTTACCTGTATAGATGCCCCTTCTGCGTAGATCACTGTTTTCTGTGGTCAGTACCCTCGAGCTCCCCCCCCCCCCCCCCCCCAAGGAAAGCCATAAATCGAGTACTGGAACCGGCCCAGGAATTACAGTTTCATAAAAATGCGCGGTTCATTATTGAAAATAAAAATACGTCCGGGTTGGGTCACAGATAGTCCCATACCAAAATCCAGTTGAAAAAGTACTGTTTGTACCTTTCATCTGCGCATGCGGAAACGTGAAATACTTGAAACGCCCAAAACTACCTCAAATACCGTTGAAATGAGTTCAAACTTGGAGGGTCGATCAGGAATAATACATAGATAGTTCCATATGAATTTCATTATGTAACTTTCGCCTGCGCATGCGCGAAAATTAGATGTTGAAAAAATGTTGATTACGCATGTTAGGCAATTCATTACTACTCTATTAATTGCTATTCTATCAATTTGACTCATCTTTTTTTTTTTTTTTTTTTTGGCAACTGATTCTACACGTCCATGTTACAATAAGTGAGGAAGCTTCCAAGCTATACTGCCCACCCAATTGGCAGGCCTACCTTCGGCAGTGAGGAAGCAAAAGAAGTTATTTTTCATTGCAAAGCGCATTATTTCCAACTCCAGAGGACGAATCAGGCAGGCTAATGAGACTCGTCGGAAAAATATGATTTCGGCGCCTCGTCTACCCGATTAGACAACGGTTTGGTAGTTGGTGGCAAACTTGAGAAAAATGAAGTTGCTCAAACAGCCCCTCATTGTGGGCGCCTAAGGTACCTAATGCGCAAGCTCTGACCCGGTTCTCAGGGTTTCAATGCAGAGCCGAACCGATTTTCCCAGTCTTTTGTTTTTGGAGGCTGGAAAAAAGCCATTCGGACTTTTCAAAGTCGCCGTTGACTAGGAACGCGCCCCTTTAATGTATGCACCTGGTCCTACTATAATTTATTCTTACTATAATTCCTGTAACAGGATGGACGGATTCCAACTAACCGTCGCAAAAAATTTGTAACTTGCTCATTGGAAATTCGATGATGTTTTTCAATAACCACGTTCGTATCGGTCCTCAGATCCGTCCATAGCCCCAGGCACCGATTTGCAAACGGGCCAACTGGGCATTTGCCCGGAGCGCCAATTTTCGAGGGGCAGGAGAATTTGAGGTGCGAACAAAATTGAAGAGAAAAAACGCTGCAAAGTTCTTGTCACATGGGTTCATTATTTTGTTGGACTTATCTCCAGAAATATTGGCTGTTCATTTATTTTGTCTTTCATGTGCAATAATTGAAATGGCTATTTTTGATGGTTTCCACCAATTTTGGCCCCCAAAAACTCGAATTAGGCTCCTATTTGACCATTGGTAGTGCCATTTAATTGTCTCGGTTCACCTGTTGATACCACTTCTAATGTTACTATACAATTTTATGGTTGATTTCAGACAATTTCAGTTTTCGACCCACTAAATAAATAATTGTTTAAAGAAACAATAGTATAATTATATAATTTTTCGTGATTTTAGTAATTTTTACAGATTTTTTACCACTATTTTTTTTAGAAAAACATTTTTATAAACGAAATAGTCCTTCTTTCTGTCGTGCATTATCATTCCCACCATCATTCCATACAACGCCAGGTGAATTAATATTGATTTTAGGCAATCATAGCCCTTAATAACAATTGTTGACCCCCCCCCCCCCCATCCAAATTTGACCCCTATTCTTTATTTTAAAAAAAAAACTGAAATGGTATTTTTCTGCACTTTTCTGTCTCTACTCACCATTCCATACTACTTTCAGTAATTTTATATAAATTGTTAGCTACTTCAGCCGTTTTTACCGATTTTGACCCCTCAGAATTTTTGAAAAGTGCATATTTGAACTCATTTTTGTTCGGCAATACGAACATTTTAGCGAAATTTGGAATTTTTAATCTTGTATACCTACCAAACGTTAGATATCGTCTGGAGTGACACATAAATAAATATATAAATACATAGATATAATTTATATACAAATAAGTTTTTGTTAAAATCAAGGGAAGAGCTCAGGATGCTCTGAAACGGATGCCTACGAAAAATTGTCCGAAATTCGTGTTTTTGAAAATTCGCTAAAACAAACTGCTCGGCTCTCGACTGCATTATCCAAGAGATAGGAGTGGGGTGTTGACTGGACCGAACCTCCTTATTTACCAGGGATTAGCAGAATTATAGTCTTAGAACAGGCGAATTCCAGGTTAACATAATTGTATTTCCTATGTCTGAACGATTTTGCTGATAATTTTTTGATAAACAACTGCATAGAGATCTGTGAAGCCACCTCGGCAATAAACCTAGAGCGGTCAATTGATGACTATGAGGAACTGTAGAAGGTTTCTGATGCCAATACACAAGTTTCAATAAAACCCTGTGGTCCTCTTTGTTTTTGAAGGGCGTAAAACACATTCCTATGTTTGTATCTGGAAGGGGCTGATAATAAAAACAGAATTTTCAATATTTTAAATTGAATTTTTCATGATACTTTTCTTTCGTTTTTGAAAAAATTCAGCCTCTTTCACGATTTACACGTCACTGAACAGTTTTCATTCAGGCAGCTACATCCAAATCCAATAAGATAATTATATTTTTATTTTTATTATGTAAAGATCACTTACCGAACGCTATCCATAGTAGAGTCTTCATTTTTCTGAAACAAAAAGCATTACATGGTGGTTAATGAGAGGTACAGTGTTTGGAGATTCTTTTGTAATAAGTGTAGATGTCGATGATTTAACAAAGAGACATGCTGTGGGTTTCTACAGATTCCATTGATATGTTCATTTTTCTGTGAAATATACTCCTATGTTGTTGCTCAGCAACAATTTTTGATAACACCCCCTCAAAATTTTTTTATTTTACGTTTCAAGGTGCGTAAATTCCAAAAATGCAGTGTCCGCCGTATCATCCATATCTACATTATTGTCGGTCTAAAAAATTCGTTCTTTCGCACACATGCTCCATTTGGGCCCTAGTTGTGTCCCGAAATTTGCATCCCGATCGGAATATACCCAGGGGTGTTATGAGTGAAAATGTGTATAAAAATAGTTACTTTTTGTGCTTTAGTAACATGTGAAAAATTGGGGTAAAATGGTTTTTTTTTTGTGTTTTAGAAACATGAGCTTGTGAGGTATCGTTTTCCATGTTTTTTTAGGGCGAGATGACCGAATATGAAGTTGAATTTGACCAAAGAGTGAAGAATTGAGGTTGTAACGAAGGCTCAGCTCCCAAAATTCATTTTTTACGAGTCTAAAACCTGGGAAATTGTCTGAGATCACCACAAATTTGTATAATAACACTAGAAGTAGTACCAACAGGTGAGTGAAGACAATTAAACGGCACTACCAATGATCAAAGATAATTTGTAAAAAGAAGAAAAAACGCTGCAAATCCCTGCACAACGGTTTATTATTTTGTATAGAATACCCTCCTGTTACAGATCACAGCTCTATGTATAGATAACCCTTCTATATAATATGATATGTACTACTCTATTCTATACATATTATGTAGATCGCAGACCCTCCGTAGGTTAGTACCTAACCCCGTACTCGTTACTAGGTACCTACCTAAATCACGAGTTAAATGTTGCTAAAATAATTCTGCCGATGACAAACAGTACCTAACAAAAAGAAACACACATAATGAAGTTCTGAAAAGAAATTGTTGATGAGGAGTGAAAAAAGTTGCAAAAGTACCTACCAACAAACTCCAGCCCCTTCTACGTAGATGGTATAATGAACCGTTGTGTAATAATTTACCGTTGAGTAATGATTTACCGTAGTAATAATTTACCCATCAATAATACTTCAACGTTTGTTCAAGTTTCACTACCTACCAACAAACTCCAAAAGAGCCATCATTTTTCAAGCGAAATAATATCACAGAACAACCAACTCGACTTCATACTCCGCCAATATAATCAGGTGATCCCTACCAATGATTGGCCGTATTCACAAATTCCTATTGTGGGCGCGTCTCTGGTTACGAGATTTGGTTTGAATTGTATACAATTTCATTCACACTGGAGTCGAAAATGCCTGTCGGTGCAAACTTTGGGGCCTTACTGTGAACGAACGGCTGGACGTACGATGCTCCGGATGGTCTTAAAAAACTCGCAAGTTCAAGAATTATTTAAAACCGTAAAAATATTCACGTAAAAAAATGGTAAGTATAGGCGTTTTGAAAATTTCAACCCCTATTTTGAACCCCTTAGAGATGACTCACAGTAACGTCGAGCTTCGAGGACCAACTAGACGCCGAACGGAACCTATAACCCGAATTTCATCAATTTTTTTTCATGGTAACTAAGAAAAGTGGCCCGTACGGCGTACGGCGTACGGCGGACAGACAGAAATATTTTTATTGCAGTTTTGGATTCTACATACCTTGAAACGTAAACCATCAAATTTTGAGGGGGGGTAAGAATTTTTTTTTTCATGCTCGATTCCAATGGTTCATTATTGAAAATAATAAACCAAAATTGGAGCCTAATTGTGTTTTTGGGGGCCAAAATTGGTGGAAACTATAAAAAATAATTGTTTAAATAATTATTGCATATATGAAAGAAACAATAAATGAACAGCCAACATTTCTGTAGGTGTGTTCAGTAGAATAATAAAGCCGCGTGACAAGGACATTCCAGCGTTTTTAGTTACAGGCATGTGAAACCGAGCATAGCGCACTTCAGTAAAAATGGAAAATCTTGCCTATTTTTGACTGCCGTTTTTGACCAAACTGCAGAATCAAATTGGATGATTGAAAAATTGTCTTTAATTTTGGTATAAAATTATCTGTAAGAGCACCCCGCACCCTTCAGAAGTTATAAGCCAAAAACAGAAAAAAGTGAAAACATTTCTCGGTTTTTTTGGCTCCCAAAAAGTCTATCTGTCCTCAGAAACCGTCGTAAACTCATTTTACTCTTATTTGGAACGCCCGAAGTGAAATAAAATCATTTCCAGCTTTTTAAGAATTAATGGACACCAAAAGTCGATGAGCCCAGCCCAATTCAGTCCATTTGACCGGGCTAGAGTTGAAAAACCGCTGTTTCAAAAGAAATCGTCTGCACAAGCAAGTTCCCATAAATGTTCATGTATCAAATATATATATAACAACTTCCCGGTAGATCGACCAGGGCGTTAACCCGCCGGTTTCGAAATCGACCCCACCGAAGACGAGGTCTAGCCGGAGCTGCACCGACCTTGTGACCATCCTGATCCACATAATCGTTACTCTGTCACGACTCACCATTATCCGGTCCTTCGTTTTTCGGACGGGCACCACTTAAGTTTCGTAACATTCTACGAGTTCCAAAAAAAAAAAAAAACTAACCAGGAGAAAAATGCTTTGATCTTGAAGATTTCCGTTCTTTTGTGGATCCTCCTATGAAGACACAACTCGAACAGGTGGACGTCTTTCACGGCAGTAATTTGACTTTCAAAGCTAAAATATCCCCGGTTTAGTTCCAAAAGCTGCCACCACGCTGCGCTTCAAAATGAGCTAAAACTGAAAAAAAACCAGTTCTTCAATTTTCGTTCTGAAAATTTCTTTGTAACCCGTGAGTACCTTACCTATGTAGAAGTGATATATGATACTTTTATTTTCATTTCTAATTTTCCGCTATCAAAAAAACCAAAAACCCTATTAAAAAACGCTGCAAAGTCCTTGTCACATGGGTTTATTATTCTATTGGAGTTCTACAGATTCTCGTTGGATGTTCATTTATTGTTTCTTTCATGCGAAATAATTTAAATAGCTATTTTTGATGATTTCTACCAATTTTGGTCCCCAAAACATGAAATAGGTACGCTTTTTTTTCCAGATCATATTTGATCATTGGTAGTGCCATTTAATGGTCTTGATTCACCTGTTTACATTTTTTCTAATGTTATTATACACATTCACGGTGATTTCAGACAATTTTCCAGGTTTTTGACCCATAAAAAACCA
Organism: Leptopterna dolabrata; assembly: GCA_954871275.1. NCBI lineage: Eukaryota > Metazoa > Arthropoda > Insecta > Hemiptera > Miridae > Leptopterna > Leptopterna dolabrata. The sequence continues at coordinate 4,322,598 of OX940989.1, read as the reverse complement.
ATTTTGGGAGCTGAACATTTGGTAGAACTCAATTTTCCACTCTTTGGCCAAAATCGACTTCATATTCGGTCTTCTCGTCCCCAAAAACATGGAAAACTATATCTCAGAAGCTCATGTTACCAACATGTTGCTAAGACGCAAAAAGTACCTATTTTTACACACATTCTCAATCATAACACCCCTGGGTATATTCCGATCCCGATCGGGCTGAAAAGTTTCGGGACACAACTAGGGCCCAAATGGAGCATGTGTGCGAAAGAACGAATTTTTTAGACCGAAAATGAAGCCTGTACACGTGATACGGCGTACGGCGTACGGTGGACGGCGGACGGACATTGCATTTTTGGAATCTACGCACCTTGAAACGGAAAAGAAAAAATTTTGAGGGGGTGTTATAAAAATTTTTTGCTGAGCGAATACATAGGTGTATTATTCACAGAATAATAAACCAAAAATTGACTAAAAACGTCCGCCAAGTCGAGTAAGCAGTATAGCTTCCTCATATGAACGCATAGAATAGTTGGGTAGGTTCATTTTGATGTGGGACCATCTGCGATGTAACCCGCGTGTACCCTCAAAATTTCAGCTCTCTACGACGATTTTTCTCGTAGTTAGAAGCGTTACAAGGAAATTGTCAACATTTAATGTTCACGCATGCGCAGACGAAAGTTGCAGTACGATTCGAATGAAATTCATGTGGAACTATCAAAGCATTATTCCTGATCGACCCTCCAAGGTTGAACTCATTTCAACGATATTTAAAGTAATTACGGGCGTATAATGTGCGAATGCGTAGACGAAAGTTACATTTTGGTTTATTATTTCCAATAATGAACCATTGGAATCGAGCATGAAAAAAAAAATTCTAACCCCCCCTCAAAATTTGATGGTTTACCTACGTTTCAAGGTATGTAGAATCCAAAACTGCAATAAAAATATTTCTGTCTCTCCAAAAATGAAGCCGATACACGTGATACGGCGGACGGCGAACGGACATTGCATTTTCTGAATCTACGCACCTTGAAACGTAAAAGAAAAACGCTGCAAAGTCCTTGTCACATGGGTTTATTATTCTACTGGACATACCTACAGAAATGTTGGCTGTTCATTTATTGTTTATTTCATGTGAAATAATTGAAATAGCTATTTCTGATGGTTTCCATCATTTTTGGCCTCTAAAACACGAATTAGGTAAGCTCCCTTTTTTGTCAATTTATCTTTGATCATTGGCAGTGCGATTTAATCGTCTTGATCCAAGTGTTGATACTACTTCCAGTGTTATTATACAAATTGATGGTGATTTCAGACGATTTACCAGGTTTTTCACTCATAAAAAATCAATTTTGGGATGGCTGTTGCCACTGGCTAATGCCAATTGAAGAAAAAAAAAAAATAAATAAATAAAATTTTGGGAGCTGAACATTCGGTAGAACCTTTATTTTCCACTCTTCGGTCAAAATCGACTTCATCGTCCCCAAAAACATGGAAAACGATACCTTAAAAGCTCATGTTACTAACATGTTACTGAAACACAAAAGTACCTATTTTTATACACATTTTCACTCATAACACCCCTGGGTATATTCCGATCGAGCTGCAAAGTTTCGGGACACAACTAGGGCCCAAATGGAGCATGTGTGCGAATGAACGAATTTTTTAGACCAAAAATGAAGCCGGTACACGTGATACGGTGGACGGCGTACGGCGGACGGACATTGCATTTTGGTTTATTATTCTGTGAATAATACACCTATGTATTCGCTCAGCAAAAAATTTTTATAACACCCCCTCAAAATTTTTTCTTTTCCGTTTCAAGGTGCGTAGATTCCAAAAATGCAATGTCCGTCCGCCGTCCGCCGTACGCCGTATCACGTGTACTGGCTTCATTTCGGTCTAAAAAAGTCGTTCTTTCGCACTCATGCTCCATTTGGGCCCTAGTTGTGTCCCGAAACTTTTCAGCCCGATCGGAATATACCCAGGGGTGTTATGAGTGAAAATGTGTGTAAAAATAGGTACTTTTTGCGTTTTAACAACATGTTAGTAACATGAGCTTTTGAGGTATCTTTTTCCATGTTTTTGAGGACGAGAAGACCGAATATGAAGTCGATTTTGACCAAAGACGCGGAAATTGAGGTTTTACCAAAGGTTCAGCTCCCAAAATTGGTTTTTTATGAGTCAAAAACCTGGAAAACTGTCTGAAATCACCATCAATGTGTACAATAACATTGGAAAAAGGGTAAACAGGTGAATCAAGACCATTAAATGCCACTACCAATAATCAAAGATGATCTTAAAAAAAAGAAAAAAGCGTATCTATTTCATGTTTTGGGGGCCAAAATTGGTGGAAATCATCAGAAATAGCTATTTCAATCATTCCACATGAAAGAAACAATACATTAACAGCCAACAAAAATCTCTAGAACTCCAATAGAATAATAAACCCATGTGACAAGGACTTTGCAGCGTTTTTGGAATCTACGCACCTTGAAACGGAAAAGAAAAAATTTTGAGGGGGTGTTATAAAAATTTTTTGCTGAGCGAATAGTTCATTATTCACTGATTAATAAACCAAAAGGTAGGTAGGTAGGTACCTTTTGGTTTATTATTCTAGAGTAGGTGCCTACCCAAGAGTTTCCCCATTCCGTCATAATCGTGTTCGAAGACAGAATCCGTTTCTGATGAAATCTTCACGAGGGAGGAAGAGTTTTCGAAATCTTTGAAACAATAGGCAGACGCTACTTGCAATACGGCACACACAGGCTCCACAAACAGCGGCATCCGTTGAAATCGATGGAAGACCCCCGGCTCAGCCTCAAGTGAGAGGATCAAGAAGATGAACACGGAATTCTGAACGGATGATTGCACGCTGTTGCTCAAGACGTTTTCATCGTTTCGGCGCCTCCAAAGGAAAAATTTCTTAATCTCGTTTATAGGTTCTGACTTTGGAGAGGAGTTTCGCAGTAGGTGATTTGGTTATGGAAGGTTTGGTTTGGTTTTCTTATGGCTGTAAATGAAAAACGCTGCAAAGTCCTTGTCACATGGGTTTATTATTCTATTGGACATACCTACAGAAACTGTTGGCTGTTCATTTATTGTTTCTTTCATGTGCAATAATATTGAAATACCTATTTTTGATGGTTTTCACCAATTTTGGCCCCCCCCCCAAAACTATGAATTTGGCTCGTATTTTTGAAAAATTATCATTGATCATTGATAGTGCCATTTGATAGTGCCTTGATTCACCTGCTGGTACTACTTCTAGTGTCATTATACAAATTTATGGTGATTTCAGACAATTACCCAGGTTTTTGACCCATAAAAAATGAATATTGGGAGCTGAACCTTCGTTACAACCTCAATTCTTCACTCTTTAGTCGAAATCAACTTCATATTCGGTCTTCTCGCCCTAAAAAACACGGAAAACGGTACCTCACAAGCTCATGCTCATTAAAACCTCAAAAAACCTCGAAAACCACTATTTTTACACCCGCTTTCCCCCCACAACACCCATTGGTGTATTCCGATCGGACGACTGAGCTTCGGAGCACAGCTAGGACCCAAATGTGTTCCGAAATTGGACCCAAACTGTATGCGGAAAAACGACGGTTTTAGACCAAAATGAAACGGGAATTTAAGGCTGAAACTTCCTTTAGAACCTCAATTTTACACTCTTTGGTCCAAATCGACTTCATATTCGGTCTCCTCGTCCTAAAAAAACGTGGAAAACGATGCCTCAAAAAGCTCATGTTACTAAAACCCCTATTTTTACACCCATTTCACCCATAACACCCTTGGGTATATTCCGATCGGGCTGCAAAGTTTCGGGACACAACTAGGACCTAAATGAGTTCCAAAATTTGGACACAAGCTGTGTGCGGAAGAACGACGATTTTAGACCAAAATATAACGTGGATTGAAGGCTAAAACGTCATTAGAACCTCAATTTTCCACTCTTTGGTCAAAATCAACTTCATATTCAGTCTCCTCGTCCTAAAAAACGTGGTAAACGTGGAAAACGATGCCCCACAAGCTCATGTTACTAAAACACCAAAAATGCATATTTTTACACCCATTTTTCACCCATAACACAACTACATGGCCTTATTACTTTAAAAAAAACCCGCAGAAATAGTGTTCAATTTTCAACGAAAAGTAGTTATCATTTATGTTACTCAGTACACAGCACCTAGTTTATTAAACCGATGCAACACTCTGTTGATATTGATAGTACAGCAATGCCTCAGCTCTACAAAACATCTACAAAAATATATTCTTTATTATTCCTATGAGATACCAACCTATGTTGAGTAAGGTAAAATCTCATTATTTCTTTGTGATTTGGTTAAAATCAAATCATAAATACGCAGATCTTCGGTTCAGCGGGCGAGTTAGGAGGTGCCTACGTACTATCTGCCCTGCGATACTGCAAAACACATCTGACGAAATTTAAAAAACTTGAAAAACGACTGTTTGCATTTTGCGTTAGACGATTCTCTCCTGTTCGCCCCCTAAACAATGAATGGCCTTTTGATAACTCGCGTTGTTCGCTCGTAATATCTGAATACACTGCCAAGGTGATGGCACAGGAGCTTCCTCGTCACAATCAGAGTGTTCCATTATAAAATAGAACAGACTCGGAAGCAAAATAACATTACATTACATTACATTACATTACCTTACATTACATTACATTACATAACATTACATAACGTTAAATATACATATTACATAACATTACATTACATAACATAACATTACATAACATTACATGAAATATACATATTATACATAACATGACTTCCATAATACATTACGTCCATTATACATAACTAGCCTGACCGCTCGCTTCGCTCGCTATCCGAGATTCGCTGTACGCAGTATCGTGGAACCAACAAACGACGGAAAAATCCCATACCCTACCGGGTATTTGTGCCCAATTTTATCAAAATCCGTCAAGCCATTCAGGAGTTGACCATGGTCGACCATATTTCCGCTATAGTCAGGGAATTAAAAATGCGCCTACGTTCAACTTGGGAGGCTACCGGATATTGGTGCCAAATTTGGTCGATATCCGTTGAGCAATTCGGGATTCGACCATGGAGGGGCCCATGGATGCGCTAAGGTCGACCGCGGGGGTAGTCCGAAGGGTCGATCGTAGATAGAATTTCACGTAGATTACGAATACGCGATAAAAAATAGGGGTTACCATTTCAATTAACGAAGTTGACCATGGTCGACCATAGTTCCGCTATGGTCAGGGAATTAAAAATGCGACGTTGCACAACTTGGGAGCCTACTGGATATTCGTGCCAAATTTGGTCGATATCCGTCAAGCCATTCAGGAGTTGACCATGGTCGACCATAGTTCCGCTATGGTCAGGGAATTAAAAATGCGACGTTGCACAACTTGGGAGCCTACTGGATATTGGTGCCAAATTTGGTCGATATCCGTTGAGCAATTCGGGATTCGACCATGAAGGGGCCCATGGATGCGCTATGGTCGACCGCGGGGGTAGTCCGAAGGGTCGATCGTAGATAGAATTTGACGTAGATTACGAATACGCGATAAAAAATAGGGGTTACCATTTCAATTAACGAAGTTGACCATGGTCGACCATAGTTCCGCTATGGTCAGGGAATTAAAAATGCGACGTTGCACAACTTGGGAGCCTACTGGATATTCGTGCCAAATTTGGTCGATATCCGTTGAGCAATTCGGGATTCGACCATGGAGGGGCCCATGGATGCGCTATGGTCGACCGCGGAGGTAGTCCGAAGGGTCGATCGTAGATAGAATTTGACGTAGATTACGAATACGCGATAAAAAATAGGGGTTACCATTTCAATTAACGAAGTTGACCATGGTCGACCATAGTTCCGCTATGGTCAGGGAATTGAAAATGCGACGTTGCACAACTTGGGAGCCTACTGGATATTCGTGCCAAATTTGGTCGATATCCGTCGAGCCGTTTGGCCGTTCATAGAAGGACAGACAGACAGACAGAGCGCGTGCGCAGGGCGAACCGCTGGCTCTATCATGTTGAAATTTATATGGGACCTCAATGGGCCCTACCCGCTTAATCCCTGAGAATTGCATTGAAATTGGGTGAAATCTTTGGTTACTACGGCTGTAACAAGGAAATTGAATCTATTTCACGCCAGCGCATGCGCAGAGCGCACCGAGGGTCCGATCATGCTGAAATTCATACTGGAACTCACTAGGCCTTGTCCAAACAACCCTTGAAAATTTGAGCGAAATTGAATCAAAATTGTGAAAGTTATGCGTGTTTGTTGAATTTAACGTTAGCGCATGCGCAGGGCGTACCGCTGGATCAATCATGTTGAAATTTGTATGGGACCTCAAGGGGCCTTATCCGCACCATCCCTCAAAATTTGAGCTGAATCAATTCAAAATCGTGGAAGTTATGGCTGTAACAAGGAAATGCGGACAGACTCACAGACTCACAGATTCACAGACTCACAGACTCACAGACTCACAGACTCACAGACCGACAGACACGGAACCAAATTTGTTCAGTAGGCTTTGAAACGCAAAATGCAAGTGGAAATTTTGATTTCTGATGACAAAAATTTTTTGGCTCACGAAAGTGAACACAAGGCTTCCGCTGCTTCGCAGACTCGGAAGCAATACATCAGGTCGGCCTTTCCATTCGAGATTGTGAACCGGTGAATGAAACGAATCTCGCATCCCTTTTCTCCTCGCTTATTTTACATTTTCGTTGCTCAAGTGTGGGCCCACTTTCATTAGGCCCGAGTAGGATGAATACGATACAAGACAAAACAGACGTCCAAAGACCTGTATCAAGAACACCAACCCTGAATCCATTAACCTAGTACCAATGAGAGCAGTAATGCAAGGTGTTTCACCCACCCACCGGCCAGTGTTCGAATTTAAAAATAATTCGCAACAGAAATTGTCCTATAACCATCATCATGTAGCTGCATTAGTCAGTAAAATCAGGAAATCCATGCACTACTAACGAAAGGCAACCTTAAAATGGTGCATTATGCTCATGTATATAGCATTTTAACTAATGGTATCACTGTGTGGGGAGGTACTTATGCGTCTACCTTTAATAGTGTAAACATAGCAGTAGTATCCAAAAGCCAATCCTGGCGCACTGACTTAGATCCTTGATAAAAATTTTTACCACAAAACATCAGAACACATTTTTAAACACAAAACATCAGAACCAGTGACTTTTTCATTAACCGACTTAGATCCCTGATAAAACTTTTTAACACAAAACATCAGAACACATTTTTAAACACAAAACATCAGAACCAGTGACTTTTTCATTAACCGACTTAGATCCCTGTTAAAACTTTTTAACATAAAATAACAGAACACACTTTTTAAACACAGTGACTTTCCTTAAAGAGGGTGGGTCCAAATCGGACCCCCCCTCTTTAAGGAATTGTGTTTTAAAAGAAATTTTTAAATGTTCTCGACTTGTATTCGACTTTACCGTTAAAGAGGGTGGGTCCAAATCGGACCCCCCCCCCCCTCTTTAAGGAATTGTGTTTTAAAAGAAATTTTTAAATGTTCTCGACTTGTATTCGACTTTAACGTTAAAGGCGACTTAGATCCCTGTTAAAACTTTTTTAACACAGTGACTTTTCGGGGGGGTGACTTTTTTTAAAAATATTTTTTATCAGAAACTCTAGTGAACTCTAAAAATTAGGAAAAAATGCAAAATTAGAACCTTTTAGGGGTCAAAGTTTTTGAAATTTAGCTCCCTCTGATGTTTTCACTAATGAGGAGTTAGTAGGATGGGAGACAGGATAGTATCCATACAAGAATAAGTGGGTGGATAATAAAAAAAGTGAGGGGGGTAGTTAAAAGAATAACTTTTATAATAAAATGTCAGTGATTGAAATATATAAGAATGCCGCTAAAAAATCAAACTACTCATCTTTCAAGGATATTAAAAAAGGAACTTATACCATCTTGGAAAATTTTATAAAAAATTCGGAATATGGTGAAAGCGTTGTCGTTAAAATTGATTATGATGATGAAGAGATATGTTTGTTTTTACCTAAAAGAATTTCACGTCGACTTCTTAATCACGTTAGAAACAATCCAGAAAGACATCCTGAAAAACTTATTTATAATGGAACTGATAAAAAGACAAATGCCTTTCTGATTGACTTTGAGTAAATATTATGCTTTTCAAAGACTTAGTATCTATTACGTTTTTATAGGGAATCTCTATAAAAACAAACTTTTTGAATCGTCTTAAAAAAATATTTCTGCTAATTAGTAGCATAAGAACTTTTTAATGAGCAGTGTTCATTAAAAATAAAATCTCCTTAATACTTCTGAGCTTTAGCAACAGTATCGAAACTCAAACTCAAAATCCTTCTTCAGTTTGGCTTTTCTCTCATTATAAAGCAATTTTCTAAGTTGATATTCAGTAGCATTTTTAGGAACCTTAATCTTATCTTCATTAAGCATTACCTTTACATCCTCCTTTGTACGGAGCGGTGGATTACCATCGACACCCAATAAACGTTCTTTTAACAACCGTTTAGAAAATCTATACTCCCTCAATACACGATGAATCTCGTCTAGTGCGTCACAGTTTCTATCATAAAATCGAAATTCAGGTGTCTTTACCAACTTCCATAAACCTCCATGTTCATCACATATATCTAATGCCTCGTTTAAAACCATATCTCTTTATTTATTATAGAAAATATTTTTTTTTTTTAGATCCGGTAATTTACCGGGTCTAAAAGTTTTCAACAGTACGAAAATAATTTAAAACCCAATATATTTAAAGGGAGTATCAAATCGATGGGACCTTCTTAATTAAAAAACTCTTAGGATTTCTAGAGCCTCATGCTATCTAGCTTGTTACGTGTGAACTAAAGGAAAAGATAAATAATGCGAGATTAATATTCCGTACACTATCTCAAAGGAGGCCAGCTAGTTGACCTTGCATTCCCATTTCAGATAGTTCGCTTTCAATTCCTATCTCCATATTCACAATCAGTTTGTCCTCAACTGTTCAACATGGCGCAACCTCCTGAATATTTAAAGTTAGCTTATTGTGATGATTATGATTTCTGTGAAGAAATTTTAAAACTGGAACAATATCACCAGGAATGTTTGAGTTTCGTGCAGAAAGTGAAAAATTGTGTTAGTGCAAGTGAAGCCAGAGAACTAATCACGAAAAACAATGTGAGTCTACCAGGTAGTAGAAAATGTGATTTTCAAAAGCTTTTGAAAATCCCAAAAGTGTCTAATATATCAAGAACTCCAGATCAAATGCATCAGTACCTACAAAAATTTGTTGTATTTGACCATGAAATGGAAAAGGTGAAACTTCCTAATCAAAATAACATTATGGAAGTAGAGAATTACCTTATTAAATCTAGTGATGTGATAAAGAAGCAATCATCAAGACTTTTTTATACTACTGCTGTTTATGGATACTACTTGGAAGTGTATTTTCAACATATGAAGATCACAGGAGAGGATTGGAATCTCTGTTTAAAAGAAAAGCTACATGTGTCCTTGAGTTATAGTAAGAAGTTGAGAAGAGTTGGAGTGATTGTGAAAGACCATCAAAAACTTAAAATGTTGAGTATTTCATTTAAATCTTTTTGTTTGCATTTGAAAAATATTGAAAGGATGCTGAAAGATGAAAAGTATAAAAAAAATGCTGGAGTTGATTATGAGGCATTGGTTGACCTTGGAGAGGCTCACGCGTGAGCTCTCTCAAGGTTCTTACTCATATTTATCTAGAATACTTTTAAACTCTGCTCTGCTCTGGTTAGCCTTGGAGCGGCTCACGCGTGAGCTCTCTCAAGGTTCTTTCTTCATGTGTCTGATATATTTTTATTGAGAATGTTCCCAATAAAAAAATTGTTATTTATATTGTTTATCCTTTTTTTCCTCCCATGGTGAGTTTTAGATTTCCTCTTTTATAATATTTTTAAGTGGTATATAGTTGAGAGTGACTTCTGAAACCAAAATTACGTAAGCAAAAGTGTTTTCTGGCACATTATTTTCAAAATCTGCTCGTAAAATTATATTACTTTTTTCTCCCAAGGTTGAAGCTCACGCGTGAGCTTCAACCTTGAGTTCACCTTCACAGAACTCTGATCTACTCGATGTAAAATAAAATGTTTATTATTGTTTATTGTTATTTCCTTTTCCAAAACTTAGACTTACAATAATTATACATTGGGTTTTTATAGGGAATCCCTATAAAAACAAACTTAAAACCTATATTTTATTTCTTTTAACTAACTGAATCCAATTTCCCTGTTCTCATCCTGTTAAAATTCCTCTCGAATTATATTCTTCAACGGAATGTAGTTGAGAGTGACTTCTGAAACCAAAATTACGTAAGCAAAAGTGTTTTCTGGCACATTCTTTTCAAAATCTGCTCGTAAAATTATATTACTTTTTTGTCCAGATATGGACTGTGGTTGTCTAGTCATATTCACACTGAATATTGGATAGTTCTCTTTGAAGGACTGAGGCTCATGATATGGAAGGGATGAGTCTTGGTATACTATTCTTTTGAAATCTGTGTACATGGTGTAAGCTAAACTAAAATCCCCTGAACTCCAATCTAAATTCAAATGTTCTTCAGGATAACTTTTTCCTGCTACTTCAAAACTAATATTTTTAACATTCAAATGATCAAATTTGGAATTATTTTTCTTTTGATCATTTTTTCTGGCAGTTTGGAAGGCAACAAACCCCCAGATCGGATTCTGTACATTTCTATAAATATTGGTAATATTGAAATTCAAGGTTTTCCCAGTGACATTCTGTTCAATACATTGCAATTTTTTAAAGTGAAACAAATAAGGAGCGGTACTAAGTTCAGCAATTAATTTAGCTTTGGATTCACTTTCATATTCAATTATTGGGACTCGCAGGTAGAAAGTTTTAATTTCCACTTTTCCCGCCACACCTTCAGGAGAGGTACTGTAACGGAAGAGTACATTATCATCAGAATTTCTAATGAATGTAATTTCAAATCCTCCCTTATAAATTGGTACAATATCGCTGAAGAATCCAAGGCCTAAATCAGCCAAGTTACCATTCGCATTGAAATTTCCACCACCATTCACTTTAGAATTGAAACCAGAATTCATTAATTTACCATTATAGTTTGATGGTCCTGAGAAAGAAGCTATACCCATCACCGTACTAGCAATACCTGTTTCTTCAATTTCATCAATAACCGTATTGTGCTTTTTTACTTCAATTTTAGAAAAAAGGTGTGCAACAAAATTGTCCACCATCATTATTGTATCACTTATTCCATATGTTTTTGTTGCATCTTTAGGAATGTATTTTCCAGCAATGTAATATTGAATATTGCTGCTAAGAAACTCATCATCTAGTAGCAATTTGAAAACGGTTCTTTTATTCTCAGAGTTTAATTCCAAATTAGATTCAGGATTAAAGTTTCGATACTGAAGCCTTGTGATTTCAGAATCGTATTTTGAGTAGATTGATTTAATTTGATTCATATTTATAATAGGAAAAAAAGTTTTTTTTTATAGAATCGAAATTCTATAAAAAATATCAAGATAGTGGAATAGAAAATATTAAAATCCAGTTCTGAAAACTTCCCCATGTTTCAAAAGTGATAGTTTGATAGGATCCACACTTTTAACTTCTTTCTTATTTTTATTATATTCATTTAGAATAGTACTTTTCATATTTATATAATTTTTTATTTCTTGTTCGATATCATTGAACTCTTCATCAGATATTTTACCGTCTTTAATTGCTTTTGTAAACTTTTCCTCAATCGAATTTAATTTAGCCTTTGCCAAAAGCTCAATTTCAGAGTGTTTATTAATTTTTTTATTGAAAAATCCGCTTGAAGTCCTTAATATTATCGATAAGGTTGTCAATCCTGTAGAAATTGGAACACTGAATGGAATTATTATTGGTAATGCTATAGAAGTACCAACCAATCCGAGTTCTGAGAGGGTGAATAAAAATTCAGTACCGTAAAGAGTACTGGATATTTTTCCATATTTTTTTCTCAAACTATTTCTCATTTTCACTTCATCTTCTAAAAATTTGTATTGATTGATAATTCGATTGATTCTATAATTGTTCTCATTAAACTCGGGAAAAATTATTTTTGGATATAATCTAGGATGAGTTATTGGAGTAAATTCTTCAGGGGCTGAAGGTGATTCATTATTATTTGAGTACATCATTTTATTATAGGAAAAAAATTTTTTTATAGAATCGAAATTCTATAAAAATATCAAGACTATAAAATTTAATAAAAGAAATTAAGATTTTCCTTCAATGTTCTCATGCTATTTTCAAAATCGTGTCCTTCTGATAGCTTTTTCAAAATTAATAAACATAAATGTCCACAGATAGGCGGATCATATTGGTTTTGGATTTGCTCCTCATTATAAAATAAATTTTCTGAACCTAAATATTGAACAAGTTCTCTTGGTGGTGGTGCATTTCCATACGAGTCAAAATAATATTTTAAATTGTTATTTTTATAAAATGCAGTCCAGTGGCTTCCAGCCTCATCAGAATTTTCTAGATTTATAATTCCACATTCCGTGTGGTTCACTTTCTCTGGTAAATCATCCTTCATGAAAACTCCTTTGAAATTTTTAATTTTCATTTCTTTCGATAATCTTTCAATATCAAAATTGGTAAGAGGCCGGAAGCTATTTAGTTTTTTGATTTGGTAGGTTTCTTTTTAGGTTTCTTTTTCTTCATTCCAGAGCCGATACTTAAACTTTTTGCATTTTGTGCTAATCTCTCCATTTCCAGGTTATGACGTTTGATTTCTGCTTCTTCAGCAGCTTTATGCTTAGAATCTATAACACTAGAAGCTACTGCAGCTCCACCACCCATTAACGCTCCAGCTGCTGTCATTGCTGCAAAAATTAAAGGCAAAAAACCCCCAGAATGATTTATTTTTAACTGATCATAATTCAGTTCCAATTCTAGGCCTTTTTTATTCTTTATACTTTTATCAATATTTTTTTTCTGTGTTTCATTCAACAGGATTTTATGATTTCCTTTTCCAGTAATATCTGCAAAAGCCAGTCGTACTTTTACTGGAGCACGTTTTTTATAAGCAGATCTTATTTTTTTCATTTGTATTTCTGACAAATTTATTTGATGCGTAATCATTTTATTATAGGAAAAAAAGTTTTTTTATAAGATGATCTTATAAAAAAAATAATCATAATACCTAATTAGTATACACCCATTAGGGTGTCCCTTATATGACGAAAAATTTTTTTTTTTCGAAAAACAATATGCATACCCTCCCATTTTTTTCCTTTTGGTCTAAAACTACCATGTGCAAAATATTTTCGCCCTAGGATGACGTTAACCCGTGCCGCATTGACTCCAAAGTTGAAATTATGGAATCCGGTGTATCGGAACCATTTTCGGGACACTCAAAAATTCGCCCCACCTTTCCCTCTTGTCCCATCAACTTGAAATTTCTACCAGGTGTTCGGGCATGATTGATGAAAGTTTGGTAAAACTTTGAAGTCGATTGAATAAAAATAGCGGTCTACAGAAATATTTCAGTCATAAAACTTGATGAAATAAGCAACCAACCACAGATTAGAATGACAATGAGGTACATATTTTATTCCAAAATTTCGTGAAATCGAGTAAATGCAAACAGATTGAATTTTATGGATATTTCCTCTTCAGAGTTCCTTTTTTGCAATCCGGATATAATTTTCTATGTTCGCTCACACACTGTAGCACAAACTGCTTTTGTTCTTCAAATCTTGCATCAGTTTCACACCTCTCTCTGCTGTATCATTCACAGCTTTCAGATGCAAAACTGATTCTTTGGCTTTTAAGAAATCCTCATTGCTCTCCCACGAAGATACAGGTGTCAGTAGAAATGAGTCATCAAGTTTTAGCCGACTGAAGACATCCTTGCTCTTAGAAGAAACAAAGTCGTCCAAGTTTTTCTCTGAAAAAAAGGAGATTTACAATGATAATTACTAAGTGAACCGTACTCATAATAATGGAAAAACAAATTGGAGCCTCGTGAAGAATTCCATGAAACCACGAGACACTAGATTCAAAGACACTCACCGAATAATGGACCTGATAGTTCTTCGATGGATGGGATGTATCTTTTGGCAGTTGAAACGTGGTTTTCTCTGCTGAGATTTTCCACCATTCTGGCTTTCGTGGATGGTTCTACAGCATCGTCAAACAGTCCTAAGATTGCGATTTCATCTGAGAGGTACCATAAATGCTGGCCATAAGAACTTCTTGATAGCTGCTCGTTCCTGACGAATTTTAGACCTGACTCTTTGAAAGGTGGACTTGTTTACAGGAAAATCAACAGGATCCAATCCGAGAGACTCAGTTGTAGCATGAATTATGAATACTGCGTCTCTTATGCTCAACTGGCACCTGTCAAGGGCTGCAACCAATTTAGGCGAAATGAAATCCTTCCTACCACGTTTTGCATTCACTGAGGGTGACGACTCATTTGGCGGCTGCGTTGGCTCTAATGGGGGCTCATCATCGGTAGAGCTGAATGAATCGTTTGTATTCAAAACAAAAGAAGACGATGAAGCAGTCCCCGCGAATCGTTGCCTCCGATTTTCTTCCAATGCAGCCCTTTTCTTCACTCGTTTTTCTTTTTCAGTCAACTTCTTGTCAACACCACCTAAGCAACCTGACCGCCCTGGCTCTCTTTGTTGTTGTAGGAAAATAATGTCCTCTTCTAATTTGATAATATTGAGAGCATCAGCGTGTGCAATATCAAAAATGCAATCCAGCGTACTCACAAAGACCTGCCTGCGACGTTCGTAGATCTCCTGGGTCCTACTAGAGTCTCTTTGCAGATTCCTCCACCCATCATACAATTTAATTAGTTTTTTCACACTATTGGGAAGAGCCCTCGTTGGGATCCTTGCTTTTTCCCAAAATATATTACACTCGCGAACAGCTAAATTAGCACTTTCACTTACTGATAATTTCACTTCTCGTAAGTTATAAAATAACACTGCTAGTACTTGACGGTTTCAGGGAAGCTTAGAACCTACTATTTGGTGCTTCACGTCACCGACGAAAAATATTGGTTTTGTAGAGCTACGCAAACCTGACATTTTGAAACTAATAAAACGATACGTACTCGAACAAGGACAATGGGATAATGAGGGCGAGATCGGCGATTGAAAGGAGCATCCAGATTCGACAGGTTTCTGTGCCTGTCGGTGCAGGTTCATCTTCATCCCAGATATGATGTTGAAGTGGGTGATTAGACTAGTATTTGGGGTTGTTCGTTCATGCACGCACAGCGTGCACCTCGAAAACACATGATTCGACACAGGTTTGTAAGATAATTAGTGGCAAAAAAGTAGGAATCACAAGATGTCATTTATTAAAAATAACCAATCTTTTACAACTTAAACTTTTCCCCTATCCATACCTATTGTTCAATCGACTTCAAATTTTCACCAGACCTTCATTAGCCGTGCCCAAACAACTGGTGAAAATTTCAAGTTGATGGGACAAGAGGGAAGGATGGGGCGAATTTTTGAGTGTCCCGAAAATGGTTCCGATACACCGGATTCCATAATTTCAACTTGGGAGCCAATGCGGCACGGGTTAACGTCATCCTAGGGCGAAAATATTTTGCACACGGTAGTTTTAGACCAAAAAGAAAAAAATGGGAGGGTATGCGTTCAAAAAATTTGAAGTTGAAAAATAAGGGACACCCTAACACCCATCCCAAAGAATCTTTTGGTTTTCATAGCAGTTTTTACTGTAGCAGCCCCCAATTTTTCACCGATATTTGTTGAACTGTTCATAATTTTATCAGCTTCTACTTCCAATTGTTTATCAGCAAGATGCCTATCACTTGTTTTTTCATGATCCCTATAAAAAATGTCGTGTTGTTTACAGGCTTTATCAAGACTATTTATACCTTCATCACCTCTATTTAATCTCTTATCCAATTTAGTAAATGGTCCACAATATTGATAACCACCTGGGAGATGCATTTCTGGAATAACAGGCCCAAGTTTATTAAGAATAGTATTGAAAATACCAGAACCGTTTTTTATCATATTTTTGGGTAAATTATTAATAATTTTAATCAAGTATTCAGTTCCCTTGGGATTATCAATATCTTTCTCCAGTTGATCTTTAATGAAATTTATAATTCCCAATTTTTCATTGTGAAAATTATTATTTCCTGCCTGCTCTTGCGCATACAAATAGTATAGTCTTTGTTGAAGTTGATTCAAATTATCTATATATTTAAATTCTACAGGATTTTCAGTATATTTAATCAACCCAGTACCAATCTTTTTCTTTTTACTATACTCCCAGATTGGTTTTATGATTTCTTTCCATTTTTTACTAACACTTGATTTTGGTTGTTTAGATTCGGGATTATTATTTTGAAACATGCTATTTGTTTGAATGAGGATTTTTGTATAAGCTTTAAAGTCTTCATTAGTGTATTCATCTTTGGATGGAATATCAGAAGCTATGGGTTTTGTTAAGAGCTTCCATAAGCCTTCAGTACCGGAATATTTCATTTTTTCTATTTCAATATCATTTCCATTTACCCGTATCTGTTTATTTCCAATAAAGATATGATTTTTTAAAGGGTATATTCCAAATTGTTTATCGGGATGTAGAATATATAATTCTGCAATTGGTCCAATACCCAAAGGGCCTACTGAAGAGTTTGGTAATTTAACACTTTTTTGTAATATTAATTCCATTTCATCATCACTATCTACATTGTCACTTGAAAAGCTTTGATTTAATGTATCTTCAGTATCAATACCTTGGGCCTCGGTATCAACATCTTTAAAAGTAACTTTTTTAGGCGAACTGATAGCCAAGGGGTTAATTGTTTTTATTACAGGAATGAGTTCTAATTTTTTACCAAGATCTTCATCAGTCTGTTTCACTGCTTTTTCTACCTTATCTAATCGTGAAGTTATAGGTTCATAAGCCTTTTCTCTTGTTTCCTTATCAGATGCTTGGTTAACCCTTTCTTGTTTTGCTAATTTCTGTAAATTTTTCTTGAGTTTAATCGATTTATTAGCTTCAGCCACAGTCATGGGATTACGTTTTGGTTTTGTGAAAATTATTTGTTCATCTTCAGAGGGTTGATCAATCTTTTTGATTTCTCTAAGTTTCGCTTCTTTTTCTTTCATCACTTCATTTTGCGCTTCTTTGAATTTCTGTCTAAGCGCTTGTTGTACAGTAATTTTTGTTGTCATGTTTTTATTATAGGAAAAATTTTTTTTAAAATCGGTCAAACGTTAAAACGTTAAAACGTTCAAACGCTCAAACGCTTAGGAACGCTATTTTTGCGTTTTTAAGCGTTTCCCAAGGCGATGTTTTAAGCGTTTCCCAAGGCGATTTTTGAAGTTATCCATGTAGCGTTTTTATAGGGAATCCCTATAAAAAACAAACTTAAAATCTATATTTTTTATCTAAAATATTTCACCAAATTTCTTTCGGTAACGTCCGTTACTGCGTTTCTTTGTTAGGTCAATCGTTAGAAAACCAAAGTCCTCATCCCAACTAGAATAGCATAATTCTTTGAATTGATCATAAGTGAAATCACTTCCCACATATTCATCATAAATATCTCGCATGTATCTTGGTCCTTGTCTAAATACACTTAAAAAATTAATATTGTTTCTAATGAGTTGTTTATCAACTTTTGACCATGATTGTGTCAAGTAAACACACGAGATTTTCTTATGACGCCCTCTCACGTAATAATCTTTAATAACTTGTTGCTGTTGAACATTAACACAATCATCAAAAACTACCAAACTGTTCGACTGGCAATCATCTAGGGGTATAATCTCGTCACAATTACTGAAAAACTGCGCTATTTCCACACCATCTTTTGCAGAAATTATTTCATAAACTCTTCTCAAAATCTCATATGCATTCTGATCCAGAGATTTTGAAAAAATATATAGATAATGAAAGGGGATTCCCCATGATTTTGTGATGAGATTATAGAGAAGTGTTGTTTTCCCGCAACCGGAAGTTCCTACTATTAATGCTCTTAAAGGTAATGGTAACAGTTCTTTTCTAGCCTCTTTTTTATCAAACGGTATTGGGTCAACCTCGTACTCATCTTTTACTCGTGGTTTACTCATCTTTATTATACGAAAAAAATTTTTCCTATAATAAAAGCATGACTCTAATAAAGATTTCTGATAAACACCAAGATCTAAAAATAACTTTTGCTCAAAAAATTGTTCTAAATCCCAATAAAAATTATAAACTTGGAATAGTAAAGTTATTATTTACTTCACCTTCTCTTTCATTTCAAGTAAAAGATGTATTGATATCATTAAAATTGCTTATTACAGATGTATGGTATCATCACGAGTATGCGTTAGCTGGCACATTTACTGTTGAGACGTTTAGAAGAGAATTATATTTAAAAATAAAAAGTTATATATCTGAACTCATGGATGGATTTGAGAAGAATAAAACATTATATAAATCACAAATTGACACATTAAAAAAAATAAAACCTGAAAGTTTGGTTTTTAAAGTAGACTACACTACAAATCGTAATAGATTTTTTCTTAAATCTCCTGTTTTAATTGAAATTTTAAGTTTTGGAAATTTCTGTGAGCTATTTGATTTTAAACAATGTAAAACACCTGGGGATTATTTTGAAATTAATAAGGACTACTATTCTGAAGACAACCCAAAGTTAATCAAACCTATTTCGTTAATTGAATGGCATTGTAATATTATTGATTATAGTTTTGCTAATCATGATGAGCATTCCCATCTTCATAGCGAACATGAATTACTGCATGTATCTTTGATAGAGAAACAGATTCTCCCCAATACTATTTATATGGAAACAAATAAAAAGATTCTTTACAGCCCTATACGAGAAGGAATGAGAGATATTAAAGAGATTAAACTATCATGTAGAAATGAAAATGGAGATGAGCTACAATTTGAAAATGTTACAGTTTATTTGCATTTGATTGAAGAGTGAGAAGCTTCTTTTTTATGAGATATTTCTCATAAAAAACTTTTTTTCCTATAATAAAATGGATAATGATTTAACTGATCCTATTTACTGTCACAAGTGTAAAAAGAAAACTAATAATGTTGATGCTGAAAGAGTGCAAACTATCAACGGGAGATGGAGAGTGGCTGCTAAATGCTCAAAATGTAAAACCAATAAGAGTAAATTTATCACTTCGCCTGTGAAAGAAAATTCTGAAGAGTCTGTAGTGAAAGATCTGAATGATGATGAAAAATTATCTCTCGCTAAAGAATTACACAAGTCAATAAGAAATAAATTTCAAAAAAGGGCAATAATTACTAAAGGTATTGATGATTTGTGGGCTGCTGATTTGATAATCATGAAAAATTATGAAAAAGAGAATGATGGATACGGTTATATGCTTAATGTTATCGATACATTTTCAAAATTTGTATGGGTCTTACCCTTGAAGAAAAAGGATGGAAAAAGTGTTACTAAAGCATTTGAGAAAATCATAGAAAAGGCTAAATCACAAAATCATAAAGCTCCTAATTTTCTACATACCGATAAAGGTTTAGAATTCGAAAATAAACTGTTTAAGGATCTGTTGAAGAATAATGGAATCAAAATGTATCACACGGAAAATTTAGAAAAATCTGCAATTATCGAAAGATTCAACAGAACTTTGAATCAAAAAATGAAAATTCGTTTCGAGGTGAATGGAAATAAAAATTGGGTCGATATTTTACAGGAATTAGTTAATGAGTACAACAAACAAGACGTTCATCGTTCCATTAGAATGACACCTGCTCAAGTCGATGCGAGAAACGAAAATGAAATTCTGAGATATTTATTCAAAAAGAGTGGAAAAAATGTAAAAAAGAAATTTAAAATTGGAAATCGCGTGAGAATTACGAAATCAAAGAAAACGTTTGCAAACAAATACATAGCAAATTGGACGAAAGAGATTTTTGTGGTTTCTGGAATTCTACCAACAAATCCGATTACTTACAAAATAAAAGATTTAAACGACGAAGAGATTGAAGGATCTTTTTATAATGAGGAATTGCAAAGAACTGCTTTCTGAAAATAAGAAAAAATGAGGGGTAAGTTAAAAGGATCTCTCCAATAATAGACAAAAGAAAAAGGTGGGTGTGTACCATACACCCACCTTTAAGAATTCAAAAAAATGAGGGGTTAATTAAAAGAATCTCTTTTCTAATAAAAAAATGAATGATACGAGAAAGCATTGTAAAAAGTGCGACGTTAGCACTACTTATAAAAACTGGGCTAGACACCTAAAGTCTAAGCGCCATGGAAAAAACGACCCGGACCGGACAATGACTATCAGAAAACCTAGAAAAGCGAAACCTGTATTTTTAAATCCGAGGAAATTACACAAAGTATTTAATTTTAGTGAAAAAGTATTTGAAAAAAGCAAAGAACCGAAAACGGAAGTTGTTGAAAAGGAAACTGCATTTAAATCTAGATTAGTGACTTACGACATTAAAAATACGAAAGGATTTAAAGATGCTTCCAAATTTCTGAACAGTATTGAAAGAACCGCAACAGGTTTAATCAAATGGAAACTTAGAGAAATGGAACTAAAAGTTAATGTAGTTTTAATCGCAGAATTTAAAAAAGGGACAAACGAAAATAACATGGAGTATCAGGAACTCAATTTCAAAACTAAAAACGTAATAATATTGCAGTCGGCAGAAGTACCAAATTGTTACGTTGAAATGAAACAGAAAATTCTAAATGAAATGGAAACGTTCGAAATTAAAGGATCTCAATGGCAACTTCATAAAATCAAACATTTGGAACTGAACGTTAACAAGTACATTCCTTTGAGAGGATCATCTTTCATCCCACTCCCTAAGTTTCTACAAAGTAGGAAAGCAATTATAAATGTACAAAATAATGATAATAAATGTTTCCTATGGGCTGTTCTTTCGGCTTTACATCCTGCAGACCGCGATTCTGATAGAATAGGAAAGTACATAACATGGGAACATGAGTTTGATGAAGCGTTGAAAGATATCAGTTTTCCTATGAAACTTATCGATGTGAAAAAGTTTGAGAAAAGAACTAGGATTTCCATTAATGTTTACTGTCTGAATGAAGGAAATACTATAGTACCCTTGGAAATAACGAAAGATGAAAAGGAAAGGCACATTGACTTGTTGTACTTGAAAAACAAGGAAACTGAACATTATTGTTGGATCAAGAATCTTTGGAAACTGGTTGGCCATAGTCAGCTAACAAAGAATGGACACAAAAGATTTTTATGTAAAATGTGTTTGAATAGCTTTGGAACTCAGGTTAAATTAAACGAACATAAAGAATATTGCGGAGTTCATAAAGCTGTTAAAGTAGATCTACCAAAACCTTATGATAACATTTTGCAATTTGAAAATTATAGACACTCTTTAAAAGTACCTTTTACAATTTATGCAGATTTTGAATGTACGTTACAAAAGATTGATACCTGCAAACCAAATCCCGATGAATGTTATACAAATGCCATTCAAAAACATGAACCGTACAGTTTTGTTTACTACATGAAAAATGTCGAAGACGATAGTAGGAAAAACTATGTAGGCGATTATAAACTTGTACAATATTCTGGGCAGGATGTGGTAAAAGTATTTTACGAAAAAATAAAAAAGGATGCCATAATGGTGGCGAAAAAATACTATGACGTTAATATTCCCATGACAAATTTAACCGAAGAACAACAAAGAGAATACGATAGTGCTGAGAGTTGCCATATTTGTGAAAGAAAATTTAATGAACTTCCACCTATAATTGAAAATAGACATGATGTACTGAGAAAAACAATTAAACACTTTATCGATAAACAAAATGATGTTAAAGCAGATGAATATATTGAAGAATTAGAAGTTTCGAAGGAAAATATACCTGATAATTGTATAAAAGTAAGGGATCACTCACATTTGACTGGAATGTACAGAGGAGCGGCTCATTCGATTTGTAATTTAGAATATAAAAATCCAAAGTTTATTCCAGTATTTTTCCATAATCTTTCTGGCTACGATGCACATCTATTTATTAAAGAATTTGAAAAAGATAATTACGATATTAAACTTTTACCACAAAGTGAAGAGAAGTACATTTCCTTTTCTAAAATGGTAGCTTATAAAAGTAATGAACTCGATAAAAATGGCCACAAAAAGAAAAAGACTATAGAATTGAGATTCATAGATTCTTTTAAGTTTCTTTCTGATTCTTTAGATTCTTTAGCTAAAACTTTAACTAAAAATCAATTTAAGGAAATAAGAAAGTATTTCCCAAAAGAACATCTCGAACTAATTACTAGAAAATTAGCTTATCCAATATGAGTATATGGACTCTGTTGAAAAATATCGAGAAACTAACCTTCCACCTATAGAGAAATTCTACAGTGAACTCACTGGAGAAAATGTTAAAGAAAATGATTATAAAAATGCTCTAGAAATTTGGTCTACATTCAAAATTAAAAATTTGGGAGAATTTACAGAACTTTACAATAAAATTGATGTTCTTTTGTTAGCAGATATCATGGAAAACTTTAGAAATATATCTTTAGAAAAATATAAATTAGACCCCGCTTGGTACTATACAACACCAGGTTTCGCTTGGGACTGTATGTTGAGAATGACCAAACAAAAGATAGAATTGTTAACAGATTATGATAAGATTTTACTCGTAGAAAAAGGAATAAGAGGCGGAATTTCTCAATGTTCAAAACGATACGCGAAAGCTAATAATAAATATATGGGAGACCAATTCATCAAAGAAAAAGAAACTGTTTTCATTGAGTACTTGGATGCAAATAATCTTTACGGTTGGGCGATGAGTAAATTTTTACCTTATGGAAATTTTGAATGGAAAATGGATCTAGATAATTTCGATATACAATCCATTCCTGATGATTCGCCCAAGGGTTATATTTTAGAAGTTGATTTAAAATATCCTCAAGAACTCCACGATTTACACTCTGATTTTCCTTTAGCTCCTGAAAATAACTATGGTGATGAAAAACTATCAAAACTTTTATGCACGTTGTATGATAAGAAAAAATACGTTATCCATTACATTACGTTAAAACAGTATTTACAACTAGGAATGAAATTAGAAAAAATTCATAAGGTTTTAGAATTTGACCAAAGTGCTTGGTTAAAAATCTATATTGATTACAATACAAATCTTAGAGCAAAAGCCAAAACAAAATTCGAAGAAAAATTTTTTAAAGATATGGTTAATAGTGTATTTGGGAGGACAATGATGAATGTGCGTAAACATGTGGATATTAGGCTTTGTTCTGATGGATTGAAATTGGAAAAACTAATTTCAAAACCAAACTTTAAAGGTAGAACTATTTTTTCCGAAAACTTAGCGGCTGTACACATGAAAAAAGTAAATATCACATTTAAACAGCCAATTTTCATTGGTATGAGTATACTAGACATTTCCAAAACTTGTATGTATGATTTTTATTACAACACGGTTAAAAAACAATATAAAAGTGATGTAAATTTATTATACGGAGATACAGATAGTTTAATAATGGAAATAAAAACGGATGATTTTTATAATGATATGAAAAATATGTTGGATCATTTCGATACTTCCGACTACCCAAAAAATAATGTTTACAATATTCCACAAGTTAATAAAAAAGTGTATGGGAAATTTAAAGATGAGTTACAAGGTAAGATTATGGATGAGTTTATTGGACTTCGCCCAAAGTGCTACGCTTTAAAAATATTCGAAACTAATGATGTGAAGAAAAAATCTAAAGGAGTAAAGAAAAATGTCGTTAATAAAGGTTTAAGTATAGAGGATTATAAAAGATGCTTATTCTTTAAAGAACCAAACTATCAGAAACAGATATTATTCAAATCGAAAAAACACGATGTGACCACAGAACAACAGAATAAGAAAGCTCTTTCCGCTCATGATGATAAAAGATTTATAATGAAAAATGGCATAGATACTTTGGCTTGGGGACACTATAAAATAAACATAAGTAGAGACAAGTTTAAAACTCACCTTGAAGAAATAATAAAAGAAAACAATAAAAAAGACTAGTGTGTTATCTGTTAAATATGAGTAAGAAAAAAATAGGTTTTAAGTTTGTTTTTATAGAGATTCCCTATAAAAACGTAATAGATACTAAGTCTTTGAAAAGCATAATATTTACTCAAAGTCAATCAGAAAGGCATTTGTCTTTTTATCAGTTCCATTATAAATAAGTTTTTCAGGATGTCTTTCTGGATTGTTTCTAACGTGATTAAGAAGTCGACGTGAAATTCTTTTAGGTAAAAACAAACATATCTCTTCATCATCATAATCAATTTTAACGACAACGCTTTCACCATATTCCGAATTTTTTATAAAATTTTCCAAGATGGTATAAGTTCCTTTTTTAATATCCTTGAAAGATGAGTAGTTTGATTTTTTAGCGGCATTCTTATATATTTCAATCACTGACATTTTATTATAAAAGTTATTCTTTTAACTACCCCCCTCACTTTTTTTATTATCCACCCACTTATTCTTGTATGGATACTATCCTGTCTCCCATCCTACTAACTCCTCATTAGTGAAAACATCAGAGGGAGCTAAATTTCAAAAACTTTGACCCCTAAAAGGTTCTAATTTTGCATTTTTTCCTAATTTTTAGAGTTCACTAGAGTTTCTGATAAAAAATATTTTTAAAAAAAGTCACCCCCCCGAAAAGTCACTGTGTTAAAAAAGTTTTAACAGGGATCTAAGTCGCCTTTAACGTTAAAGTCGAATACAAGTCGAGAACATTTAAAAATTTCTTTTAAAACACAATTCCTTAAAGAGGGGGGGGGGGGTCCGATTTGGACCCACCCTCTTTAACGGTAAAGTCGAATACAAGTCGAGAACATTTAAAAATTTCTTTTAAAACACAATTCCTTAAAGAGGGGGGGTCCGATTTGGACCCACCCTCTTTAAGGAAAGTCACTGTGTTTAAAAAGTGTGTTCTGTTATTTTATGTTAAAAAGTTTTAACAGGGATCTAAGTCGGTTAATGAAAAAGTCACTGGTTCTGATGTTTTGTGTTTAAAAATGTGTTCTGATGTTTTGTGTTAAAAAGTTTTATCAGGGATCTAAGTCGGTTAATGAAAAAGTCACTGGTTCTGATGTTTTGTGTTTAAAAATGTGTTCTGATGTTTTGTGGTAAAAATTTTTATCAAGGATCTAAGTCAGTGCGCCAGGATTGGCTTTTGGATACTACTCATAGCAATGAATACAGTTTTGAGAACTGCAACTAATTCCCATAAACGTACTTCAACTAGTTACCTGTACAAACACTTCGATGTTCTCACTCCCAGAATGGCTTGTAATCATAGAATTATTTTATGTTAGTAAATAAACGCCTGCATTTATTTACGACCGACGCGAACAAATGCCAACTATGTCCTCCAGATACCACAGGCACATAATGATTTCTACTTACACTAGACAATTTCCATGGCTAGCTCCATCCAGCCCAATTTGAACAGTTACCGCTCCTATCCAAGACAGGAAAATCAACAGGAAAATTTAAAAAACCCTGCTGTTGAAAAAGCTTACTGTGAACGAACGGCTGGACGTACAATGCTCCGGGTGGTCTTAAAAAACTCCCAAGTTCGAGAACTATTTAAAACCGTAAAAAAATTCGAGGTAACGGCGTCCTGGAGATTTCAACCCCTATTTTTCACCCCTCAGGGATGACTTACGCATTAACGCCGAGCTTCGAGGACCAACTAGACCCCAAATGGGATCTATACACCGAATTTCGTCCATTTTGGCTCATGGTAACTAAGAAAAGTGCGAAGTACGGCGTACGGCGGAAGGAGAGAATTTTTTTCATTGCATTTTTTGATTCTACATACCTCGAAACGGAAACCATCAAATTTTGAGGAGGGATTAAAAACAATTTTTTGGTTTATTATTTTCAATAATGAACCATTGGAATTGAGCATGAAAAAAAAAAAAATTCTTACCCCCCCTCAAAATTTGATGGTTTACGTTTCAGAGTATGTAGAATCCAAAACTGCTATAAAAATATTTCTGTCTGTCCGCCGTTTTCATGCTCGATTCTAAAGGATTGAAAATGATAAACCAAAAAGAACATATAAACAGGTAGAATTGAAAACGCCCTCATTTTTTCGAAGTCGGATGAAAACTAAAAAAACCTAAAACCACAAAGTTCTCTGTTTAGGCTTATCAAGTGTAGAGACTTAGTAGAGACCCTAGGTTTATCATGTGACTACCAACTTTAGACAGGTACTAACCTATTGTAAAATCTCCACTGAATGTATAAGTTATCGTAGGCGTACCGCACTAGTTATGTAGATGATGATATAATATATAAAATAATATCCTAGTTCGTTAGAATTTGATGATATGGTGGCACCTCCGCAACAACTAGAGGTGGGTAGTTCCTGACTGAACTACTCTTGAAGAACTAATTCCGCCAACTGAACTGCTCCTCGACTTAGTTCACTCCACTGAACGATGGTTCACTAGGACCACAGAGTAGGAGAATCAAGAACCCAGTGTCTAGAGATGGATATTGGATGTAGTAAGGGGGGAACTAAAGGACTATCGTTCTGTGCATCTAAAGAACTAGTAACTCACAAGGCGAGTTAGTTCTTGTAGTTCATAGGAACGGTGGATACTACATGAGGAGTTGATGGTAGTATCCACAGAACGATAGTTACTACATTGTCATCATCAGATGTTGATATTATCCACTGAATGATAGTTCCTTTAGTTCAATAGGAGTCATTCACATGGGGTGAAACTACTTGAGGAGTTTCTAATCCACGGAACGATAGTTCCTTTAGTTCATTAGGAGCTGATAGTATCCACTGAACGATAGTTCCTTTAGTTCATTAGTAGCTGATCGTATCCGTTCATTAGGAAATTCAGGTAGGGTGAATTAGTACTACTTCAGGAGTTATAGTATCCACAAACCGATAGTTCCTTTACTACACATGAGGAGTTCATAAAATCCTTGAATGATAGTTCCTTTACCACACTGGGAGTCGACAATACCCACTGAACGACAGTTCCTTTATTCATTAGGACATTCAGATGGGGTGAATATTAATACTACTTGAGGAGTTTCTAGTATCCAGAACGATAGTTACTACGATAATGAGGAGTTTATAGTATCCACTGAACGATACTTCCTTTAGTTCATTAGTTGTACTTGTGTGATTGGAAAAGAAAAGGAACTGGAATGAACTACTGAACTAACTCAAACGAACTACTCCTTTCAAGGAGTGAACTAACTGAACTTGAGTCCCTCAAACGAACTACTCGTACCCACCACTAGCAACAACTGTTACCGAACAACAGTGATATAGCTGTCAAGGGAGAACCCTCATTACAGGCATAAGTTGCAATTCCGGCCCTCGGGCCACGAAGATGAGCATATTTCGCTTCACTAACCTGACATTTTGCCTCTCACACGCGAAAAGCAATAATAGGTAGTAAACATCACATCTCAGGGATGCAGGCAAAGGGGGACGAATCCAATGATAGGATGATACTTCACGATAACCGTCATAATCCTGCCCTTGAAAACGAATCCATGTGAAAGGAACGGGATGTCTTCCTCATGCCCCGGGCGGTTTCACCTATCATGAAATCATCTTTTAAATCCGACATCCATTAGACGGTACCTACACAGTTCTCGAACCAGTTACAAAATCAAAAGGGGGATTTTTACTCGTGTCACGGCTTAATTTCTATCATTTTTCGAGGTGAGGCCGTACGTTCTAAAAAGAAAAAAAGGTCACGGTTTTTGTTTTTGTTTGAGATGAAACGAAGGACGTGAAGTGGTTTAATTGATTTTTCATTCATAAGGAATGCGCTTCAGCATCCCTTTCCAATGCGAGCGTTGATGATCGTATAATCCGAAAGAGATGAGACGTACTGTTGCATCAATCACGGTAGGGATGTATGATACTTCGAAATGTATCGATACATATCGTATCGATATTTCTAAAAAGTATCGAAAAGATCAGGCCGATACTTTCAAAAAGTATCGATACATTCAAGTATCGATACTTTTTACAAACTCAAAATTAGAAAAGTTCCGGCCTCATGGATTGTGTTGTTTTGCGCCTTCCCCTTCCAGTGTTCCAGTTCCACCATAGAATAATTCTATGCCTGACATAAGTGCACAGTATCAGTTGAGTTGTTTCACGTTTCCAGTCCTACTAGATGCCGGACAGTATCAGTTGAATGAGTGATCATCTCCATTTTTATGTCAAGGTTGTTGACAAATGGTGGGACTTCAGGCATGGTAGCGATCAGGCTTTGTAGTCTTCTGTGAAACTTGGAAGTAAGAAAAGATCCTTGAAAAAAGTAACGGTGTCGATACCGCGAAAAAAGAAAAAGTATCCCGATACATTGCAAAAAAAAGTATCAAAAAGTATCGATACTTTTTCTTAAAAGTATCGATATTTTGAAGTATCGATACTTTTTATACATCCCTAAATCACGGTATAATGTTGAAAGAAGTTCGTCGAGATTTAACTTGAAGCGATATTAATATTTTATTAAATTAATACAACTCCTTGACAATTTACATTGTTGCAAGCTTTGAGCCCTACAGAATCGTGTTATTACAAAAATCTAGGCAATCATCACCTGTAATGGTGGCGCGTTCGCTTTCTCAGTGAGTGTTATCAAACGCGAACATCAGTAATGTCAGGCCAAATTTAATAGTTGAAGACTTGGTGACGTTCAGTATTTTCTAGGTGCAAACCGATTTAAAACAAATCATAACAAAATTTGGAGACACTTGGATTTCGCAGTGTAGACGTGGTTGCCAGGTTATAGACCACTACTATAGGCCCGTACTATGTATTACCTACATGTATTACCTGTATGTGATATATCTACAGGGTGATTTCTAACAAGTCCGACGAAAAAATCGAGTGAAATTTCACGTCAAACGAAGAAGAATGCAGAAACACGGGCTTCCAAACATCATAACGTGAGTGGAGACATCGTTGTTTGAAGTTTTTTCGTCGACACAAATGAATTTGATTTTCTCCTCTATTTACTCACGTTTTTCTATTTTTGACCTCATTTTTGAAAAACTAAATTAAATCCGAGGTTTTCACAGAAATGCAAGGTTCTCATCTCTCCATTTATTCTTTCTGGGTATTTACTACAAGATACCTTCTCTGGTTCACATGAATACCATGTTACATGCAAAAACCTTTAATTTTGGCGAAAAGTTTTCGAATTTCGTTTTGTTAGCGAATTTTCAGTAAAAATGATGCTATTGCAAAGGGTCCAAAATTTTCAGAACATTAATTTTTAGAATTTTATTATAGGCAAGTCCTTTTCAGAGCGTCCTGAATTCATCCCGATTTGGAAAAAACAAAAAACAAAGGCAAATCCTTTCCAGAGCATCATGAATTCATCCCGATTTTGAAAAAACAAAAAACAAAACACATATGTATTTGTTTATGTTATCGCGAATAATTGATATAAACTCACTAGAAGTGGTATGAAAGGGTGAGTAAATACAGAAAATGATCAGTTCAATTGTTTTTCATATACAATAGTGGTCAAATTTGGATTTTTGGGGGTCAGTTAAGGGGTAAATTCAATAATAAGTTACCTGACGTTGTGTGGGATGGTCAATCACGACAGAAAGAGAGGCTATTTCGAGGATAACAATATACTATTTTTATCAAAAAAGAGTGAGTAGGACCAATTTTATCTAAAAATTGGTCAATTTGACTTTATAAGGGTCAAAAATCGGTAAAAATGGCTAAAATCACGAAAACATTGTATCATTTTGTGAAAAGTGGTATGGTTTCTCGCTATACCATATTTTTACACAATAACACGAATATTTCTTTGAAAATTCGCTCTAATAGCCATGCTGCATGACCGGTTTGGGATTCACACTTCATTTTCTCCCGTAAATGTCACTGTAGAAAAAAATGGAGTACACCGTCGGAAAGCTGAGATTCTGGAGAAGTTTTGCGGAGATCTGCTAAGCGCTAGAGGTATTTTCAGTGCACCTACTGGTTTTTCGAATTTTTCGCAGAACTGCCATTTTCTTGTTTTGTGTAAGTTTGAGCCTCTTAACGTATTATTTTTTGTAAGTTCTAGCAAATGCTGGTGGTCGAATATAACGTGAAATTTAATGTAGTTTTCAAAAAAGGGGTCAAAAATAGAAAAACATTGGTAAATAGAGGAGAAAATCATGAGTTTGTGTGAAATAACAGTTTTCTTTCAGTTTTCTTTTCACATCGAGTTACATCGTGAAGATGACGTCCATGTTGTAGCATAATATTTATTTTGGACGTTTCAGGGTGAAAGGACAACCAGGTGCCTGACAATGCCTCGGAAGCCGACGGTAATTTGGTGAGAATGGAAATTGGATTTGGTAGGTGGCGTAACGACGGTTCATCCCTCAAAGGAATTCTTATCGACGAGCCGATTAATGGCTTCGGTCATCAGTCGTGATGATGCAACGAAACACATTAACGGGGTATTAATTAAATCTCGTACATAATAACCTGGCACATCCACCGTCCACACCAGATGAAAGAGGATCAACCCCTGGTAGTCATATACTAGTTTTGTAATTAGAAAAGTAGTAACAAATTAGTAAAGTAGGAAAAGTTAGTAGAAAAGTATTAGTGATTGTTCGTTACTGACGATGGTTGACTACACTGGTGGACGATACCAGTGTAGTTTTCGCGTTTTTTCGTGTATTATTGGAAATAAGACTATTTTGTGATTTGTTCGTAGAAAAGTAGCACTGGGACTGTGCTAGGCCAGTTATACTTTTCGATTTCTAGTGCTCTCACAGACATTGCAGGATTGGCGACAGAAAACAGCCTGTTGATGCCCCAGTAATGATGGTATCAGTAACTGACAGCATGAGTACCTATATGACTAGCTCACTATTGGGGTTGGCATGGAAAAGTGTAGTTAATAAAAAAGAAAAAAAAATTATTTGAAGAAAACCTACTTCGAAAAACGCACTAAATTCATAAACTTTTTTTAAATTAAAATTATTTAAAATACCTAATCTATTGATCGAACTAAACACCAAAAAATAAAATAAAATTTAAAACCTACTTCAAAAAATCTATGTAAAACTTTTTTTAATTAAAGAATAATTTCTATGCCGAACAAACGTCATTTATTCAAAGCCGATGTACAACAAGTTTTTGAATTTTGACTAAAAACTCCACACAAAGCCTTCATTTTGTATCCCTTGTTTTTTAAAATACGTTTTAGTTGAAATTTGGCGCCGGCTTGAAAAATTTTTGTATCGGTTTTGAATAAACTGTGTACCTAGGTACTTTTTTCAGCATAAAAGTTATTCTTTACTTTTTAGTTCGAAAAAGTGGTTTGGTTTTCATGTTAAATTTAGCTTAAAAGTTCTCTACAAGTGCAGCTTCTTCTGAAATCATTTTTATTATTTTCAGCAATGCACCTTTGGAATCGAGCATGAAAAAAACAATTTTAACCTTTCCCCCTGCTCAAAAATTTTTGTTGACATTATTTGTTTTTGTAATTTCACGATGGTAGAGAATTTATGGGTGTTTGTAGAGATTTTCTATGTTTATTAATAAGTAAAGGGTTTGTGCGAAATAACACTAAGATGTCAAGGTTAGTTGGGTAACTCATGACCTGAGCGAACGGAGCCATCGTGGTTTGGTTTTCATGTTAAATTTAGCTTAAAAGTTCTCTACAAGTGCAGCTTCTTCTGAAA
This sequence comes from Leptopterna dolabrata, assembly GCA_954871275.1. NCBI lineage: Eukaryota > Metazoa > Arthropoda > Insecta > Hemiptera > Miridae > Leptopterna > Leptopterna dolabrata. The sequence goes on along the minus strand of OX940989.1, from coordinate 4,290,775 downwards.
TCATTTTTATTATTTTCAGCAATGCACCTTTGGAATCGAGCATGAAAAAAACAATTTTAACCTCCCCCCCCTGCTCAAAAATTTTTGTTGAAATTTGTTTTTGTAATTTCACGACGGTAGAGATTTTATGGGTGTTTGTAGAGATTTTCTATGTTTATTAATAAGTAAAGGGTTTGTGCGAAATAACACTAAGATGCCAAGGTTAGGTGGGTAACTCATGACCTGAGCGAACGGAGACATCGTGTAATGCTAATCGCAAGGTAATGGACATGTATAACCGCTACGAACGGTCTGAACGAGAAGAGATATTTTTAGCATCTCGACGCACATGAAGATGCAATGCCCCCGCGTAAAGTAGTTTATAAACAGAGAGTAGCGACTGTGGTAACTGGCTGTTGAGTCATCACCAGCCTTGGAGACGATGGCATCTTCCAGTTTCACAAGAGCTCGTCACCGGAGCTCCCGTTTTTAGCATACAATGGCGAAGGAGCCGCGAGGTAAATGATCCGATGGCAGAAGCTATTAGCATTTAGTTTGAATGAAAAATTGGGATCGTACGGCATAAATAAATACCTCAGTACAGTAAGACCCCCATTAACCGACGCTCGACTAACCGACCAAAACTTCTCTCAAACTGACCCTCTGTTAACCGACGTTTTTTGGTTTATTATTCTCGATAATGAACCTTCGGAATCAATCACGAAAAAAAAAGTTAACCCTAAGGTATTAAGGTTTTAAGTTAAGGTATTTCACGTTTCCGTATGCGCAGACGAAAGCTAAAGTACTTTTACAGTGATTTTGGTATGGGACTATCTGTTAACCAACCCGGACCTATTATTATTTTCAATAATGAACCTTTGGAATCGAGCATTAAAAAAAGTTTAAGCCTCCTTCCGTTTCAAGGTATGTAGAACCCGAAAATGCAATAAAAAAGCTGCAAATTATTACACAACGGTTTATTATTTACCTGTATAGATGCCCCTTCTGCGTAGATCACTGTTTTCTGTGGTCAATACCCTCGAGCTCACCCAAGGAAAGACCAAAATCGAGTACTGGAGCCGCTCCGGAATTAAAGTTTCCTACAAATGCGTGGGATTCCGTAATTCAATCATTAATAATTTTGTAGTTATTCATGAAGCATAAGGCAAATAATAAACCGTTGTGTAATGATTTACCTGTATAGGTGCCCCTTCTACGTAGATAGTGTAATGAACCATTGTGTAATAATTTGCCCATCAATAATAATTCGACGGTTGTTCAAGTTGCAAAAGTACCTATTAATAAAATCCAGCCTCTTCTAGGTAGATGAACTGTTGTGTAATAATTAGCCGTTATGTAATAATTTACCAGTGTGTAATAATTTGCCGTTGTGTAATAATTTACCATTGTGTAATAATTTACCATTATGTAATAATTTACCCATCAATATTACTTCAAATTTTGTTCAGTTTTCAAAAGTACCTACCAAAAAATCCAATAGATCCATCATTTGTCAAATGAAATAATATCGCAGAACAACCAACTCGACTTCATACAGCCATCCTTGATTATAATCAGGTGCTCCCTAGTGATGATATCCGGGCCGGATTTATACCGTTTGGTTCACGATCGTGTTGACGAAGCTTTTTGGTGCAAACGAACCGCTGGTCGAACAATGCTCCGGGTGGTCTCAAAAAAATTCTTTAGTTCAACATCAATTTAAAAACGCTGCAAATCCCTGCACAACGGTTTATTATTTTGTATAGAATACCCTCCTGTTACAGATCACAGCTCTATGTATAGATAACCCTTCTATATAATATGATATGTACTATTCTATTATATACATATTATGTAGATCGCAGACCCTCCGTAGGTTAGTACCTAACCCCGTACTCGTTACTAGGTACCTACCTAAATCACGAGTTAAATGTTGCTCAAATAATTCTGCCGATGACAAACAGTACCTAACAAAAAAACCAGTCATGCAGCATGACTTAATGAGCGAATTTTCAAAGAAATATTCGAATTAATGGCTATGGTTTTGAATAAAGGAAAACTTCGGTCTAAAATTTGGTTTTCTATGTATATTCTCTTCGTATTTATTTTAATTTGTACGTTTTGTCCATACTGATTCTACCGTTTTGGGTTTTGGGTAGGTTTTGCGCACTTTAAATGCTCTAATTTAAGAACGGATTTAGATATCTAAAATCCGATTTCACCATCGTGTTCAGCGTGCAAAAACCTTTAAAATGAGGGGTCACTTGTTAGAAAATAACATTTTGGGGATTTTTGGGTAATTTTTGCGCACTTTAAATGCTCTAATTTGAGAACGGATCAAGATATCTAAAATCCGATTCCACCATCGTGTTCAGCGTGCAAAAACCTTTAAAATGAGGGGTCACTTGTTGGAAAATAACATTTTGGGGATTTTTGGGTAATTTTTGCGCACTTCAAATGCGCCAAAACCCTCCTTAGAGTAGGCCAATTTCGCCCATCTTCGAACTTAGCCTTTCGATTGCCAAGATAGATTTTTTGTGCAAATTTGAGCTGTTTATCTCAATTCTATCGAGAGTTATCGTCTGGAGTGACACATATATATATATATATATACATATAAAAAAGTGTTAAATTTCAGGAATCGTTTTAGAATGGTCTGAAACGGATTTCTATGAAGAAAATTTCCAAAAATTTATATTATTTAAATTTCGAAGCCATTGCAATAGCTTCATTTTCTTTGAAAATTCGCTAAAAGAAACACACATAATGAAGTTCTGAAAAGAAATTGTTGATGAGGAGTGAAAAAAGTTGCAAAAGTACCTACCAGCAAACTCCAGCCCCTTCTACGTAGATGGTATAATGAACCGTTGTGTAATAATTTACCGTTGAGTAATGATTTACCATAGTAATAATTTACCCATCAATAATACTTCAACGTTTGTTCAAGTTTCACTACCTACCAACAAACTCCAAAAGAGCCATCATTTTTCAAGCGAAATAATATCACAGAACAACCAACTCGACTTCATACTCCGCCAATATAATCAGGTGATCCCTACCAATGATTGGCCGTATTCACAAATTCCTATTGTGGGCGCGTCTCTGGTTACGAGATTTGGTTTGAATTGTATACAATTTCATTCACACTGGAGTCGAAAATGCCTGTCGGTGCAAACTTTGGGGCCTTACTGTGAACGAACGGCTGGACGTACGACGCTCCGGATGGTCTTAAAAAAATTGCAAGTTCAAAAACTATTTAAAACCGTAAAAATATTCACGTAAAAAAATGGTATAGGCGTTCTGAAAATTTCAACCCCTATTTTGAACCCCTTAGAGATGACTCACAGTAACGTCGAGCTTCGAGGACCAACTAGACGCCGAACGGAACCTATAACCCGAATTTCATCAATTTTTTTTCATGGTAACTAAGAAAAGTGGCCCGTACGGCGTACGGCGTACGGCGTACGGCGGACAGACAGAAATATTTTTATTGCAGTTTTGGATTCTACATACCTTGAAACGTAAACCATCAAATTTTGAGGGGGGGTAAGAATTTTTTTTTTCATGCTCGATTCCAATGGTTCATTATTGAAAATAATAAACCAAAAAGTTGCGAAAGTACCTACCAACAAACTCCAGCCCCTTCTACGTAGATGGTATAATGAACCGTTGTGTAATAATTTACCGTTGAGTAATGATTTACCGTAGTAATAATTTACCCATCAATAATACTTCAACGTTTGTTCAAGTTTCACTACCTACCGACAAACTCCAAAAGAGCCATCATTTTTCAAATGAAATAATATCACAGAACAACCAACTCGACTTCATACTCCGCCTATATAATCAGGTGATCCCTAGCAATGATTTCATCTCCGCCAAATTTCCTATTGTGGGCGCGTCTCTGGTTACGAGATTTGGTTTGAATTGTATACAATTTCATTCACACTGGAGTCGAAAATGCCTGTCGGTGCAAACTTCGGGGCCTTACTGAGAACGAACGACTGGACGTACGACGCTCCGGATGGTCTTAAAAAACTCGCAAGTTCAAGAACTATTTGAAACCGTAAAAATATTCACGTAAAAAAATGGTATAGGCGTTTTGAAAATTTCAACCCCTATTTTGAACCCCTTAGAGATGACTCACAGTAACGTCGAGCTTCGAGGACCAACTAGACAGCGAACGGAACCTATAACCCGAATTTCATCAATTTTCTTTCATGGTAACTAAGAAAAGTGGCCCGTACGGCGTACGGCGTACGGCGTACGGCGGACAGACAGAAATATTTTTATTGCAGTTTTGGATTCTACATACCTTGAAACGTAAACCAGCAAATTTTGAGGGGGGGTAAGAATTTTTTTTTTCATGCTCGATTCCAATGGTTCATTATTGAAAATAATAAACCAAAAGTTAAAAAACCATAAATACCCTTATATCGAAAGTTTTCCAGCTACGGCGTTATGAAAATTTCAACCCTTATTTTTAACCCCTTAGAGACGACTGACAGTAACGTCGAGCTTCGAGGACCAACTATACCCCGAACGGAACCTATAACCCGAATTTCATCAATTTTGTTTCATGGTAACTAAGAAAAGTGCGTACGGCGTACAGACAGACATTTTTTTTGTTGCATTTTCGGATTCTACATACCTTGAAACGTAAACCATCAAATTTTGAGGGGGGGGGGTTAGCATTTTTTTTCCCCCTGCTCGATTCCAAAGGTTCATTATTGAAAATAACGAACAAAAATTTCTTTCTGTCCGCCGTACTTCGCACTTTTCTTAGTTACCATGAATCAAAAATTGATGAAATTCGGGTTATAGGTCCCGTTCGGGGTCTAGTTGGTTCTCGAAGCTCGGCGTTACTGCCATCTCTAAGGGGTTAAAAATAGGGGTTGAAATGTTCAGAACGCCGTAGCTGGAAAACTTTCAATAGAAGGGTGTGGTTTTTTTAACGTTTTTAAATTGATCTTTTGAACTAAAGCATTTTTTGGGACCCCCTGTGGGTCGTCAGATCCTTGTAACCGGCATTATCACACGAGCTGAGTAGAAATTTGGTGGGTAGAATACGTGGGTACGTGCGGTGGTGCCTGGATGGTCCCATTCGAATTCCACCAAAATCGGGTAACCGTCCGTCAGGCTCGAAGATTTTCACACCTGTGTGCCGCTGTGGTGGCAGTTATTTTCTAAACTGTTGTGCAATATATTTCCGACTTGGAGAGAAAAGAGACGTTTTGACGGGGCTTTTGAACTTTCGAACAGATTAGGATTCAAGTGAGAAAATACTGACAGACCTCGTTGAGCTGTCCACGAATCTTCGTATTAAGTCTTCAAATATCCGTTGAGACGTGAGAATCCGAGAGAAAAAAAAATCCTAATTTTTCAAAGACCGAAAAAAGGGAAACGTGTGAACGTGAAAGGTAGCTTGGACGTTTTTTAAAAAGATATATTATGACATTGATGAGCCTTGGAAAACAGTCTTCGGAGTTCGTGAGGTGAATTGAGTCGAGCCCAGGCCAGGTGTATCCAGAGATGGTAGGATGCAGATGAGAGTTCGCGGGTCAAGATGCGGTCTGTTCTAATGAAGGCTTCCCAAGGACGGAGTTTGAAAATTAACCCCGTTGAGTTATTGCTCCAGCTCGAGGGCCTTTGCGTAATGAGCTGGGAACGAGTCTATTCGGAGACGGCTGGTATCGCGGGTTGGAATTTGGATCGGGTAAATAGGAACGGGAAACTCATAGGATACCCCCAGCCAGATATTAAATTAACGTTAATTCCGATAACTCGCTTTATTTCCCCTTAAAGGTGGTTTCACACCGGACGATAACATTGTTGAAAACATTGTTATTAGCGTTTTTCAGAAAGTTTCCTCCTTCTACACCAACGTAACATTATTGACAGCAATGTTGTCAACATCGTCAAAGAGGAATTGTTGGTAACATTGTTAAGGCGTACGAAAAATGTTGGCAACAATTCTTCCCCCGAAATGTTACTGGATACTTTGCTACTAACATTTCAAATAACAATGTTATTTTTTCAGTCAACATTGTCAGCAACAATGTCACTAACATCGAGTTTTGTTATCGCCCACTAACAAAATGGGATTCTTTGGAAACATGTGGTTCACAGGTTTTGGAGTTATTCAAGGGGTGGGGAAAGGGCGCCAAACTGTGTTTCACACTTTGCAGTCTGTGTTTCACACTTGTCCAGGTATTCTAGCTTTCACGTGTTGACGCGTACTTTTGCTTTGTTGTGGCGTGTTTATTGATTTTTGTTATCCTGGTACGTGTTGTTGATGTTTTGGTTGGTGAAATGAGTTGGGATAAAGACGAAGTGCTAAAACTCGTTGAAGAATATCGAAAGCTACCTTGCCTGCGGGATGTTCAGGCCCCTCAATATAAAGACAAACAGAAGAAAGAGACGCCTGGAAGGTTTTGGGAGATCTATTGAATCGTGATTGGGTTGAAGTTGAAAAAAAAAATGTAGAGTTTGATTGGGCAATTTCAACGTGAATTGAAGAAGATGAAAGGACATTCTGGCCAAGGGGCTTTCGGAGGACACTCGGGAAAATCCCTTGAAACTGTCCAGCTTCATCGCGTTTAAATTCATCAGAATTTCATCCTCTCGGACATCCTGACCGCTGGCCCTCTTTACCAAGTAGGGCCGAACCCATATTCTCTTTCGTCGCCTAGCTGTACACAAAACCACAACGCAAGCGGCAGCAGTAGCTAGATCACCCATGGTCACTCCGGAATGAACTGTAGATGATCGCCCACACCAAGATGTTATTACTACGAATGTTATAAACATTGTTGATAACTTTGTTAACAAACTAGACTTAAAAAAAACAGACAGAAGAATTGTTATTAGCAAAAAGTTGATGACATTGTTAATGTTAATCACAATTTGTCTAGATCGTCTCTTCTTGTTCACTAACATTTTTGTTATCAACAATGTTTTGCTAGTACACTGTTTCCTGCTGACATTTGGTGTGAAAGCACCTTAAGGCCCCCTCAAACTGTCAAAAGTTTTACGCAAAAAACCGGTAAACTCCTTTTTTGCGCATAAATTTCGACAGTGTGAGGAAAGTTTTGTACAAAACAACTCACGGGGGCAATATTCGATCTGAATGGCAATTTCCTATCTGGATAGGAATTTTTTTGGACGCTCGTCAATATATTGGAGGTTCGTCAAAAGTTTCAGAGCAATGTATAGGTATAGGTATAGGTACAGGTACAGGTTCAGGTACAGGTACAGGTACATACACAGTTATAGGTGCAGGTACAGGTACAGGTACAGGTGTAAATACAGGCACAGGTATAGGTACAGGTACAGGTATAGGTACAGGTATAGGCACAAAAATTCACACAGGTATAGCTACAGGTATAGGTATAGGTACAAAAATTCGCACAGGTATAGGTACAGGTATAGGTATATGTATAGGTACAGGTATAAGTGTACGTACAGGTGTAGGTGTAGGTACAGACACAGGTATAGGTGCAGGTACAGGTACAGGTACAGGTATAGGTGTAGTTACAGGCACAGGCATAGGGGCAGGTACAGGTACATGTACAGGTACAGGTACATGTACAGGTATAGGTACAGGTATAAGTGTACGTACAGGTGTAGGTGTAGGTACAGACACAGGTATAGGCGTAGTTAAAGGTATAGGTGCAAAAATTCGCACAGGACATTTGCGTTAATTTCTTTTTCTTAGTTTTGGTAGTGTGACTGAATATTATGATGAAAGTTTTATGAAGTGAAGGTACCTATGTGTCAAAATGGGATTGTGTGTGGCTATCGCAGAATCACCCAACTTCTTTATTGGTGGGAAAGACGATCTCAAAACCTGGCTGATTGGAAGCATTGGAAAAATTTGTTTCAGTATTAGGATTAAGAAACACATCCGTGACCAATAGAAAATCAGAAAATAATTCATTTCTAAAGGCAATAAGAAAAATTCGATAAAATAATGTGATAATACATACCTACTAAATATAAGTTCGATTTTTCAATTATGTGTACTTTATGTCAATTCTATACTATTTTATACCATGTTCTATTTTTATTTTTATAGGTACAATATTGGAATTTATTTCACACGCTCATCCGTGCAACTAAAGTTTTGTGCAAAAAATGTAGAAAGTAGATGGACCCCAAGATTCTAAGATTTTTGCGCAAAAAACACGAGCAGTGTAATGCCTCCACCCGTGTTCAATATTATTGACTACTTTTTTTGCACAAAAATTGGAAAACAATTGATCAGAGGTTACATCAGAGGTCCCAGCTATATTGGACGGGCCATAGCTAAGAACGAACGTGTACTTCACTCATAAGTGCTCCGCGGACCATTTGATAATACGTTTAGACTATTTCAGGACAGTAAACCCCCTTCGTGATCTTGGTTGAACTCTGAAATATGTACCATTAGTGGATCATAATTAAAAGGTGAATAGCAAACATTACTGAACCCGAATATAAATTACTGGGCAAGAAATGTTCGAAGTATCTATGAGCCCAATTTAAGGAAGGGCCATCCTGGCGGTTTCACGTGTCCATATTCACCTAAAGAAAGAATTTGGGATTGATTACGTGCTATTTTCGTAGGTGTAGCAACATATTTGGAGGTCTATGACACGAAAACGAAGGTACAGCTCGTGTCTTTCAGAAATTATTCAACTCGTCGTGAACGACGCTTCCTTCTGTTCGAATGGGTAACTTTTTATCGGGCAGCAATGCGTTCACTTTACGATCGTGTGTGCGGTTCTTCGTGAGGTTTTTTAAATCGTGATCCCTTTCACGTGGTGTTACTGATACTGAAAGAACCTTCCTGGTGAAATTGTGAATGAGGAGTGTGTCGTAGAAAGATCTTGGGGCCTCTGATGCAAATACCTTTCGCTACTTGTAAGGCAAACGAACACTTACCCAAGTCAAGTCAAGTAATATTTATGTACTTGATTACCTTTATCTGGTATCTATCGATTAGGTAGTGTCAAGTTTGGAACGGTAAGTTCTGGAATTTTAATTCAATTCAACGATGGAAATAGTCAGAGTTCAGACCACAACCATAGAGAGAGATTATTCAGAAATGTCTTCGGAGACGCCTTCAAGAAAGATGACAGAGTCTGCCACGGTTTGGTCAACTTTAAACGATCAACAATCCACGTTTAAACCTTTTCGAGGGAGAAAATGGACCCGGAAGCTTAGAAAAATCGTTTGAAGCGAAGGAGTATTGTATTTCGAATTACAGGCATCATCTTCTTCCAGGAGCATCTGAGAAACGTGTGACCGCATGATGGGCCCGGCCATTAGATCACCCGGCCAAGAAGTGGAAGGCCGCGAGTGGGCGGCTAATGCGTGGTTTTCATTGTCAGCTTCGACCGCTGTGGTTTTTAAAAACGGCAACCTTTTCCCCTCTTTAAGAAGTTCACTTCCAGCACAAAATGACCCATCAAAGACGAAGATGCAACCCTTCTGCGCAGGTGGGAGTGGGGGTAGCCGTGACGTCAGCCTCGACGCTCGATCCCCTTCATACCCCACAAACCACCTTCAGATTAAGAACTTACTCTCCATTTCAGATTATTTTTGATGTTTACTTTTTCCAAACCTTATTATTTTACTCTATTCGGTTTTTTAATTTCGTTTTAAATTCTTGAACAGTACAATTTATTCGACAGTTCAATTTTATTGGACAGTTCAATTTTATTGGACAGTTCAATTTATTGGACAAAGCTCCTCACTTTTGAGTTTGGCCCATGGTAAAATAAACCGTTCGTTTCGTTTACTTGCCTTTTCAAATTACGTACTTGGGGTAAGATGATATACTGCTTATTATGAAGTAAAACATCGGAAAAATTAGGCTGGACGCTAGGTTGTCCTTCCATCAAGCAGGATACCTACCTTCAAGTTGCTTGTTTCATGAAATATCTCTTGGTTTACTGGGTATTAAATAAAAAAGTAAATACATGAAATAATATCTAAGCGAAAAACTACAGGATAAAAATAGAAATAGTCTATTTCCACGTCAAACTAACAAACTGTAGACCGGTTTCAGTTTTTACACCATCATCAGTACACGATAGAAAATTTTTTATCCTGATTTTTATCCTGTAGTTTTTGCTATGGATTTCCACTACTCCGCCGCAAGTGATTTAAGTTATAATATCTAAGGCAAATAAATAAAGGTTGGATGCTCACACATGTGTATATTCACTAAAGACCGTAAGAATATGCGTACTGAGCATGAAAATATAATATACTTGCATAGAAACCTCACTTTCGACCCCATTCTGACACCCCACCAACGTAATTTAGCTACGAACTAAAATCACTAGCGAAGAAATCGTGGAAATCCATTTTAAAGAAAAACGGAGTTATTGAGAAAAAAATAGTCTATTTCCACTAATACACGAAAAACGTGAAATACACTGTTATACCGGTTTCGGTGATCGTCCATCGACGATAGTTTGATAATCGAAACCGGTATAACGATGTTTTTAGCGTTTTTTCGTGTATTAGTGGAAATAGACTATTTTTTTCAGTCGTTTTTCTTTGTAATTTAGCTGTTAAACCTAGAAAATGTTGTACCCATTGACATATTTTTTGCTTTCGATTAGTCAAATCAAACGCGATCGAGCTCAAAATCAATAGGCATGATCTTGACATCTTACCGGACACTGGCACAAAACCCACCTGTTTTGGTCCTCTTTTACGGCAGTTATCGTTGAAAATCGAAAAAGTAGAAAACCCACAATAACTCCCTTATTTTTCCATCTAAAAAACTCGTTTTCATCTCAAACTGAAGAATTTGACGAAAAAAAGAAAAAAAAAGAAAAAAACTTGAGAAAGAACGTGTTATGAGGAAGCTATGACCATAAATTTTTAAATTCCAACATACATACGTACATACAGAAGGAGCGATATAAGCGGAAAACCGTCTAGAAAATCGTTCTGAGCACTTCTGAACAAGATTCCGCGGTTTTCTCGAACACATATTTTTGACGGTATCACCATACTTCCATTCCTATAATAGGAACATGGCTGAAAAAACATATTGAATGTTAAAAACCGTATTCATGTTCAAACTAAGCCTACGTATCCTCTGAGGATCCTCAATATAGAATTTCTGTTATGCTCTGCTATGCCGTCATATTTCAATGTAAACCTTAAAACTCACCCTGACGTATAGTAAAGTAACAGAGCGATGTTGTCGGTCAGCTCTTCATCGCGTTAACCTTTGATCTCGTAGGTTCTCAAGAAAAACGAGCGAACGTGCCTCACTGCCGGGTCGGTCCCGTCCCACGCACTGTGTTTCACAGGACCCCGCCTTTATCGTTAGGTGTTTTTCAGACGTTACGTGAACTCTCCTTAAATCACGGTTAAACCCTTATCTCGGGGCTAAGTTACGAGTGTTCTTTTCGGAGCTCCACATCACTTCAAAAGGTTGACGGTATTGTCCGTACGTCTGACGTAAGTTGTGTGGAACGCTTAACTGTATCATACAGCTTCAAATGGCCACCATCATTAAAATGCACTTGACCAAACCATCAAAATACAAAAGTTCCTATAGATTTTCAAAGCATCATGTCGAGACAAATATGGCCACGTTTTTTTTGAAGACTGACGTTCAAATCAAAGGTCAGTCACCATATAACGTGGTAATATATAATTAAGTAAATAATGGGAAAATAATAAGGTCATCAAGTGCAGTCTCTGCGCAACAGCATCTCTTCACCTCCTTCTTCAATTCCCTTCTTTTCACCATATTTCTCCCTCTCCATTTATCTACCTTAATTTTACTCTTCCTTCTCCATTCTTTCATCTTCTCTACCATTATTTTCTTTCCTCTTCACCTTCTTCTTCAATATCTTCTTTTTGCCACCTTCTCCTTCTTCATTTTCTATTGAAAATTGTTTTTCTGTTTTCTTTTCCCTTTCATTTAAATTCTGTGTTACTTTTATAATAAAACATATCTATAAGTTGCTTTGAGCTTTCCAAAGCTAGGCGGGAACATTGTTCCAATTTTGGAAATAAAGTTATTATTATTATTACAGCAGACTCACCAGTGCTAGTCGATAGTCACAGTGGACCTATATGCACCTGCAATATCAGGAACGAATTTTATGCATCCAGTTGAGTGAACTCCGTGTTTCAATTTAATTTACACTTTCTGTAGTTTGCAGTCGTCCTGAATGGTTTATTCGGAGATTTGCCACATAGGAGACACGCGAGGTATAAGTACTCCAATAAAACTTATGGAACCCCTGAATGCTTTCAGATAAGCCCAGGTTAACGGAAACCTGATGAGAAGTTGGACAGTAAAGAGAAAAACATAAATGTCAGATCTCGTATTGGTGATACTTATATACCTGTTAACGAATGAAGTTGAAAGTTGTCGTGGTGCCTGCACATTGTGGTACAAAGATTCAACAGCCTTCTCTTTTTAGATTTAATATTTAGGTTAATCGGTTGAATATAGCATTTTCCTTTTTAATTAAACCTTTTACCAAATGAATTGAACCTTTTCCCAAATGAGTTATACCTTTTGCCAAAATAATTCATCTTTTTCCCAAAATAATTAAACCTCTTCCCAATACAATTACACTTTTTCCCAAAATAATTAAACCTTTTCCCGAAACAATTCTCAGCAAAACAAACTCTAAGAAAAGGAATGTAATAGAAATAAAGAAACGACATAACAACCAGCATAAAGTCAGAAATCAACTCATGAAGTAGAGACGACTAGTGAATCCCTTCCGAGTGATACCTATCACTCGGAAGGTATACAACTTCATATTAGGTATGCGGCTATTCCTTCTTAATGACCCAACAGCGTTTGAACACCGTTTCTCCTAACCGTATACCGCTTTTCTCCTGTACTGTTCGATTCAAATGAATGTTATAATGGGTGCTAGCGATTCTAGCTCAAGTTCTATTTTTGTTGTTGGGCGAAGGCGTAGAGCTGTAACTGAAAGTGAATCAAGTTCATCAGAAATCCGCTGTCGCTAATCAGAATGTTAGACGGAGAAGTGGGAAATACCGGAGTATTTCTATTGAAAAGAAGAAGTTCTTTGATAGTTTGCACGAAGAAGGTTTTTCAGTGAAGGAAGTTTTTCAAAGTCAGGTATTAATTTGAATACTGGAAAAACCATAACACCAATATAACAGAGATAACGAGGCACGTTTCAAGCAATACCGATCGGTATACCTTTCATCACCACGATGGTTTGAACACCGAAATCGGTATATCAATCAAGCAATACCGATCGGTCGATACCATTCAAGCAATACCTTTCACTTTTGGGACTATTTATAAGGTCACCTCTCCAGTGTGCCTTCAGTTACTGTTTGTTAATGACAATGGTTTGAACACCAAACCAGTATAACAAGAGTATTTTTCGCGTTTTGGTTTATTATTCTGTGACAAATACACCTATGTAAACGCTCAGCAAAACATTTTTAAAACACCCCCTCAAAATTTTTTCTTTTACGTTTCAAGTTGCATATATTCCAAAAACGCTGCAAAGTCCTTGTCACATGGGTTTATTATTCTATTATTTTATTGGTCTACAGAAATGCTGGCTGATTATTTATTGCTTCTTTCATGTAAAATAATTGAAATAGCTATTTCTGGTGGTTTCCACAAATTTTGGCCCCCAAAACTTGAATTAGGTACTACGATCCTTTTTTTTTTTTTCAAATTACCTTTGATCATTAATTGTACCATTTAATCGTCTTGATCCACGTGTTGAAACTTTTTCTAGTGTTATTATACAAATTGATGGTGATTTCAGACGATTTCGCAGGTTTTTGACTCATAAAAAATCAATTTTGGGAGCTGAACATCTGGTTCAACCTCAATTTTCCACTCCTTGGTCAAAATCGACTTCATATTCGGTCTTCTCGTCCCCGAAAACATGGAGAACGATACCTCAAAAGCTCATTTTACTACTATGTTACTAAAACACAAAAAGTACCTATTTTTATACACATTTTCACTCATAACACCCCTGGGTATATTCCGATCGGGCTGAAAAGGTTCGGGACACAACTAGGGCCCAAATGGAGCATGTGTGCGAAACAACGATTTTTTTATACCGAAAATGAAGCCTGTACACGTGATACGGCGTACGGCGGACGGACATTGCATTTTTGGAATCTACGCACCTTGAAACGGAAAAGAAAAAATTTTGAGGGGGTGTTATACAATTTTTTTGCTGAGCGAATACATAGGTGTATTATTCACGGAATAATAAACCAAAATGCAATGTCCGTCCGCCGTACGCCGTACGCCTTATCACGCGTACCGGCTTCACTTTCGGTCTAAAAAATTCGTTCTTTCGCACACAAGCTCCATTTGGGCCCTAGTTTTGTCCCGAAACTTTGCAGCCCGTTTGGAATATACCCAGGGGTGTTATGAGTGAAAATGGGTATAAAAATAGGCACTTTTTGTGTTTTAGCAACATGTTAGTAACATGAGCTTTTGAGATATCGCTTTCCATGTTTTTGGGACGAGAAGACCGAATATGAAGTCGATTTTGAACAAAAAGTGGAAAATTGAGGTTCTAACGAAGTTTCAGCCTTAAATTAACGTTACATTTTGGTCTAAATTGTCGTTCTTACGCGCATAGTTTAGGTCCCCATTTGGGAACACTTTTGGGTCCCAGTTGTGCTCCGAAACGCGGCAGCCCGATCGGAATACACCCAGGGGTGTTGTGGGAGAAAAATGGGTGTAAAAATAGGGGTTTTCGAGGGATTTTTGAGGTTTTAGTGGACATGAGCTTGTGAGGTATCGTTTTCCATGTTTTTTATGGCGGGAAGACCGATGTAAGGTTGGTTTTGACCGAAGAGTGAAGAATTGAGGTTGTACGTTGTAACGAAGGTAAAGCTCCCGAAATTCATTTTTTATTAGTCAAAAACATGGGAAATCGTCTAAAATCGTATGATAACACTCGAAGTAGCATCAAAGAGTGAATCAAGACAATATTAAATGGCACTACCAATGGTCAAAAATAATCTTTAAAAAAAAGCCGAGCCCAATTCTTGTTTTTGTGGGCCGAAATTTGTGGAAACCATCAAAAATAGCCATTTCAATTATTGCACATGGAAGAAACAATAAATGAACAGCCAACATTTCTGTAGGTGTGCCCAATAGTATAATAAACCCAACTGACAAGGACTTTGCAGCGTTTTTTCGTGTATTAGTGGAAACAGACAACTTTTCGATAACCCCGTTTTTCTGTTTCTTTACCCGAATGAGTGGTATATTTTGTCACATAGACAGGGAATCTCATCCGGAAACCATCATAACCACAGAATGAAAAGCGCGATTCGTCCTATGATGCCTGTAGAGATTTGTTCCGTTGCTACACAAATACTGATAACAGATATTCCTTTTCCTGCAGGTTAAATAGTGAAATTAAGATCTCCATAATAACCAATGTTTTAATTAATGTCACTTCAGTCTCGTTGAAACGAACGTGTAAAAACGACAGCCCTCGCTGTGTTCTGAGGCGGGAGCAAATGTGCCAATGAACAGCCAGTTTTCAGATTTGACAAATAAACTCCGAAACGCAAAACGGCAAACAAAAGTCCTCCCGCAAAAGCTAAAATTAATAGGTTTTTGTACCGGACAACTCTGCGCATTCTTCAGCGCAGAAAAGCACGTGAAGGGTCGGGGAGTATCGTCGCCAGAACAAAGTTCTCCGTCGTGCCTGACCCCGGGGATCCTGATGTAACCTTTGCAACATCCTTGGGAGCATCTTCCCTTTCACCTTTGCCGAAGAATAAGGCGGAGTATCGTGACGAAGCGGACGGGGAAGAAGGGAACGTTTTTAGCGACATAACTCCACTTTTATCGAGAAAAACAAACCATCTTGGATAGCTCCCGTATCTCGGCGTTATATTAGACAACGGTTTAACAACAACCAGGAAACCAGTGTCTTTGCAACACTTTGTACGACGAACAGCTTACCACGTTGTTTGTATTTTGGTTTATTATTCTGTGAATAATAATGTATTCGCCTATGTATTCGCTCAGCAAACAATTTTTATAACACCCCCTCAAAACTTTTTCTTGTACGTTTCAAGGTGCGTAGATTCCAAAAATGCAATGTCAGTCCGCCGTATCACGTATTCCGGCTTCATAATCGGTCTACAAAATTCGTTTTTTCGCACACATGCTCCATCTGTGCCCTTGTTGTGTGACTTTGCAGCCAGATCGGAATATACCCAGGGGTGTTATGGATGAAAATGGGTGTAAAAATAGGAACATGTTAGTAACATGAGCTTTTGAGGTATCGTTTTCCATGTTTTTGGGACGAGAAGACCGAATGTGAAGTCCATTTTGACCAAACAGTGGAAAATTGAGGTTCTAAAGAAGTTTCAGCCTTAAATTTACGTTAAACGTCCTTCTTCCGAGCAAAGTTTGGGAACACATTTCACCTGTTGATACTACTTCTAGTGTTATTATACAAGTTGAGGGTGATTTCAGACAATTTTCCAGGTTTTTGACTCTTAAAAAATCAATTTTGGGAGCTGAACCTTCGTTACAACCAAAATTCTTCACTCTTCGGTCAAAATCGAATTCATGTTCGGTCTCCTCATCCTTAAAAACATGGAAAACGATACCTCAAAGCTCATGTCTACTGAAACCTCAAAAATAACTCATTTTACACCCATTTTTCCCCCATAACACCCCTGGGTATTCCGATCGGGCTGCCCAGCATAGGAGCACAACTAGGTCCCAAATGTGTTCCCAAACTGTGTACGGAAGAACGACGATTTCAGATCAAAATTTAACGTAAATTTAAGGCTGAAACGTCATTAGAACCTCAATTTTCTACTATTTGGTCAAAATCTGCTTCATATTCGGACTCCTCGTTCTAAAATACATGGAAAACGATACCTCACAAACTCATGTTCACTAAAACCTCAAAAATACCTCATTTTACACCCGTATCACCCTTCGGTATAGCTTGTGAGGTAGGTATCGTTTTCCATGGTTTTTTAGAACGTGGAGACCGAATATGAAGTCGATTTTGACCAATGAAAACTGAGGTTCTATGGAAGTTTCAGCCTCAAATTCATGTCAAAATGTGGCCTAAAATCGTCGTTCTTCCGTACACAGTTTGGGAACACATTTGGGACCTAGTTGTGCTCCTATGCTGGGCAGCCCGATCAGAATACACCCAGGGGCGGTATGGGGGGAAAATGGGAGTAAAAATAGGGCTTTTCGAGGTATTTTTGAGATTTTAGTGAACTTGGGTTTGTGAGATGTCGTTTTCCATGTTTTTTTAGGGCGATGAGACCAAACATGACGTTGATTTTGACCAAAGAGTGAAGGACTGAGATTCTGACAAAGTTTTAACTCTCAAAACAATATTTATGGGCCAAAAACCTGTGAAAATTGCTGTAATCACCAGAAATTTTTAAATAACACAGGAGGTAGTAATGACAACTTCACTGATCAAAAATAATTTTTTCAGAATTAGTAACCTAATATTCTTTTTTAAATCCGTCAACTAGGTATATCTTTGTGGGTCTGTTCAGTGAGGTCCCAGTCGTGCCGTATTCATTCGAGAATAATAAACCCATGTGACAAGGACTTAGCAGCGTTTAAAAAAAAAAAATGTTTAACAACCCTATAGTTCCTTATTTTTGATTTTGAATTTAGGTGTCACGTATATAGAAGGTAAAGTTCAGTACCTATACCTGGATACCTAAAAATGAAACTGAGTATTGAAAGTATTATACTTTATTTTATTGAAGGTATTTTGTTACCTGCAGTTTTCAACTTGCAAATATGAACGTTCCTTCATAAAATGTAATCAGAAATAGACTATTGAAAAAAATTTCGTCGTTTTTGGTGTATCTCACCAATAATATGATTTGAAATATGTTTTTGAACATTAATAAAATGCGTGAGATAGGAGGTCTTTTCTGCAGGTCTTTTCTGCTAATTATAGAATTAGTCGAAACCGTTCCTCCACCACCTGTGTCTTGAAGTGGTTTTGTCTGGAATTTGATGTGTCCTGTATATTTTGGCGAGCTCTTTGGTGAACCCTGCTTATGGGCCCAGACTCCAAATCGAATAATAACTTGTGGCATTTTCTAAGGACAACGCAGAGTCATCAGTGACAAATTGCACCAAAGATTTCCATCATCAAATGCCTTTTCGTGACATTTAAAAGAGGCAAAGGTACCGAAGGTTTCCGACCATTAGACTGCATTTAACAAGAAAATGCCTCAGGAGATAGCGTCGAAATCACGAGGCGGACCTTGGTAGCGCCGGTTTAAGAGGAAGTGGAAGTGATGACGACGAGGGTTCTTTCCTTTTTCAGGATCTCGAGACAGTTGATGGGTTGTCACGGGATGTGGGGCAGTTGGTTTATAATATTACGAGCTCCCGAGCAGCGGCTCATCATCGTCTTGCGGGTACGGTATAACCTCGGCGCCGTCTTGAGCTGCCTCCTTCGAAAGGCGCAGAGACATAAGAATTATTATAAGACGAACAGTAGCGGTTAGTGGACTCTGAAAACGGTGGGGGCACCAAAACAGAACACAAAATCAACAGATTTTTTTTTACAAAATACCCCCCAAGGCAACAACACCCTTCCATTATTCACTGATTGAGTGATATTCAGCAAAGCTTATCTCTTTTAATCAACACTCTATCAATGTACGAAAACGTCAAACAGTTCTATTGCAAATTAACCACCGAATACATGTGTTACAAAAATAGTAAACTAAAATACAACAAAACAATGATACGTCGGCCTATACCTACTTGAATTGAGACCCTATTGACTAGAAGCTAAGTAGTTATCTGTATGGTACATCGATCAACCCACAAACCACAACCACAAACAGGACGAAACGCATGTAGGTACCACAAATACAAACCTTTCATCAGAACCGGATCGAACGCAAACGCACAAAATTCGACGCAAAAAATGGAAAACTGACAACAGACTCAAGGGAAAGCGAATGTGATTCACGAGACAACAAAAACAAATCGAAAGAGACAAGTTGAAGTTGAATCGAAGGGATCGAATCGATTGTGAACGGAACGATTTTTGGGTGGAAATCAGATTCTGGAGACAGGCCTAAAGTGGGCGTGGTGAACAAAATTTTTACTCGACTGAGCATGCGCGAACGGGCCACTCCTCTCAGTTGCCATGGCGACACCAGGTCCCAGGACCTACCTGCCAGTTTCAGGAGCCAAAGGTTTCGAATTCGATTCCAGGACATCGATTACTGTCGCTTTACTCCGATAGCATGCTTGGTCTATTAAGCTAAAATGAAGGAACCACCATGGATGCTCTACTAGAATATTGAATATCCATAGCCAGAGAAATCTGGCGAGCCGCTGTTGAACTTTGTGAAAAATGCTAGGTACAGTGTACGGAGGGAAATTCAAATGCCAACTGAACAACGGTTGGTCTTTTTAGTGTTTCTGGGTGCCGGGGCAGTGGCCCAAGTGGCCTTATGGACGCAACGCCCCTGATATATCTACCAAGGTACCTTCCGGAAGCCTTTTTGGGAGGGTAAAAATGCGCATCCTACAAAATCAAAATTTTCACTCACATTTTGCTCACATGTTTCAGACCTTTTTAAAGACATTTGGTTCCAAAAATCCTTGCCACGCTCATAACTAAGTAGGTACCTACGGTCTGTTCTAGGGGCCTCTAACCCACTGTCGCTGTCACTCAACTCTTGGGGTGAAAAGTAGGGCTTGAAATATCCAGAGTATCCATATCTCGGAAAATTCTATTTTGAGGTAAGGTTTTCTCGCATTTTTAAATAGTTTGATTTTTTTTCTGAATTTTGGAGACCATTTCTACGATGTCGCTATAAAATTTGCGCCAAACAGCAGGGTGTATGCAGGCATCAAGCTGGCCATAGAGTGGTCTATGGATCAGGCTCTTACACTTGAAATCGGAGGTTCGAATCCCGCTTCCGGGACTTGATATTTTTCACTTAACGTCAACAATTTCCTTTCAGAACTACTTTTTTTTTTTTTTTGCCGTTTTAGCCAGATATTAATTTGTAGTGGTAAATATGTACTAAACTACGGAGGGGCTGTGATCTTTACAGAAGGGTTATCTACTTATATACAGTGAGCTGTGTTCCATACAAAATAATAAACCGTTGTGTAGGGATTTGCAGCGTTTTTGTTCTTATAACTGCCGATCTCTTTAGCTTCGCTTTTCAAACTTGGCACGACCTCTCCGACCCTGGCACGCGTTTTATTTTTCGAAAATTCAAACAAAGCAAAAGTATTAGCTAACTGAACATGGAAGTGGTTCGAGGCAGCCGGACGAGCATCTCAAATAGGTTCTTAACTCTGTACTGGCCCAGTTTTCTTCTTCTACCCGACCTCCGGGGTCTCGACGTTGGAAGTGAAAGGATGCGCTAGCCGAGTTTTATTATTCGTGGTTGACGTCGGTGAAGTAGGTAGTTCCTCAATCGTAATCCAAAAACTGCACTAATGTTGACTTGGGGTGACACCGTGGACCAAAAAAAAACACTTGGAGTCTTCTATACACACCACAGACCCTTAGTTTAGTGCTAACCCCGCACTCGTCACTCGGTACCTACTTAAATCACGTGTTAAAATGCTGCTAAAATAATTCTATCAGTGAGAAACAGTAGCTAAAATGGCAAAAAGAAACGAAAATGAAGTTCTGAAGAGAAATTGTTGATGTGGAGTGAAAAAATATTCATTACCGGTAGGGTTTCGATCTCGGGAACTTTGGCGTTACAGTCCGTCACTTAGACCATTGCGCTACAGCGCCAACCTGGCCGAGAGACCCGCCAGATTGGCGCCGTCTCGTATCTAGTCATCTAGATCTAGATGCCTGCATACACGGAAAATTTATAGAAAATTTAATGGCAACATCGTAGAATGCTCCGGATGGTCTCAAAAAATTCAGAAAAAAATCGAACTATTTAAAAATGCGAAAAAACCCTTACCTCACAATATAATTTTCCGAGATAAGAATACTCTGGATATTTCAACCCCTATTTTTCACCCCTTAGAGTTGAGTGACAGTAACACCGAGCTTCCAGGACCAACTAGAGCCAAATTTCGTGAATTTTGGTTCATGGGAACTAAGGAAAAACCCGCGGGCGGCGGACGGACGGAAATATTTTCGCATTCTACGTCCCTTGAGGGGGAGGCGGGATTAACTAAAAATTTTCGTGGTCGATTCCAAAATTTCATGATTGAAAATAATAAATCAAAATAGGAAAGAGGTGGAGGAAAGGCCTAAAACGACCACACGAGAACTGATGTTTACAGAAGAATAAGGAGGAAGACCATTTTGCATTACATAAGGAACATTTTTGGTTCCGTGTCTGTCTATGGTAATTCCTTGTAACGCCCACAACTACCCGAAATAATGGTCGAAATGGGCTGAAATTTGAAGGGTAGGTGCGAGTTGGGTCACAGATGGTCCCATATCAAAATCATTGAAAACGTACGGTAACGTTCGTCCGCGCATGCGCAAAAGTGAAATAATTGAAACGACCATAAATACCCTAAAATGAAATGAGTTCAAACATAGGTCGATAAGGAATAATACTTTGATACTTCCTAATGAATTCATTTATTCATCGTACTCATTGGAATTGTACTGTAACTTTCGTCTGCGCATGCGCGAACATGAAATGTTGACCATTTCCTTGTAACGCTTCTAACTATGCGAAAAATAGTCGTACAGAGCTGAAATTTTGAGGGTACACGCGGGTTGGATCGCAAATAATGGTCTCGTTTCAAAATCATGGAACTCGTTTCGTCTGCGCATGCGCAAACGTGATATACTTGAACCGCCCGTAACTACTTTAAATATCGTTGAAATGAGCTCAGATTTGGAGGGTCGATCAAGAATAATTATTCTTTGATAGTTCTATAAGAATTTCATTCGTCCGCGCATGCGCCAACATGCAATGTTGCCCGTTTCCTTGTAACGCTTCTAACCACGCGAAAAATAGTCGTAAAGAGCTGAAATTTTGAGGGTACACAAGGGTTGGATCGCAGATGGTCCCGTACCAAAATGAACCTACCCAACTATTCTATACGTTCATGTGATTCAAGTGAGGAAGCTTTAATGCCTACTCGAATTGGCAGACTTTTAGCGAATTTTCGAAGAAAAGGAAGCTATTGTTCTCGGTCCAAAATTTTTAAAACTCGAATTTCCGAAAGATTTTTATACCAAAATCCGTTTCAGACCATCCTGAATTCCCTGCCGAAAGACACCAAAAATTATATGTATATATATATATATATATTTTATATATTTATATATTTATATATATTTATATATTTATATATGTATGTGTCATTCCAGACGATAACTCTCGAAAGAATTGAGATAAAAAGTTCAAATTTGCACGAAAAATCTGTCTTGGCAATCGACAGGCTAAGTTCGAAGATGGGCAGAATCGGGTCACCCTAAGGGGGAGTTTTGGGGAGTTTTAGGGGGGGAAAATTACCCATAAATTCCCAAAATGAAAAAGTCTGACAAGTGACACCTCATTTTAAAGGTTTTTGTACGCTGAACACGATGGTGAAATCAGAATTGCGATATCTCATTCCATTCTCAAACTGGAGCACTTTGAAGATGAAGGAACGTGGTTATTTCTTGAGATGTTCTTCCTGGTTCGTCTGCTCTAATCTGATAACGGAATGGGATATCGCAATTCTGACTTCACCATCGTGTTCAGCGTTGGAAAATCTACAAACCGAGGTGTTACTCGGCAAAAAATGGAACAAAAAATTTGTTACGTACCCAATACCTACTCTTCTGGTATTCAAAACATTTTTGATTTCCCCCTCCCCCTCCTTCCACCCCAAATTTTACTTTGCGTAAAACTACTCCTGTTTTAATTTTGTATCAAGTTGGGAAAACATTGGCCGAAAATTAATTTTCAGAAAATTTTAGGCGGAGGAGGAAGATGCCGAAAACTTCGAAAATTCGCTCTTATAGCCATGCTGCATGACTGTGGTTTTTTTTTCTATTGTCTATAAATTATAATGACAGCTCGCCACCTAACAAGGTGATAAAACTAGAAGACTTCCGATGGAGGACACTCTTAATTTATTAAAACGACCATTCAACCGCAAGAAAGGCGTGAGGAGGGGGGTGGAGAATTAATTTACCAACTCAACCTTTAAAACTTAAACTTTTCGATTTCATTCCGAGTAGGTAATCGCTACGAAAATACCGACGGTCACGAAAGGGGTCGTATAAGGTATGAAAATTGACAATGATGACTCGAGTTTCTTCATTCCACGGGGAAGAGATGCGTTAAATAATAGGCCTCAAAACATCAATCAATCACCAGCTATTCCTTCTCCGTGGTAATAACCGGGTGTGTGAACGGCCCATCTCTAGCTGCGTGCAGCAACTTCATGGGAACCCCAAGGATTGCATATCGAAAACACAGTTATGTAAGCGAAGCGTACAAAGTTTGACGAAAACAATGGGGCTTATTTAAGCATATGATAGCTTAATCTGCGTTTTATACAAACCTGCAATTTCGTTCTATGAAAGCCACCAATCGGCCACTAACTACAGTGATCTCTGTAAGGTTTTGAAATGACACTTTTTGTGGTGCTGTCCAATTATCAGCTGTTTTGATTAATAACGAATGAGCGTTAATTGGCCATAGCTGATTATACAGTTTATTAAGTTCCACTGTCCCAATTATCTACCTACTGTCACGATTTAGTAAATTACCATGTTCTCTTTGGTGTGTATATGTACGAAACTAAACATCATATCATTGACCCATCATCTAGAAGCTAAGAAATTGGATTGTTACATTTTGTTCAAATCGGAGCTATTACTTTTACTTCAACAATAATAAAACTACATATTTAAATTAAAAAACATTTCTATATCCCACTTTTTAAAACGGAGTGAAGATTATAAAATAGTTTCTCGTAGCCATAAAATACTAAGCATAAAAATAATAGAAAAGCCATAAATAGAAAAACGTAGAGCGCATGCATAAATACTAGAGAATATCTGCTCCGTACAATCCTTACTATTATTATCTATTGCATGCGCCCCACGTTTTTCTATTTATGGCTTTTCTATTTTATGCGTAAATTACTTTATGGCTACGACAAATTATTTTATACTTTTCAGTCCGTTTTAAAAAGTGGTTTTAAAAAATTTGTTTGAATTTAAATAATTACTCCTGCTTTTGGTTTATTATTCTGTGAATAATACACCTATGTATTCGCTCAGCAAAAAAAATTTATAACACTCCCTCAAAATATTTTCTTTTACGTTTCAAGGTGCGTAGATTCCAAAAATGCAATTCGTCCGCCGTCAGCCGTATCATCCAAATCTACTTTACTTTCGGTATAAAAAATTCGTTCTTTCGCAAACGGGCTCCGTTTGGGCCCTAGTTGTGTCCCGAAACTGTTGCAGCCCGACCGGAATATACCCAGGGGTGTTATGTGTGAAAAATGGGTAAAAAATAGGTTTTTTTGGTGTTTTAGAAACATGAGCTTGTGAGGTATTGTTTTCCATGTTTTTTAGGACAAGAAGACCGAATATGAAGTTGATTTTGACCAAACAGTGAAGGATTGAGGCAACATGAGCCTAATTCGTGTTTTTTGGGGCCAAAATAGGTGGAAACTACAAAAATAACTATATCAATAATTGTACGCGAAAGAAACAATAAATGAACAGTCAGCAGTCTGTTCTTTAGCTATGACCAATAGAATAATAAACCCATGTGACAAGGACATAGCAGCATTTTTAATCATGTGTGTATGACATTTTTTGTGTAATTAATTATTCATTGTAGGTATGAATTTTATGATTGATTCATTCATTGCCATCGCAGAGGACTATGCAAAATTTCAGCTCAAATGGACATGGGGAAGTGGGCGAAAAATGTATTACAATATTTGACAGCCACGGGCAGAGCGTACGGTAGGAGAAATCAAATAATTAATTAATTAGTGTATGTTTTAATGATTGATTCACTGCCATAGAAGATAGATGATTGTGCAAAATTTCGTCTCCATTTGACATCGGGAAGTGGGCAAAAAAGTCGAATACTGTATTTGTACCGAACAGACAAGAAAGCGAGAGTAAAAACTTTTTAAAAAAAGTCTATTCATTCAGTTTTATCAAACAGGCAGACGATTCAAATGGACCAACGTGACATTTAAAAAGCAATCTCGCACGTAAAAACTGCCTGGAAATTAAGTCTCGAGCGGACTATTAGAAAAGTCGGCATTTTATATACGCGTCACCGCGTTCAAGATGGCATTCAGGGATCTCGAGTCCTTTATAACTGAAACGTATTGCGCAACGAGCAAATAACTGAAGTTGGTTGGGCGTAGGGTAAATCACGCTTCCGCCATTGCATCTGGCATCACGATTGTGAAAGCGATTGTTAACTCGGCGAAAGCGCTCATTGTTGGCGTATAAATTAAACTACGCGATCGCTTGTTTTGTTTGAAATTTACAAGTTGGGAATTTCTATGGGCGAATTATTTAATTTGCCATGAATATCGCGATCAAAAAACAAAATTAAATCACTTCCAACGCAACATGAACAGAAACTGGAGAAATGGGTACCTAATGCCTGTCAACGAGTACAGAATACAAATGGATGGTCGAGTGATGATTCGATATCAGATCACGAGTTTGACACTTTAGGAAGAATATATTTCGAAAAAGTAATGAGGTGAACGTACAGGATACTATTTGAAATATAATATGAACGTACAGCATACTGTTTGAAATATAATATATTTCAAAAAAGTAATGAGGTGAAAAATAATATATTTCAAAAAAGTAGTGAGGTGAAAAAAATAATATATTTCAAAAAGTAATGAGGTGAAAAATAATATATTTCAAAAAAGTAATGAGGTGAAAAATAATATATTTCAAAAAAGTAATGAGGCATATTGTTTGAAGTATTAATGTATTTTTTAGAAAGTAATGAGGTGAAAAATAATATATTTCAAAAAGTAATGAGGTTTACGTACAGGATACTATTTGAAATATAATATGAACGTACAGCATACTGTTTGAAATATAATATATTTCAAAAAAGTAATGAGGTGAAAAATAATATATTTCAAAAAAGTAGTGAGGTGAAAAAAATAATATATTTCAAAAAGTAATGAGGTGAAAAATAATATATTTCAAAAAAGTAATGAGGTGAAAAATAATATATTTCAAAAAAGTAATGAGGTTTACGTACAGGATACTATTTGAAATATAATATGAACGTACACCATATTGTTTGAAATATAATATACTTCAAAGTAATGAGGTGAAAAATAATATATTTCAAAAAAGTAGTGAGGTGGAAAAAAAAATATTTCAAAAAAGCAATGAGGTGAAAAATAATATATTTCAAAAAGTAATGAAGTGAACATATATCATACTAATTGAAATATAATATGAATGTACAGCATACTTTTAAAATATATGATTTAAAAACTTACTTTTTGAAATATATTACTTCAAAACCTACTTTTTGAAATATATTATTTCAAACTTACTTTTTGAAATATACTATTTCAAAACTTATTTTTTCATTACAATAGATTTCAAAAGTTATACAGTATATTTCAAAACTTATACTTTTTCATACTTTTCATTACAATATAATTTCAAAACTTATTTTATTATAAGTTTTTAAATTATTTTACTGTAAGTTATTATAAGATTTTATTATAATACTTTTTCATGACAATATATTTCAAAACTTATTTTATTATAATATATTTCATTACTTTTTGAAAAAGAAATGAGGTGACAAATAATATATTTCAAAAAATTAATGAGATGAACTTACAGCAAAACGACAAGAAAATATTACAACTGTTTTTCCAAAAGCAGTTAGGTACCAAATTTTGTGGGTATACCGGCATTGCGTCACTATTCTGGTCTCGACTGAGCCATATCCATGCCAAAATCAATAATATGCTTCAAAAATAAAATTTACCACCTGGAATGAACGATTTCTGGTATAGGTATATTTAAATCATGTTACGGGCCATTACGTAAAGTGGCAGTTTTCGTTGTGCAATGAAGGTTCGATTAAAATAAGCCGATAAGTCAAAATTTGCAAAATGTTCAAGAAGAAAATAAACAAAAAAACACCGAACCTTTTCACGTTGAAATTCTGATTTCTTTGCCTGAATAATCGCATTAAGTACCTACCTACCAATTTCTGCTGAATCAAACCCCTTAGGATTATTAGCTACAACTCCAAAAAATGGATGGCGCCAAAACTCGACTTAATTTTAAAAATTCGAGTTTTGGCGCCATCTGTTTTTGGAGTTCTAGCTAACAATCCTAAGGGGTTGGATTCAGCAGAAATTGATACCTACTTAGTGAAACTATTCAGGCAAAGAAATCAGAATTTCAACGTTTTAAGTTTAGTCGCCTTTGTTAGTTGGTGCTGACGTTGATTTAGATATGACACCCGGTTGAGTGCTAACTCAAGCTATTATAACTAATGATAGTCTTCGTTTTAATAACACCCTTCATCAACGCCTGTACACATCCAAGTCACCGACTGTTACAGATGACTGCCGTCATAATAACAATGAAATAATAATTCATTTTCTTCTCACGCTGGTTCGTGTTTTCAAGTGCCGTTTAAAATGTTTTCTCACCCCCGCGTTTCCCATTGAGTTTCTTAGTGAGGTTCAGAATGAAAATGCAAGATTTGAGAATTTCGATATGTAGATAGGCATGCAAATACAAGATAAACGTGATAGTACAAGTGGTATATTCTGTACAATCCCGATATTTCTGGATATATCACTCCATAGTGTCGGTCCTCTAAAAAAAAATCCCGTATAAACGTACGCTTTTGGAAATACAATAATAAATTGATGCTGTTCAAAACATTCCAATTTTAGCTCTCAGGGCTTATTATTTACAACTTGGAAGAATAGAACTAAGCGAGTTTGAAGAGTTATTGGGAAATTGTCCACAAAGAGAATTCAAACTTCTTGAAAGTTTAAACAGTATTGTACTCACCTACCTATCTCCACCTTTACTACTCCGAATGTATCAGTTACGTTTATAGTTAAAAAACTACAGGAAAAAAATAAAATAGTCTATTTCCACGTAAAATAACAAAAACTGTAGACCGGTTTCGTCAGTACACTATAGAACTGACGCCACGTCACTAGTGTACTGACGATGATGTCACGACTATAGTGTACTGACGATGGTGTAACAACCGAAACCGGTCTACAGTTTTTGTTATTTTACGTGGAAATAGACTATTTTATTTTTTTCCTGTAGTTTTTTGCTATGGATTTCCACTATTCCGCCGCGAGTGATTTAAGTTATACGTTTATAGTTCTTTAAAAATCAAAGGAATTTATGTTTATTATCGTCTGAACAAAACCTGTTTAGTAGGTTA
Source organism: Leptopterna dolabrata (assembly GCA_954871275.1). Classification (NCBI taxonomy): domain Eukaryota; kingdom Metazoa; phylum Arthropoda; class Insecta; order Hemiptera; family Miridae; genus Leptopterna; species Leptopterna dolabrata. The sequence continues at coordinate 4,262,368 of OX940989.1, read as the reverse complement.
TGAATAAAGGTTAGGTCTGAACAAAACGTGTTTAGTGGGATGATTTTCTTGGCAGACGTTCAGTAGATTCGTACTGATTTAATAGCTGTCAAAATAGTCACATTAAAACAACAACGATGTAAGAACCCTGATTCTTAGGTTTTACTAAAGTATTTCAGCTTAGCTACTCATCCGTTTTCAGTTGATTGGGAGGGGGGGGGGGGCTGGCTCATAAATGAATGGTATAGTAATTAGCTAGATGGATTATTGTGTCGATGATATTATTATGTCGACTACCTATCATAAAAGTAATGAATGGCTCAACGGTAAGATCTTCTTATAATAGTACTCGACTGCGGGGTGAGGGTAGTGGGTGAGTACTAACTACCATGATAGGTACCTACATTGGCTAGTGGAGTTGTAGTATTGTAGAGTTTTTGTTTGTTACTGACAATGGTTTGATCACCGAAACTGGTATAACAGCGTATTTTGGTTGGTTATTTTCGATAATAAGCCACCGGAATCCAGCGTGAAAAAAGATAAAAAATAAAAATTGTAGCGTGAAAAAAAAATGCGAAGGTTTCCGTTTCAAGCTACGTAGAGTCCGAAAATGGAATAAAAAAAATTTCTGTCCGTCCGACATTCGCTGTACTTCGCACTTTACTTAGTTACCATGAACCAAAATTAACGAAATTTGGTTTTTAGGTCCCGTTTGGGTCCAGTTGGTCCGCGAAGCTCGGCGTTACCGTCATGGGTGTTGAAATTTCCAAGGCGCTGTTATCTCGATTTAAAAAAAAATGTTTTAAATTGATCTCGAACTTGACAATTTTTTGAGGCCACCCGGAGCATTGTACGTCCAGCCGTTCGTTTGCACCGAAAACCTTCGGCAACATGATCGTGAATGAAACGGTATAATTCCGGCCAAGAATTGATACTCTTTCATTTTTTGAAGAATGATGATTATTTTGGATTTTTTTTGGATGGTTATTTTTGATTTTTGGATGGTTTCTGTGATACTATCTCATTTGAGGAATGACAGTTATTTTGGATTTCGCTGGTAGGCACCTACCTACTTTTATAACGTCAACAAAAGTTGTACTTCATCAATAACAACGAATAATTATTAATGATAAAATTATTGAATCCCATGTAGGTGCAAACATAGGTGGGCATTTATTTAACTGTAATTCCCGGGCCGGCTCCAGTACTCGATTTAGGGCTTTCCTGGGGGGGGGGGGGGGGGGGCACGAGGGTAGGAGTTTATATAGATAAAAATTAAACCGTTGTGTAATAATTTGCTGCGTTTTTAAAAAGAGTTTCTGAACAACGAACCGGTGAAGGAACTAATTTTATTTATTATGTTATCTGAAACACAAAGGTTGTGCAAAAATTGGATATTTTGGGATAATGGCTTTTCAAGAAGTAATCACTTTCGCTGCTTAGATAAAAGTGGATTCCGAAGGATTGACGAGAATATGTAAGTAGGTACCTGTGTAAAATTTAGGTAATAATAGTATTAAGTATGTGGAGACTGCCACACAATACTTCAATGGTCTTCATAACAGTATGGATATAAGTTTGGCGGAAGACAAGACTGGCCGGCCATTGGGGCCCGGCTGGTTGCTCATGTTGGCCTAACAGGCCAGCTACTATACTATGCTATACTGAGCATGGAAATATAATATACTTGCATAGAAACCTCACTTTCAACCACATTCTGACACCACACTAACGACATTTAGCTCGTAAACCTAGATCATTTTGGACTCATTGACATATTTTTTGCTGTCAATTAGCCAAATCAAACGCGATCAGGATCAAAATCAATACGCATGATCTTACAGGAAATTTTGGTGCCAACAACACCAATATTGGTCCATTTTTACGACGATTGTTATAGTTGAAAAATCGAAAAATCAGAAAATCCGTCATAACTCCCTTAGTTTTCCACCTAGAAAGCTCGTTTTCATTTCAAATTGAGGAGTTCAACAAGCTGAACGAAACGCGAAGAGAAAATCTGTAAAAGACCATACTTTGGAAAGTTACGACCATCTGAAATTCCAAAATACACACGTACGTACGGAGCGTCATCCTGCGGAAAACCGTCTAGAAACTCGTTTTTAGCACTTCTGAACAAGTTGCCATGGTTTTCTCGAACACCTAATTTTGACTGTATCACCATAATTCCATTCCTATACCCAGTAGGAACGTGGAAGTGAAAAAAATGCAAAAATCTCAATTTCGGAACACATTTGTGCTCCGAAGCTCGGCAGCCCGATCGGAATACACCCAGGGGTGTTATGGGAGAAAAATGGGTGTAAAAATAGGGGTTTTCGAGTTTTTATTTTTTAGGTTTCAGGGAACACGAGGTTGTGAGGTATCGTTTTCCATGTTTTTTTTAGGGCGAGAAGAAGACCGAATATGAAGTTGATTTTGACCGAACAGTGAAGAATTGAGGTTGTAACGAAGGTTCAGCTCCCAAAATTCATTTTTTATGGGTCAAAAACCTGGGAAATAGTCTGAAATCACCATAAATGTGTATAATCATACCAGATTAACATGTATTGACAAGTATTGACAGGTGAATCAAGGCAATTAAATGGCACTATCAATGACCGAAGATAATTTGTAAAAAAAAAAAAAAAAATTGAAGCCTAATTTGTGTTTCTTGGGGGGGCCAAAATTTGTGGGAACCATCAAAATTAGCTGTTTCAATTATTGCGCACGAAAGAAACAATAAATGAACAGCCAACATTTCTGTAGGTAAGTCCTGTAAAATCATAAACCCATGTGACAAGGACTTTGTAGTGTTTTTGGTTTATTATTCTGTGAATAATACACCTGTGCATTCGCTCAGCAAACAATTTTTATAACACCCCCTCAAAATTTTTTCTTTTCCGTTTCAAGGTGCGTAGTTTCCAAAAATGCAATGTCCGTCCGCCGAACGCCGTATCACGTGTACCGGCCTCATTTTCGGTCTAAAAAATTCGTTCTATCGCACACATGCCCCATTTGGGCCCTAGTTGTGTCCCGAAACTTTGCAGTCCGATCGGAATATACCCAGGGGTGTTATAAGTGAAAATGTGTATACAAATAGGTACTTTTTGTGTTTTAGTAACATGTTAGTAACATGAGCTTCTGAGGTATCGTTTTCCATGTTTTTGGGACGAAAAGACCGAATATGAAGTCCATTTTGACCAAAGAGTGGAAAATTGAGGTTGTACCAGATGCTCAGCTCCCAAAATTGATTTTTTATGAGTAAAAAAACCCTGGGAAATCGTCTGAAATCACCATCAATTTGTACAATAACACTGGAAAAAGTGTCAACACGTGGATCAAGACAATTAAATGGCACTACCAGTGATCAAAGATAATTTGAGAAAAAAAAAGAAAAAAAGAGCGTACCTAATTCGTGTTTTGGGGGCCAAAATTGGTGGAAACCATCAGAAATGGCTATTTCAATAATTGTACATGAAAGAAACAATAAATGAACAGCCAGTATTTCTGTAGGTATGTCCAATAGAATAAAAAACCCATGTGACAAGGACTTTGCAGCGTTTTTACTATTTGAAATTTGACGGAATCAACATGAAAAAGTCAAAAGGCTGAATGGACGACATAAACGCCAGGAATCAAACTTGTTCACAGCATACCTGTTGTGCCAGTGGGTACTCCTTGTAAACGCAAAGGGGCTGTCGACGACGAGGGTTGCGAGACCGAAACTTCACCAAACTAAGGCAAAGGGGTAACTGGAGGAATTGAAGAAGACGATGAAGGACCCCTCAAGAAAGGGAGACGTCGGATCCCCGGCGGCCCCCACCAGCCGCTCGGAGCATCCCCCGAGATCGTGGGAGGAAGCCGCGGGGTGGCCGGGAGGAGCGTCCGTCGTTTGGAAGGGGCAGCGAGGAAACGAGAGTTGGGGTTTCGAGGTCGAATTCCGATCCGGTGAAGAGGACACTGGGGTATCCAAGTCGAATGTACGTACCTTGTGACACCTTCGTTGACTTGGGTATTCCAAGTTATTTCTCCAAAGGGAAAATTAATTAAGACGCTGTCAGAAACACATTTTTATTTCAATAGTTCTCATTTCAAAAAACGCTGCAAATCCCTGCACAACGGTTTATTATTTTGTATAGAATACCCTCCTGTTACAGATCACAGCTCTCTGTATAGATAACCCGTCTATTCTATACATATTATGTAGATCGCAGACCCTCCGTAGGTTAGTACCTAACCCCGTACTCGTTACTAGGTACCCACCTAAATCACGAGTTAAATGTTGCTAAAATAGTACAGCCGATGACAAACAGTAACTAAAATGGCAAAAAAGAAACGCAAATAATGAAGTTCTGAAGGAAAATTGTTGACGTGGAGTGAAATAGATGCCCCTTCTGCGTAGATCACTGTTTTCTGTAGTCAAGTATAATGAACCGTTGTGTGATAATTTGCCGTTGTGTAATAATTTACCCATCAATAATACTTCAACGTTTGTTCAAGTTTCACAAGTACCTACCAACAAAATCCAACTCGACTTCATACAGCCATCCTTGATTATAATCAGGTGCTTCCTAGTGATGATATCCGGACCGGGTTTATACCGTTTGATTCACGATCGTGTTGACGAAGCTTTTTGGTGCACACGAACGGCTGGACGTGCAATGCTCCGGGTGGTCTCAAAAAATTGTTTAGCTCAAGACAAATTTAATAACGTTAAAAAAAACGCTGCAAATCCCTGCACAACGCTTTATTATTTTGTATAGAATACCCTCCTGTTACAGATCACACAGGTCTCTGTATAGATAACCCGTCTATATAATATGATATGTACTATTCTATACATATTATGTAGATCACAGAACCGCCGTAGGTTAGTACCTAACCCCGTACTCGTTACTAGGTACCTACCTAAATCACGAGTTAAATGTTGCTAAAATAATACAGCCGATGACAAACTAAAACGGCAAAAAGAAACGCAAACAATGAAGTTCTAAGGGAAAATTGTTGATGTGGAGTGAAATAGATGCCCCTTCTGCGTAGATCACTGTTTTCTGTGGTCAATACCTACCCTCTGGTCAAGTATAATGATCCGTTGTGTAATAACTTGCCCATCAATAATACTTCAACGGTTGGTCAAGTTGCAAAAGTACCGATCAACAAAACCCAGCCCCTTCTTGGTAGATGAACCGTTGTGTAATAATTTACCATTGTGTAATAATTTACCCATCAATAATAATTCAACGTTTGTTCAAGTTTCACAAGTACCTACCAACAAAATCAAATAGTCCATCACTTAATCAAATGAAATAATATCACAGAACAACCAACTCGACTTCATACAGCCATCCTTGATTATAATCAGGTGCTCCCTAGTGATGATATCCGGGCCGGATTTATACCGTTTGGAACGACTGGACGTACAGTGCTCCGGGTGGTCTCAAAAATTTGTTTAGCTCAAGACAAATTTAATAACGTTAAAAAAACCATACCCTTCAATCGAAAGTTTTCGAGCTACGGCGTTCTGAAAATTTCAACCCCTATTTTGAACCCCTTAGAGATGACTGACAGTAACGCCGAGCTTCGAGGACCAACTAGACCCCGAACGGAACCTATTAACCCGAATTTCATCAATTTTGTTTTATGGTAACCAAGAAAAGTGGCCAGTACGGCGTACGGCGGACAGACAGAAATTTTGGTTTATTATTTTCAATAAGAACCATTGGAATCGAGCATGAAAAAAAAGTCTAACCCCTCCTCAAAATTTTATGGTTTACGTTTCAAGGTATGTAGAATTCGAAAATGCAATAAAAAAAATTCTCTGTGAAAAGTCCACTCCAGGTGGATTAACTCTTTGATTATGGAGGGTCAACCGAGATGTAGCCAGGTCGACTCTGACGGTTGCAGCTCCACACCAGGCCGGTCAGTTCACCCATCAAACTCAAAAGCAATCTTCATTTAATGGGACTCAACCACTCGCCCGCTCTTGATATGTAACTTCCGTTAAAAGGTTTTAGATGCTGTCGAAACGTTTCTGACCCGAACACTTGCTCAATTCAGAGCTCATCATCGAGAGCCTGTGGGGTACCCGGTCATTTGTGATGGGAAAAAAAAAAAAATGAATGGGACTCAAAAGCCTAGCAGAGTTAATCAATTGACTTTTCATTCTTTCCGTGGTGAGATGGGTCAATCCGGATTGTGTAAGGCGGTTTTACCTACGGTTTTTTTTGGCATTAGCCAGTAGCCATAGCCATGAAAAAGTTTTATTCAGAATACATTTTGGTTCATTATTTTCAGTAATGAACCATTGGAATCGAGCATGAAAAAAAAAAAAAAAAAAAAATCTAACCCCCTCAAAATTTGATGGTTTACGTTTCAAGGTACGTAGAATCCGAAAATGCAATAAAAATATTTCTGTCTGTCACTTTTCTTAGTTACCATGAAACAAAATTGATGAAATTCGGGTTATAGGTCCCATTTGGGGTCTAGTTGGTCCTCAAAGCTCGGCGTTACTGTCAGTCATCTCTAAGGGGTTCAAAATAGGGGTTGAAAATTTCAGAACGCCTATACCTTTGTTTTACGTGAATCTTTTTACGGTTTTAAATAGTTCTTCAACTTACGAGTTTTTTGAGACCACCCGGAGCATTTTACGTCCCTCCGTTCCTTCACAGTAAGTAAGGCCCAGAATTTCGCACCGACAGGCTTTTTGAACAGCAGGGTGAATGAAATTTTATAAATTTAGCCCAAATCTCGTCACCAGGGACGCGCTAACAATCGGGAATTGGCCCGAGATAAAATCATTGGTAGGGATCACCTGATTATATTCACAGAGTATGAAGTCGAGTTGGTTGTTGTGTGATATTATTTCATTTGAAAAATGATGGCTGTTTTGGAGTTTGCTGATAGGTAGTGAAGCTTGAATAAACGTTGAAGTATTATTGATGGGTAAATTATTATTACACAATGGTAAATCATTACTCAACGGTAAATTATTACACAACGGTTCATTATACCATCTACGTAGAAGGGGCTGGAGTTTGTTGGTAGGTACGTTTGCAACTTTTTTCACTCCACATCAACAATTTCCCTTCAGAACTTCATTATGTGCGTTTCTTCTTGCCACTTTAGGTGCTGTTTGTCATCGACAGAATTATTTTAGTAACATTTAACTCGTGTTTACAAAGCTTCCGTCATATTAAAATAATTTCATTTACAAAATTTAAAATAAAAATTCTAATAAAATTTAAAAACATTTTGATTTTCGCGCACTGGAGTTGAAATACTTAAAGGACTCCGCACACTTCTTATGGGAAAGTGGCTTCGGTCAAATTGGCTGAAATTGACATAGTTATGTATTTTGACCTCCTGAACAAAAGTCTCAATGGGCACAAAAAAATCTACCGTCAGGATTTTGAGCTATGGCCAGATTAAGCGCTTCAAGTTCGACTTTTTAAACACCTTCAATTGCTTATATCTCTCTAGGGATGCATTTTAGAGAAAAAAGTGCACGAGTAAAATCGTCTTAAAATCGTCCAAACAACTCGATGCCATACTTGTTTTAAGTCAAAAAATGTTTCTTAACGTTTCTTATATTTTCTTATACATAAGCACACGGGGACTTATTGACCAAAAATGAAGAAACATTTTTTGACTTAAAACAAGTATGGCATCGAGTTGTTTGGACGATTTTAAGACGATTTTACTCGTGCACTTTTTTCTCTAAAATGCATCCCTAGAGAGATATAAGCAATTGAAGGTGTTTAAAAAGTCGAACTTGAAGCGCTTAACTGGTCATAGCTCAAAATCCTGACGGTAGATTTTTTTGTGCCCATTGAGACTTTTGTTCAGGAGGTCAAAATACATAACATATGTCAATTTCAGCCAATTTGACCGGAGCCACTTTCCCATAAGAAGAGTGCGGGGTCCTTTTTACATTAACATTATTTATAAAAGAGTATTATAGCTCTGTACATTGAGAGCTTCTTGGAAAAAATCATTTGGTGGTAGCAGACTGGGCTCTCCAAGTGTAGTACCACCTGGTCCATCAATTGTCGTCTTCCTGTGTCATGTCTTCGAAATTCCATGGCGATATGGTGCAGTGTTTCTCCGGTCTCCTGGCAGCTGGCACAGTCGGGCGAGGCGCGCTGTCCAATTCGATGTAGACAATCCCCGCGCAATCCGTGATTTGAGCGCAACCGGCAAATTATTCTTATGGCCTTTCTGTCTAGCTCACAAGTACCGGTTCCGGGTTTCCAATCCGTAATCGCTCTACCTACGGTTACCGAGTCTGTATTATCATCTACGTAATTACTCGTAGTTACCAACCCCGCAGAACAACTTATCTGGTGACACTGGGTAGTAGAGGTGGGTAAGTTCCTGACTGAACTGCTCTTGAAGAACTAACTCCGCCAACTGAACTACTCCTCAGTAGGACCAGTTCACTAGGATCACAGAGTAAAGCAATCAAGGACCCAGTGTCTAGAGATGGATATTGGATGTAGGAAGGGGAACCTAAAGAACTATCGTTCTGTGCATTATGGACTAAGAATTAAAGAACTAGTAACTAGTACCTAATTATTATTATTTAAAAAAAAATCTTCTATATTTTTACTATGTTTAAGTTATTTTACTGCCATTAATATTGCGCGCGAGGTGGGATTTGTAAATCCTATGCGCAATACAAATATTATTATTATTTAAAAAAAATTTTAAACAATTTAAAAAAATTTGTCTTTTATATTTTTACTATGTTTAAGTTATTTTGCTGTCACTAATATTGCGCGATTTGTAAATCCTATGCGCAATAAAAATATTATTATTATTTTTAAAAAATTTTAAAAAATTTGTCTTCTATATTTTTACTGTGTTTAAGTTACTTTGCTATCACTAATATTGCGCGCGAGGTGGGATTTGTAAATCCTATGCGCAATACAAACATTATTATTATTATTATTATTATTATTATTATTATTATTATTATTATTATTATTATTATTATTATTATAATTAACTCACAAGGCGACTGAGTTAGTTCTTGTAGTTCATAGGAACGGTGGATACTGCATGAGGAGTTGGTAGTATCAACTGACCGATAGTTCCTTTAGTTCATTAGGACTCATTCAGATCGGGTGAATTGATACTACTTGAGGAGTTTATAGTTTCAACAGAACGACAGTTCAATACGGAACTAAGTTGGTATCGTTCGGGAACTAAGCTGGTATCGTTCAGGAACTATGTTGGTATCGTATATCTCCGTTATAGTTCAGTGTTTGTGTGGTGTGATTGGAAATGAAAAGGAACTGGAATATGAACTACTGAACTAACTCAGAAGAACTGCTTCTGTCAAGGAGTGAACTAACTGAACTTGAGTCCCTCAAATGAACTACTCTTACCCACCACTACGTGGGTAGCTATGCACACGCTGTTAATAGTTTCTAGACAGCAATGCAATATTTACCTACTATTGAAGTACCTAGTTAAAGAAATTCAGTTGCTAGTATAAAAGAATCAGAACTATGGTGGTTTTCTTTTCTTTTACTAATACGAGTATAATAGGCACCTAATTTAAATTTAGCTATCTGATGTTAAAACTTATGAATATTTACTCGTATGAACACCGCAAACATTGTATATATCGACATATCAGTAAACAAACATTGTATAAATTGATGTCATGAAGTAGCAATAAAAAAATAAAAAATAAAAATAGTAACCTGTCATAAATAATCACTGCACAAATATGTATAAGCTAATTGAATTGAATCGATAATTCACTCAGCTCCTTAAGGCTGTGATCACACGATAGACTTTCATTAGCTCTGTCTGATTAGATTTGGATTAGATTTGTCTGATTTGCCTGCACTTAGTGCGCAGGTGACGGGTGAAAGATTCGCGTTCTGGCCTTCCCACATGTGATACAAGTACCACAAGGTACAGGTAAGTAATACAAGGCACAAGTCCTGTAGGTTACCCAGTGTTGGCCCTTTATCTCTTGTTTCGCAAGGAAAAACGCTGCAAATTATTACACAACGGTTTATTATTCTTACATAGGTCTGCGCAGATCACTGTTTTCTGTGGTCAGTACCTACCCTGGAGCTCCCCCCAGGAAAGCCCTAAATCGAGTACTGGAGCCGGCCGGGTAATGATAGATTTACATATGGTGGATTCAAGAATTCAATCATTATATTTATTTGTTAATATTCATGGGGCATAACACTTATTCAAGTTAAAAAAAAGTATTAGTCTGCCAATTCGAGTAGGCAATACTGCGTCCTCACTTCAATCACATGAACGTATAGAATAGTTGGTTAGTTTCATTTTGATACGGGACCATCTGCGATCCAACCCGCGTGCACCCCCAAAATTTCAGCTCGCGTGGTTAGAAGCGTTACAAGGTAATTGTCAACATTTCATGTTCGCGCATGCGCAGACAAAAGTTACTGCACGAGTCCGATTAAATTCATGTGGAACTATCAAAGTGTTGTTCCCGATCGACCCTCCAAGTTTGAACCCGTTTCAACAATATTTAACGTAGTTATGGGCGTTTCAAGCATTTCACGTTCGCGCATGCGCAGACGAAAGTTACAGTACTGTTTCAATGATTTTTGTACGGGACCATCTGTGACCCGACTCGCACCTACCCTCCGAATTTCAGCCCATTTCGACCATTATTTCGGGTAGTGGTGGGCGTTACAAGGAATTACCATAGACAGACACGGAACCAAAAACACTGCAAAGTCCTTGTCACATGGGTTTATTATTATATTGGACTTACCTACAGAAATGCTGGCTGTTCATTTATTGTTACTTTCATGTAAAATAGTTGAAATAGCTATTTCTGGTGGTTTCCACCAATTTTGGCCCCTAAAACTTGAAAGAGGTACGCTCCTTTTTTTTTTTTTTCAAATTATCGTTGATCATTGGTAGTGCCATTTAATCGTCTTGATCCACGTGTTGAAACTTTTCCTAGTGCTATTCTACAAATTGATGGTGATTTCAGACGATCTCGCAGGTTTTTGACTCATAAAAAATCAAATTTGGGAGCTGAACATCTGGTACAACCTCAATTTTCCACGCCTTGGTCAAAATCTACTTCATATTCGGTCTTCTCGTCCACAAAAATATGGAAAACGATATCTCAGAAGCTCATGTTACTAACATGTTGCTAAAACGCAAAAAGTACCTATTTTTATACACATTTTCACTCATAACACCCCTGGGTATATTCCGATCGGGCTGAAAAGTTTCGGGACACAACTAGGGCCCAAATGGAGCATGTGTGCGAAAGAACGACTTTTTTAGACCGAAAATGAAGCCTGTACACGTGATACGGCGGACGGACATTGCATTTTTGGAATCTACGTACCTTGAAACGGAAAAGAAAAACGCTGCAAATCCCTGCACAACGGTTTATTATTTTGTATAGAATACCCTTCCGTTACAGATCACAGCTCTATGTATAGATAACCCGTCTATATAATATGATATATACTATTCTATACATATTATGTAGATCGCAGACCCTCCTTAGGTTAGTACCTAACCCCGTACTCGTTACTAGGTACCTACCTAAATCACGAGTTAAATGTTGCTAAAATAATTCTGCCGATGACAAACAGTACCTAACAAAAAGAAACACACATAATGAAGTTCTGAAAAGAAATTGTTGATGAGGAGTGAAAAAAGTTGCGAAAGTACCTACCAACAAACTCCAGCCCCTTCTACGTAGATGGTATAATGAACCGTTGTGTAATAATTTACCGTTGAGTAATGATTTACCGTAGTAATAATTTACCCATCAATAATACTTCAACGTTTGTTCAAGTTTCACTACCTACCAACAAACTCCAAAAGAGCCATCATTTTTCAAATGAAATAATATCACAGAACAACCAACTCGACTTCATACTCCGCCAATATAATCAGGTGGCCCCTAGCAATGATTTTATCTCCGCCAATTTTCCTCTTGTGGGCGCGTCTCTGGTTACGAGATTTGGTTTGAATTGTATACAATTTCATTCACACTGGAGTCGAAAATGCCTGTCGGTGCAAACTTCGGGGCCTTACTGTGAACGAACGGCTGGACGTACGACGCTCCGGATGGTCTTAAAAAACTCGCAAGTTCAAGAACTATTTGAAACCGTAAAAATATTCACGTAAAAAAATGGTATAGGCGTTTTGAAAATTTCAACCCCTATTTTGAACCCCTTAGAGATGACTCACAGTAACGTCGAGCTTCGAGGACCAACTAGATCCCGAACGGAACCTATAACCCGAATTTCATCAATTTTCTTTCATGGTAACTAAGAAAAGTGGCCCGTACGGCGTACGGCGTACGGCGTACGGCGTACGGCGTACGGTGTACGGCGTACGGCGTACGGCGTACGGCGGACAGACAGAAATATTTTTATTGCAGTTTTGGATTCTACATACCTTGAAACGTAAACCATCAAATTTTGAGGGGGGGTAAGAATTTTTTTTTCCATGCTCGATTCCAATGGTTCATTATTGAAAATAATAAACCAAAAGTTTGAGGGGCTGTTACAAAAATTTTTTGCTGACCGAATACATAGGTGTATTATTCACAGAAACGCAAAATTGTAGTGGAAATTTTCATTTTGGAGGACATAACACTTATGGTTTATTATTCTGTGAATAATACACCTATGTATTCGGTCAGCAAAAAATTTTTATAACACCCCCTCAAAATTTTTTGTTTTCCGTTTCAAGGTGCGTAGATCCCAAAAATGCAATGTCCGTCCGCCGTACGCCGTCCGCCGTACGCCGTCCGTCGTATCACGTGTACCGGCTTCATTTTCGGTCTAAAAAAGTCGCTCTTTCGCACACATGCTCCATTTGGGCCCTAGTTGTGTCCCGAAACTTTTCAGCCCGATCGGAATATACCCAAGGGTGTTATGAGTGAAAATGTGTGTAAAAATAGGTACTTTTTGCGTTTTAGCAACATATTGGTAACATCAGCTTTTGAGATATCGGTTTCCATGTTTTTTTGGACGAGAAGACCGAATATGAAGTCGATTTTGACCAAAGAGGGGAAAATTGAGTTCTACCAAATGTTCAGCTCCCAAAATTGATTTTTTATGGGTGAAAAACCTGGGGAATCGTCTGAAATCACCATCTGTTTGTATAATAACACTAGAGAAAGTGTCAACACGTGGATCAAGACGATTAAATGGCACTACCAATGATCAGAGATAATTAAAAAAAAAAAACCTACCTAATTTTTGTTTTAGGGGCCAAAATTAATGGAAACCATCAGAAATAGCTATTTCGATTATTACGCATAAAAGAAGCAATAAATGAACAGCCAACATTTCTGTATGTATGTCCAATAGAATAATAAACCCATGTGACAAGGACTTTGCAGCGTTTTTTTTACTCAATCGCGAATCCAAGGCTTCCCTACCTTCCGGTAGTGAGGAAGCAAAAAAGTACCTATTAGTAAAATAGACGAGAGTATGGACTGGAGTCGGCAGGCATTCACAAAGGCAAGTTTAAAAAATCTCTGCGGCCCGAATGCTGCAAACTAGCCACCCGCGTAACACGAGAAACTTCGAAGCTATAAGACACTTCCGAGTTATCTCAATACATATATTCGTTGCAAAGTAAAAGAAGGTGTTTATCTACAACCAACATTCGTTTCGGCCCGTCAGTCACACGGTCCTACCGACCTCAGACGCCTCATTATAAAATTCTGACCGCCTGCGCGGTTGGAGCCCATTCAAGTAGGAACTTTCACCTTTTGCCGAGATGTCCTCAGACGCTCTTTCAATTATCAACACTGAAAAAGAACGAATTACGTCACGGCGAGTGTGCCTGCGAGGAGACGGGCGTCGTGTAATAAATAACACCGCGTTTGGCTATTGAATGGTATTTTATTTATTTAATTTGAATAGGAAGCCTTCGAATATTATGTTAACTTGGATGACTGATGAACGATATTCTTTGACTGCTCAAACATCCATTACAGTCAGACAGAAACAAATAAGAAGTTTAAACGGAAACCCCTCTCGGTTTATTATTCTGTGAATATACACCTATGTATTCGCTCACCAAAAAATTTTTATAACACCCCCTTAAACTTTTTTCTTTTCCGTTTCAAGGTGCGTAGATTCAAAAAATGCAATGTCCGTCCGCCGTCCGCCGTACGCCGCCCGCCGTATCACGTGTACAGGCCTCATTTTCGGTCTAAAAAATACGTTCTTTCGCACACATGCTCCATTTGGGCCCTAGTTGTGTCCCGAAACTTTTCAGCCCGATCGGAATATACCCAGGGGAGTTATGAGTGAAAATGTGTATAAAAATAGGTACTTTTTGCGTTTTAGCAACATGTTGGTAACATGAGCTTCTGAGGTATCGTTTTTCATGTTTTTGGGGACGAGAAGACCGAATATGAAGTCAATTTTGACCAAAGAATAGAAAATTGAGGTTCTACCAGATGTTCAGCTCCCGAAATTGATTTTGGTTTATTATTCTGTGAATAATACACCTATGTAATCGCTCAGCAAAAAATTTTTATAACACCCCCTCAAACTTTTTTCTTTTCCGTTTCAAGGTGCGTAGATTCAAAAAATGCAATGTCCGTCCGCCGTACGCCGTCCGCCGTATCACGTGTACAGGCTTCATTTTCGATCTAAAAAAGTCGTTCTTTCGCACACATGCTCCATTTGGGCCCTAGTTGTGTCCCGAAACTTTTCAGCCCGATCGGAATATACCCAGGGGTGTTATGAGTGAAAATGTGTATAAAAATAGGTACTTTTTGCGTTTTAGCAACATGTTGGCAACATGAGCTTTTGAGGTATCGTTTTCCATGTTTTTGGGGACGAGAAGATCGAATATGAAGTCGATTTTGGCCAAGGAGTGGAAAATTGAGGTTGTACCAGATGTTCAGCTCCCAAAATTGATTTTTTATGAGTCAAATACCTGCGAAATCACCATCAATTTGTAGAATAACACTAGAAAAAGTGTCAACACGTGGATCAAGACGATTAAATGATGGCACTATCAATGATCAAAGATAATTTGAAAAAAAAAAAATGATCGTACCTACCTAATTTGTGTTTTGGGGGCCAAAATTGGTGGAAACCATCAGAAATAGCTATTTCAATTATTTCACATGAAACAAACAATAAATGTACAGCCAACATTTCTGTAGAATAATAAACCCCATGTGACAAGGACTTTGCAGCGTTTTTTATGAGTCAAAAACCTGGGAAATCGTCTGAAATCACCATAAATTTATATAACACTGGAAAAAGTGTCGACAGGTGGATCAAGACGATTAAATGGTACTACCAATGATCAGAGATAATTTATTAAAAAAAAAAAAAAAAAAAAATGAGCGTACCTTATTCGTGTTTTGGGGGCTAAAATTGGTTGAAACCACCAGAGATAGCTATTTCAATCATTTTATATGAAAGAAACAATAAATAAACAGCCAGCATTTCTGCAGGTATGTCCAATAGAATAATAAACCCATGTGACAAGGACTTTGCAGCGTTTTAATTTAACTCATTATTGTCGAGGAAAAAACTTTGGAAACAGAAAAACAAATCTTCTTTTCTCAACCCCGTCAAACGTTTAAAAGTACGTAAAACCAAAAACCGGGGGCGGTCCTCACGGTGTTGGAATAGAAAGCGTTACAAGGAAACTGTCAACATTTCATGTTCGCGCATGCGCAGACGAAAGTTACAATACGATTCCAATGAAATTCATAAGGAATTATCAAAGTATTTTTCCTGAGCGACCTCCAAATCTGAACTCATTGCAACGATATTTAAGGTAGTTATGGGCGTTTCAATTATTTCACTTTTGCGCATGCGCAGACTGAACGATTTCCATAATTTTCAAATGGGATCATCTGTGATTCAGCCCGCGTGTACCCTCAAAATTTCAGCTCTCGACGACTATTTTTCGCGTAGTTAGAAGAGTTTACAAGAAAATTGTCAACATTTCATGTTCGCGCATGCGCAGACGAGAGTTACGTTAAGAATCCGATGAAATTCACTTGGAGCTATGAAAGTATTATTCCTGATCGAAGTTTGAACTCATTTCAACTAGATTTAAGGTAGTTACGGGCGTTTCAATTATTTCACCGTTGCGCATGCGCAGACGGGACGATTTCCATGATTTTTGAAAAGGGACCATCTGCGATCAAACCCGTGTCTACACTCAAATTTTCAGCTCTCTACGACAACTTTTCGCGTAATTAGAAGCGTTACAAGGCATTGGTCAACAGCTCACGTTCGCGCATGCGCAGACGAAAGCTGCATTACGATTCCAATGAAAACCACTTACTATCAAACTACTATTCCTGATCGACCCTCCAAGTTTGAACTCATTTCAACGATATTTAGGGTTGTTATGGGCGTTTCCAGTATTTCACGTTTGCGCAGGCTCAGACAAAAGTTACAGTACTTTTTCTATGATTTTTGTACGGGACCATCCGTGATCCAACCCACATCTACCCTCCAAATTTCAGCCCATTTCGGGTAGTTATGGGCGTTATAAGGAATTACAGACCGACAAACAGACATGGAACCAAAAATGTTCCTCAATGTCTGAAACGCAAAATGGTTATGGAAATATTCATTTTGGAGGACATACTTACATTTTTTTACTCAATCACGAATCCAAGGCTTCTCTACCTTCCGTTAGCGAGGAAGTAAAACTTGCCACGCAGTAGGAAGGTCCTGTACCTCTGGCCGTTTGTACGTCCGGCCACTGGCTAATACTACTCCATGCAATGCTTCAAAAATATTGTGTTCGTCATGGATTGATAGCCACCCGAAACAGGTTGTACGACAATACAACCACCACACCGCTGATATCATCCTACCTCTGATAAGGCCTTCACAAGTTTTTGTGTGGTGCTGATTCAAAAATCTGGGTCCTGTAATATTTGGATTCTTTCAGGGGTAAGCGCTCAATTCTATTTTTTCTTGTTGATAATTATTGCCTAGGACCTAAACAACATTTTGGATAACCATATTCGTACTTTTTCCCCATGAATAATGAGTGTCACAATTTTTTCTCAACCATGCTATGTGTGTACCTCTGGCCACTTGTTGGTTTGCACCTCTGGCCACCCCAAAAATTCATTAAAAGAACGCTTTGCGCTCGTTTCACGCGCTCGCAAACGCTGTGCCCATTTTTATTTGACAATAAGTATTCTCTGAATATCGTTTTCTAGATGCCACGAAGTAAAAAAAAAAACCAGTCATGCAGCATGACTTAATGAGCGAATTTTCAAAGAAATATTCGAATTAATGGCTATGGTTTTGAATAAAGGAAAACTTCTTCCTCCTACTGTTAGTACCTAAATTGAATAATTTGAAATAGATTTTTTCTTTCGTCTTCCTTCTAGTAATACGTGGGCCGGTACTTGTCTATCTATGAAGGTATCATAACAATTATATGTCAAATGGGAAATTCAAGGAGTTGTACTAATCGTTTGCCTCCCCCTTTTTTGCTTCGAACTCTCGTCTTCAATTAATACTTCTCACATTTTTCAATCTGACCACTCTAAGGGGGTGGGGGGGTAAGAGTTTAAAGATTATCCTAGTTTTGGGTAATTTTTGCGCACTTTAAATGCTCTAATTTAAGAACGGATTTAGATATCTAAAATCCGATTTCACCATCGTGTTCAGCGTGCAAAAACCTTTAAAATGAGGGGTCACTTGTTAGAAAATAACATTTTGGGGATTTTTGGGTAATTTTTGCGCACTTTAAATGCTCTAATTTGAGAACGGATCAAGATATCTAAAATCCGATTCCACCATCGTGTTCAGCGTGCAAACACCTTTAAAATGAGGGGTCACTTGTTGGAAAATAACATTTTGGGGATTTTTGGGTAATTTTTGCGCACTTTAAATGCGCCAAAACCCTCCTTAGAGTAGGCCAATTTCGCCCATCTTCGAACTTAGCCTTTCGATTGCCAAGATAGATTTTTTGTGCAAATTTGAGCTGTTTATCTCAATTCTATCGAGAGTTATCGTCTGGAGTGACATATATATATATATATACATATAAAAAAGTGTTAAATTTCAGGAATCGTTTTAGAATGGTCTGAAACGGATTTCTATGAAGAAAATTTCCAAAAATTTATATTATTTAAATTTCGAAGCCATTGCAATAGCTTCATTTTCTTTGAAAATTCGCTAAAATGGAGTGACCCGCCCCCCCATCGACCCTTGCACGTTGAAGGCAGCTGTAAAGGATGTGAGGGAAGGCCGTTGCAGCATTAATCAAGCCGCCAAAGATCATAGATCATCGCCAGAGATATTTTACATTCTATTTGTTTGATAAGTAATGATTCTGATGTGATAACGTTTAGGTATTTTACGTTCTATTTGTTTAATGCAATATTACGTTTAGTTTATTGAAATATTATGTTTTAATTCAATGTTATAGTACATTTTTATGGGTTCTCAAATGTGATCTCGAAACCTCTTATTCCTAAAACAGAGACTGGCAATATTGAAATACCCAAGAAAATTTATTTAATAAAGAGTATTTTGGTAGCAGGATGTGTTTTTATTGGTTCCCATTCAAACTAGAAGGTGGCCGGAGGTACAATCGGGTGTGGCCAGAGGTACATGCTGTGTTTGTACCTCTGGCCAATTTCCACTTTTTTTTTCAAATCTGTGACGTGAGGAGTGTAATTAATATTTTGGCAATTTTTCTTCACAGTTTTGCTGGCAGATAGTTACTCTTTCGGAAAATGTCAAAAAATTTAAATAAGAAAGTATCCTGGCACCCAGGCAGCAATTCTTCTAAAAGTGGCCAGAGGTACAGGACCTTCCCTACACTGACTACTTAGGTATCTTCTGGAAATTTCGCGGTGATTCTGAATATAATATACAGTTTGGAGGTTCCTGAGGTTGGTCAGAGAAACAATATTCTTTATGCCAACGTTTCGTTGAATTTATTCAACATTTTCAGGGCTTAGATATTATGATAATGATGATGAACTGATGATGATTATGGTGAACAGAAGTTGATGGTGATGATGAAATTGAAGCAATTTGCTGACAATAATATTGTGCTTGGAAACAGGCGTTTGAAAAAACAAAATGGTGTGATAACCCATTCTGAATATACCCATTTATTCCTACACCTACCAATTAAAAATTAATAACGTAAATCCATTCATACATTCAAATCCAAACACCAGTAGGTATTATGACTTGCCTACACGTGTAAACACTGTAAATGGCATTCCATGAAATTGTCAGTTCACAAGAGATAAAACCAACGCGGGTTTTGTGCTGATATCATCACCGTTAAGTAATACTAAACAATAGAACGTCATCGCGAAGGTATAATATCTTTCTTTCCGAGGAACCGTTTGTTTTTTTCCACAGAGAAGATATTGAAGAAGAAAATTAAAAAAAAAAAAGGTTGAATTAATCCCAAAGAGCGTGAGACTCAAGCGGGATGGTGAGAATCAAAACGACCTAGACCTTATACCCTGCTAAAAAGAAATCACGACACCTGCCTCGTGAATCATAAGGAAAAAATTGATCGTAGAAGGCGATATGCCAGTGTCACTCTTCACCTTCACCCATTTAGAAGAAAAAAGAAACGGTGGAATAGGAACCGCAACAAGAAAAACACTGCAAATTATTACACAGCGGTTTATTATTTACCTGTATAGATGCCTCTTCTGCGTGGATCGCTATGCCTGTGGTTTTTATGGTCAGTAGGTACCTGCCCTCGCGCTCCTTCCAGGAAAGTCCTAAATCGAGTACTGGAGCCGGCCTGAGAATTGCAGTTTCATAAAACCAGTATGCAAAATGGCAAAATTCAGATGTAGTTCTGAACGTGAACTGTTGATGTGGAGTGAAAAATATTTTTTGGCCCCGGCTGGGATTCGAACCTGCGACCTTCATCGTGGTATGCCGGCGCCTAGCCCACTGAGGTACGGGGCAACGTGGGTATAGGCAACTGATGTACGCTTTCGATCCAGGTTGATGCCATGCTCTTTAGGGCAATTTTATGGCAACATGGTAAAATGCTCTGGGTGGTCTCAAAAATTCAGAAAAAATCTAGCTACATATTTAAAAATACGGGAAAACCCAGATAACAGGACAGATAACAAAAAAGAGAGAGAAAACCCACATAAAAACAGATAACAGGACTGTTATTTGTTTTTATGTGAGTACCTAATGATGCTCAGAATTTGAGCGAAAAACTTTGTTTTAAATAAAGTGGTGGTAAGCTGAAGGTTTACTTTTTGTTTAATCCACACTGCAAGATGGCTTACCACAAAAGGGCTGTGATTAAATTCGATGAATTGATGAACAAGGACGCAGTGTCTGGAGATGGATATAGGATGTAGGAAGGGAAAACTAAAACAGGGCTGTTATCTGTGTTTATGTGAGTACCTACCTGATGATGCTCAGAATTTGAGCGAAAACCTTTGTTTTAAATAAATTTATGGTAAGCTGAAGGTTTATTTTTTGTTTATTCCACATTACTGGACCTTGATTCTTTTACTCTGTGGTCCTAGTGAGCGAACGTTCAGTGAAGTGAACTAAGTCGAGGAGCAGTTCAGTTGGCGGAGTTTGTTTATCAAGTTCAGTGAGGAACTACCCAACTCTACCTACGACCTAATTTTAACAGGGTGGACCATTCGATGGGGATCTTCAAAGAGAATAAAAAACCACAGTCATGCAGCATGGCTATAAGAGCGAATTTCCGAAGAAATAACTGATTTTATGTAAAATGTGATGTTTGGGATATCCCATTCAAATATGGGCAATCTTAAACTTATTGGGTAATTATAGGTATTCAAGTATGACGCTATTCGGTTAATTCGGTATGCATCAAATATGGGCATACGTAACAAATTTTTTGTTCCATTTTTTGCCGAGTAACACCTCGGTTTGTAGATTTTCCAACGCTGAACACGATGGTGAAGTCAGAATTGCGATATCCCATTCCGTTATCAGATTAGAGCAGACGAACCAGGAAGAACATCTCAAGAAATACCTAACCACGTTCCTTCATCTTCAAAGTGCTCCAGTTTGAGAACGGAATGAGATATCGCAATTCTGATTTCACCATCGTGTTCAGCGTACAAAACACTTTAAAATGAGGTGTCACTTGTCAGACTTTTTCATTTTGGGAATTTATGGGTAATTTTCCCCCCCCTAAAACTCCCCAAAACTCCCCCTTAGTGACCCGATTCTGCCCATCTACGAACTTAGCCTGTCGATTGCCAAGACAGATTTTTCGTGCAAATTTGAACTTTTTATCTCAATTCTTTCGAGAGTTATCGTCTGGAATATATAAATATATAAATAAACATATTTGTTTATAACTTCGGACACAAAAAGAGGACACAGAGAAAGAAACTTACACTACGTCTGAACGTTTTGCACTCAGCGTCGTCGGCTATAAATAAATATATATACATATATATATATATATATATATATACATATAATATTTGGTGTCTTTCGGCAGTGAATTCAGGATGGTCTGAAACGGATTTTGGTATAAAAATCTTTCGGAAATTCGAGTTTTAAAAATTTTGGACCGAGAACAATAGCTTCCTTTTCTTCGAAAATTCGCTAAAACAGTTTTTTTTTGTGCGTGAAGAAAAGTGGATATGTTCGTGTTTGAAAGTAACCTCCTGAATTTTAAGAGATAGGTATATTTATGTCGATGAAGGACAAAAAAGGGGACCACAAGGTAAATATAATAATAATTATTATTAATACTCGTATATCGATATTATATCCCGTGTACATAGGTACTGAAAGAAACTCAAATGAAACGCGTTGTGTGGAACTGAATCGACTGAACTGAGTTGGGCTCAGTTGGTACGACCTAATAATAATAATCGTGTGGTTCAATTCGGAACGGGGTGAATCATGATGTCGGTACTTAAGTACCTGCCTACCTTTAACCGTGGATTCCAATTGTATTTTATTGCTACTTTGCTCTTCCCCTCGAATGCCAAGGTCCTATTTCCATAGACGGACAACAGTCCAAGATTACAAACGCAGACCATGACGCCAGAGAAATTAGCTGTTATACAAAGAGCGCTCTGGGGGAACATGCTATCGAAACCGACCCCCTCGAGGGGCTCATCGTGGCTTCTTCGGGGCAAGGAAAAGTGATAGTAAATTTTTATATTATCTCCCCTGATCTCGTTTGGCATTTGACCTCGAAGTGACTGCGATGACTTTCACGATTCACGCCCCCGTTCGGGAGGACGAGCTCCGGAGTCGTCTCTTTCCCAGGGTTTGTCTTTGAGGGCCGTGAGAGGGCTGACAAGTTGACAGCTAACACTAGGTCCCTACATGAGATAGTTAGCTCCGAGCTTCGAGGACCAACTAGACGCCAAACGGGACCTACAAGCCAAATTTCATCAATTTTGGTTCATGGTAACTAAGAAAAGTGCTAAGTGCAGCGTACGGCGGACGGACATGCATTTTTTTGGTTTATTTTATTATTTTCAATAATGAACCATTGGAATCGAGCATGAAAAAAAAAATTCTAACCCCCCCCCCCCCCTCCAAATTTGATGGTTTACGTTTCAAGGTACCTATGTAGAATCCGAAAATGCAATCACAAAATTTCTGTCTGTACGCCGTACGCCGTACTGATCACTTTCCTTAGTTAGCATGAACCAAATTGATGAAATTCGGATTATAGGTTCCGTTCGGGGTCTAGTTGGTCCTCGAAGCTCGGCGTTACTGTCAGTCATCTCTAAGGGGTTCAAAATAGGGGTTGACATTTTCAGAAGGCCGTAGCACGAAAACTTTCGATAGAAGGGTATGGTTTTTTTTACGTTATTAAATTTGTCTTGAGCTAAACAATTTTTTCAGACCACCCGGAGAATTGCACGTCCAGCCGTTCGTGTGCACCAAAAAGCTTCGTCAACACGATCGTGAATCAAACGGTATAAATCCAGCCCGGATATCATCACTAGGGAGCACCTGATTATAATCAAGGATGGCTGTATGAAGTCGAGTTGGTTGTTCTGTGATATTATTTCATTTGATAAGTGATGGACTATTGAGTTTTGTTGGTAGGTACTTTAGAATCGAGCATGAAAACGGTGGACAGACAGAAATTTTTTTTATTGCATTTTCGGATTCTGCATACCTTGAAACGTAAACCATCAAATTTGAGGGGGGGTTAGAATTTTTTTTTCCAGGCTCGATTCCAAAGGTTTGATATTGAAAAAGGGTGTGATTTATTGGCCCGGCAAAATAGAGGTTACTCCCTACATAAAAGGCGGGCATAATAGCTTTTAATTCAAACACACGTCCAAAAAATACTTCGCACATCAAAAAAGGGAATCGCACGGCTAATTTGGGAGTCGCACGGCTAATTTGGGAGACGCCCGTCTAATAAGGTGATTCAACGTTCAAATTTGTTATTGCCCTTCCAGAAATTGATTATAACGGCAGAAGAAGGATTCTCACAGTAGAAATGTCCAACTCCACATCAAATAGCTGTGCAAAACCCCTTTTTTGCTGTGCCAACCCCTTTTCTGATGTGTGATTGAATAATACGCTGGTATTGATCACCTATTTAGCCGTGATTGGAGTCAATATTGACGTTTAATTTATGCTGGGAGTTTTACTTTTTCTGAAGTGAAGATAATCTTTTTAGATGGAGATTCGCAGAAGGGAAAATACCTTTTTTTGCCGTGCAGTTAAATATATCCCTATTGAAAATGATAAACCAAATTTTTTCCGTAAAATAATATGACGTCCTAATGACGTGGCCTTGCAAATTCAATGTGTGTTATCATAGTGCAGGTACAGCATACAGTGTACAGCTTTCTCCCATTCTGGGTTGCATATCGCCTCTCCTTCTTAGGCGTCCTGCTAAAACATGAAGCAATTCCATTGTTTGCATTCTATTCAGCTTATTGTTTTTCCGTCACATTTGCATTTTATTACTCAAACGCCGCCACAGGCAACAGTGAGCTTCCCAGCTCAAATAAAAATCGGAAATCGATAACAGAGGTGGCGTCCCGTCATAAAAATAAACGTTGCGTCATATGGCAAAAGGTGATTCAATAGGAGAAAACTGAGCAATCGCCCGTCAAAACCGAAGGTTCGCGGAGGTCGGAAGTCAGATCCTTTTATAAGTAGTCGCAAGTCGGAATTGCTTTTCTCGCGTCGACAACTTCCTCACGACATCTATAACAAACAAGGTGGGGTCGAGAAATGCCAATTAGTCTCAGTGGATAGGGTTACCAGACATATTCTTTTTATAACATCTATACACATCTTTTTGGCCCCATAATTCCGTATGGTATTCTTTTTTCATTTTATAGCCAAATATACTGTTTTGCTTCCTCGATACCGAAGGAAGGGAAGCCTTGGATTCGTGATTGAGTAAAAAAATGTCTGCCAATTCGAGTAGGCAGTACACCTTCCTCACTTGATTCACATGAACGTATAGAATAGTTGGGTAGTTTCATTTTGACACGGGACCATCTGCGATCCAACCCCCGTGTACCCTCAAAATTTCAGCTCTCTACGACTATTTTTCGCGTAGTTAGAAGCGTTACAAGGAAACGGGCAACATTTCATGTTCGCGCTTGCGCAGACGAAAGTTACAGTACGATTCCAATGAAATTCATACGGAACTATCAAAACATTATTCCTGATCGACCCTCCGAATCTGAACTCATTTAAACGATATTTAAGGTAGTTATGGGCGTTTCAATTATTTCACGTTTGCGCATGCGCAGACCGAACGATTTTCATAATTTTGAATTAGAAACATCTGCGATCCAACCCGCGGTTACCCTCAAAATTTCAGCTCTCTACGACTATTTTTCGCGTATTTAGAAGCGTTACAAGGAAATGGTTAACATTTCATGTTCGCGCTTGCGCAGACGAAAGAGACAGTACGATTCCAATGAAATTCATACGGAACTATCAAAACATTATTCCTGATCGACCCTCCGAATCTGAACTCATTTCAACGATATTTAAGGTAGTTATGGGCGTTTCAATTATTTCACGTTTGCGCAGGCGCAGAAGAAAGTTACCGCACTTTTTCAATGATTTCGGTATGGGACCATCTGTGTCCCAACCCGCACCTACTCTCCGAATTTCAGCACATTTCGGCCATTATTTCGGGAAGTTATGGGCGTTACAACGAATTACCACAGACAGACACAGAACCAAAAATGTTCCTCGATGTCTAAACGGAAAATGGTGGTGGAGATTTTCATTTTGGAGGACATAAATTTTTTTTTACTCAGTCACGAATCCAAGGCTTCTCTACCTTCGGTAGTAAGGAAGCAAAAATACATGTCCTCCAAAATGAAAATTTCCACTACCATTTTGCGTTTTAAACATCCTGGAACATTTTTGGTTCTCGTGTCTGTCTGTGGTAGTTCCTTGTAACGCCCACAACTTCCCGAATACCGAATATGAAGTTGATTTTGACCAAAGATTGAAGAATTGAGGTTTTATCGAAGGTTCAGCTCCCAAAATTCATTTTTTTTACCCAGAAATTGGGAAATTGTCTGAAATCACCATAAATTTTTTTGTATAACAACAAGTAGTTTCAACAGGTGACTCAAGACAATTAAATGGTCCTATCAATGATAAAAGACAAGTTGTCAAAAATACGAGCCTAATTAGTGTTTTTGGGGGTCAAAATTGGTGGAAACCATCAGAAATAGCTATTTCAATTATTGCAGATGAAAGAAACAAAAATGAACAGCCATAATTTCTTTAGGTAAGTCCAATAGAATAGTAAAACTATGTGACAAGGACTGCAGCGTTTTTTCCTGCACTACGTACAAAGTGAGTAGACAGACATATAGATATGCCACCAAATTTGTTCGTAGACGTCTGAAACCCAAAAAGAGAGTGACAGTTTTGATTTTGGCTCACACACATAATATTTAGGTACCTCTCATCGACTGTGAGGACCCAAAACTAGGTTGTCATAATGAACAGTGACGAAGTCTGATCACCCGCTAGTTGAATAGACGTAACCGACAGAACCGTTGGAGGGTTGCGCAAAAAGACAGTTCGCGCCGATGGGTATGTGGTGACCTCCGGGGACGCATCTTCAGGCCGCCTTTCCAATTCCCACAGGAATATTATTGTCGCTTTACAAGTTGAGGCGACCTCATCGAGTCACCGGCTCTACGGCGGTTGTAACGATGAATGATTCAGCAGGCAGCTGCGGATTGCTCGTCCGTCTTGCAAGAAAAATGATTGTTCCAGTGCTGCCATTTGGCGGGAGATGCCCCGAATCGTAGCGACGTGCGATACTGTGGCGTAGCCAGGATTGTTGATTGGGGGGGGGGGGGGGGTATCAGAAATAGAAAAAATTCCAGTCATGCAGTATGGCTATAAGAGCGAAATTTCAAAGAAATATTCCTGATATTGTGTAAAAAGATGATATAGCGAGAAACCATACCACTTTTCTTAAAATTATATAATTTTTCGTGATTTTAGCCATTTTTACCGATATCTGACCCCAGTGGCGTAGCCAGGGGGGGGGTTAGTGGGGTTCATACCCCCCCCCCCCCATTGGCTCGGAAACTTTACCACAAATTAAAATTAAATCTTAAGAATGATTTCAAAATACTTATCAAAATAGTCCCTCACCGTCACCATCCCACACTTCAGGTGAATTAATATTGATTTTAGCCCTTAATACCAATTGTTGACCCCCAAAAATCCTAATATTAGACCCCTATTATGTGTGAAAAACAACTGAAATGGTATTTTCCTGTCTTCACTCATCCTTCTATACCACTTTCAGTGATTTTATATATGAATTTTAGCCGTTTTTATCAATTTTTGACCCCTAAAAACTCAAATTTGACCCCCCTTTGGTTTTGAAAATTGCTCATCCTTTTTTTTGGCAATAATAAACATTTGGCGAAATTTAGAATGTTTATCACATACCCAATGTCAGATATCTTCTGGAGTGACACATAAATAAACATAGATAACTAGCCTGACCGCTCGCTTCGCTCGCTATCCGAGATTCGCTGTACGCAGCATCGTTGAACCAACAAACGACGGAAAAATCCCATAGCCTACCGGGTATTTGTGCCCAATTTTATCAAAATCCGTCAAACCATTCAGGAGTTGACCATGGTCGACCATATTTCCGCTATGGTCAGGGAATTAAAAATGCGCCTACGTTCAACTTGGGAGGCTACCGGATATTGGTGCCAAATTTGGTCGATATCCGTTGAGCAATTCGGGATTCGACCATGGAGGGGCCCATGGATGCGCTAAGGTCGACCGCGGGGGTAGTCCGAAGGGTCGATCGTAGATAGAATTTCACGTAGATTACGAATACGCGATAAAAATAGGGGTTACCATTTCAATTAACGAAGTTGACCATGGTCGACCATAGTTCCGCTATGGTCAGGGAATTAAAAATGCGACGTTGCACAACTTGGGAGCCTACTGGATATTCGTGCCAAATTTGGTCGATATCCGTCGAGCCGTTTGGCCGTGCCAAGACAGACAGACACACAGACAGACAGAGATTCGAATTTATAATATAATAAGATAAGATATGCGTATGAATTTTTGTTAAAATCTAGGGATGAACGGATTTGCCTATAAAAAAAAGTTCAAAAACTTATATTCTGAAAATTGTGAACCCATTGCAAAAGCTTCATTTTCTTTGAAAACTCGCGAACATTGTAGCCAAATAAATTTTTTTATTTCGTCAGTTTATCTTACCTAACGTTACCCGTAGCATTTAGTGCTTTGTTAAATTTAATTTAAATTCAGCTTTGTATTGTCAAACCTTATTAGGGATTTTTTTAAAGAAAATAAAGCTATTGCAATGGGTAACATTTTCAGAACATACATTTTTGAAATATTTTTGTAGGCAAATCCGTTTCAGAGCATCCTCAGGGTTTATCCCTAGATTTTAACAAAAATTTATATATTATGTATATATATTTATGCGCCACTCCAGATGATATCTGTCCTTGGGTTCGTTATAAAAATTCCAAATTTCTCCAAAACGTTTTTATTGCCAAACAAAAGGAGGAGTTCGAAGATGAGCAATTTTTAAAAATTTCAAGGGGATCAAATTGGAGTTTTTAAGGGTAAGAAGTCGGTAAAAACGACTAAAATGGCAAACAATTGATGTAAAATCACTGGAAGTGGTGTGGAAAGGTGAGCATAAAGATAGAAAAATACCATTTCAATTGTTTTTCACACAGAATAGGGGTAAAATTTTGATTTTTGGGGGGGTAAAAAATTGGTAGTAATGGCTAAAATCAATATTAATTCAGCTGACGTAGTGTCGGATGGTTAATCACGAAGGAGGGGCTATCTCGATGATTATTTTTCTCAGAAACAGGTGGGTCAAATTTGACTTTATCAGGGTCAAGCATCGGTAAAAATGGCTAAAATCACGAAAAAATTACATAATTTTAAGAAAAGTGGTAGGGTTTCTCGCTGCATCATCTTTTTACACAACAGAACGAACAGTTCTTTGAAAATTCGCTCTTATAACCATGCTGCATGACGGGAACTTTTTCAATTTCCGATAACCCCCCCATTCAACAATCCTGGCTACGCCACTGTCTGACCCTAATAAAGTCAAATTTGGCCCACTTGCTTTTGAGAAAAAATATTTTTATCTTCGAGGTAGTCCCTCCGTCGTGATTAATCATCCCACTCAATGTCAGGTGAGTAACATTGATTTTACCATTAATACCAATTTTTTACCCACAAAAGTCAAAATCTGACCCCTATTATGTGTGAAAAACAACTGAAATAGTATTTTTCTGTCTTTACTCACCGTTCCGCACCACTTCCAGTGATTTTATAGCAATTGTTTTCAATTTTAGCCGTTTTTACCGACTTTTGACCCCTAAAAACTCCAATTTGACCCCCTTGGAATTTTAAAATTCCTCATCTTCGAACTCATCTTTTCGTTTGGCAATACAAACGTTTTGGAGAAATCTGGAATTTTTACCATGTACCTAACCGAAAACAGAAAATCATCTGGAGTGGCACATAAATATACATAATATATACATTTTTGTTAAAATCTAGGGATGAACTGAGGATGCTCTGAAACGGATTTGCCTATAAGAATATTTCAAAACTTCATGTTCTCAAAATGTTACCCATTGCAATAGCTTTATTTTCTTGGAAAATTCGCTAATAAGGTTGATATTACAAAGAAAGCTGAATTTAAATTAAATTTAACAAAGCACTAATTGTTACAGATAACGTTAGGTAAGATAAACTGAAGAAATACAACATTTATTTGGCAACAATGTTCGCGAATTTTCAAGGAAAATGAAGGTATAGCAATGGGTCCAAAATTTTCAGAACATAAGTTTTTGAAATTATTTTATAGGCAAATCCGTTTCAGATCATCCTGATTTCATCCTCAGATTTCAACAAAATGTATACCTATATAATTATATATATATATTTATTTATGTGTCACTCCAGACGATACCTGACCTTGGTTACATGTTAAAAATTCCAAATTTCGCCAAAATGTTCTTATTGCCAAACAAAAGGATGAGCAATTTTCAAAAACTTGAAGGGGGTCATATTTGAGTTTTTAGGGGTCAAAAATTGGTAAAAACTGCTAAAATTGATATATAAAATCACTGAAAGTGGCATGGAAGGGTGAGTGAAGACAGAAAAATAAAAACTTGGATTTTTGGGGGTCAAGAATTGGTATTAAGGGCTAAAATCAGTATTATTCACCTGAAGTGTGGGTTGGTTACGGCGAGGGACTATTTCGATAAGCATTTTTGTCAGAAAGAGCGGGTAAAATTTTTGGGACAGATCGTTCGTAATCAAATAAGCGTAATATTATTTAACTGTTCAATCGTGTTTGATTTACCGTTTAACCTGTTGTTCTTGTATAATACATGTTTGTTACTTTCGTGATTGTTATCATTCTTAAGATTTAATTTTAATTTGTGATGAACTTTTCGAGCCAATGGGGGGGGGGGGGGGGGGGGGTATGACCCCCACTAAACCCCCCACTAAACTACGCCACTGGTGCGATATCAGAAAATATTCGATACCAGTAATCGATGCTGGTGTCGAAAGAAATATTCGATACTACCCAAGTATCGAAAGAAAATCGTGGGAATTATTGCGAAAATTACCCCAAGTCCAATTTTTTTTAATGCAAATTCCATGTTCAGTTGTACATGGAATTTGCATCTTGCGCCTTATTCGAAAAGAGACCCCTCAAATAGGCGTCAGATTCGTTGAATGAGGCAAAACACAAGCATAAAACATTTCGATATGACTGCCACTTTCACTCAGACAGTAATTGCACGGGTTAAACGGACTCACGAATCTTCTTTCGCTCCGTACAGACGATCGCCGGATGCCTATTTCATATTATAGGAACCCGTGAACTTTACGAGGGATGAGGCAATGAGACTGCTGGCGATAAAACAGGATAATTACACAAATATATGCAGGTCCTTGAATAAATTTGTGGCTCCAAGGTTTAGAAATGTTTCAAAGAAGCGCTCCTTATTGGTGAGGGAGTTTTTATTTATTTATTTCATATTTTGTTTATTTACCATAACATCAAACTTGAAGGGCTCAAAGAAGTGACTCAATTGAAACACCCAGCAATTGGGTATCACATGATCAGATATCATCCTCTGTTACCATGTTTCAGACGTTTTATGTAGGTAGGTACTGTGAGTGGACGTAAAGTAGGTAACAAAAACACAATTCTCTAAAAATTAAAAATAAAAATAAATATCCAATAATGATTTATATAAACAGGTAACCATTTTTTTACGTTTTGAAAAAGAAAATACCGCAAGATGATTTTCAGTCCCCAATAACAACCAAAGATGTTTGATTTGCCTAATGCTTCTGTGGCGATTGCTATTTTCTACATTTCAAATTTCAATATTTTCATTTATCTACCTATTTATATTTCTGCATAGAAATAGGGTTACATTACCCCCCCCCCCCAACTTCTATACAGAAAAAACATAATAGAAATGTATAAGATGGCTTATAAAATATTTAAAATTTAATAAAATAAAGTTGGAGAAGAAGAAAAATAAATAAATTTTTTTTTTTTTTTAAGCGTTTATTTTTATATAACAACTAGTTACACAATGTAGTTTTACAAGTAACTATCTAGTTATTTACTTCAACTATCTTTACGCATTGTTTTTATGGTGAATGTTCACAAGCAGGCATCACACTAATTTTTTACGTTACAACGTCAGCATCCGAGATCCAGGGGTTTGGTTCTTTTCAGACGCCGAACTTGTTGCGAATTGTCCAGTAGCTGAAGAGCTTCTATATTTGAGTGCACGTGAAGTCGGTTCTCGTGACGTCGTGCTGTTTTTTTAACGACATCTATGACGCTCTCCACGCGTAAGTCTCTGTGGAGGTCGTCGTTTCTAATGTACCAGGGAGCATTTACAATGCTTCTGAGCACTTTATTCTGAAATGTTTGAATTATTTTCACATTTGTTTTGGCTGTACAGCCCCATAGCTGAATTCCATAGGACCAAATCGGCAACAATACTGTCTTATATAACAGTACTTTATTGTGGGTGCTGAGTTGAGGGTATCGGCCCATCAGCCAATATAATTTTCTGTATTTAATTGAGAGCTCTTTCTGTTTCTTCTTGACATGCTCTTCGCATCTAGAGTCAAACCCTAAATATTTTGCTGAGTTAGCATACGGAATGGTGTTGTGATTGATCTCCAATGGAATATTTATTATGGTTTTGTACGTGAAGTTGACATGTGTTGATTTTGTTTCATTCAGTTTTAGTCTCCATTTCTTCGTCCATTTATCAACTGCAATTGTAGCTTCCTGAAGTTTTTTTGTCGACTCTTCTACCGAATCTGCAACGGCTAAGATTGCTGTGTCATCCGCGAAGGTAGCTATGCATGTACCATTAGTGACTGGGACGTCACATGTGTACATTAAATAAAGCAGAGGTCCCAGGACGCTCCCCTGTGGAACCCCTCCTTCAATTTTTTCCAGTTGAGAATATTCATCTTCTATTTTTACTCTGAAGTATCTGTTATCAAGGTAGGATTCAAGTAATTGACAGTATTGCTGTGGGAGCAATCTTTGTAATTTATTAATCAGCCCTTCGTGCCAAACCTTATCAAAAGCTTGTGACACATCAAGAAAAACCGCGCTGCATACTTTTTTGTTCTCTAACGCTCTCTCAATCTTATCCGTTATCCTATGAACTTGTTCAATAAAAATAAATAAATGCAACATTTTAAAAACGCTTTAATTTCAAAATGATCTAAAAATAATAAAATAATTTATTTCTGTTTCCCAGGAACAGTGGAATTTTTTATGACTAAAAATAAAGGTAAATACAGAAAATTTTCGACTGAAACCTAATTTTATCTAGTAGATGCGGAATATATTATGGGCACCCCATTCATAACTTTCTACTTTCAATCTCAATCCATAAAACTTCCCCTACGTTGTAAACAGTGACAAGAGGTGGCTAGAAAAATTATGGCGTCCATTCTAACCCCTTCAAGTATTCCAAAATATTTCAACGGCCCATAATATATTTCATAAATATCTACTAGATACAAGTAATTTTAATCGTAAATTTGTATGAAATTTAAAAAAAATCTTGAAAAGTAAAATATCTCTTAACGCTTTTATATTTAGTAATACAAAATTAAAATGTTCCCTGGTAGCAGCAGAAAGAGATTATTTTATTATTTTTAGTTCGTTTTGAAATAAGTGTTTTTTTCAAGTTTTTATTTATTTTTATTTTACCTACTCTTTTCAGTGTTTAGAAAATCTTGCAATCAATTTTTGCTCATAGAAATTCGACTGGTATAATTGTCATCAAAGGTAGATATGACTATGCAAAATGTCAGCTTCTTTTCAATTAATTAATTAATTTCTTAAGTAATTAGGTAAATAATTAATTAATGTGGTTTTCTGTGATTCATATACCGTCATCGAAGATCCGTGCAAAATTTCTGCTTCTTTTAAATTAATTATTGTGTTTATGATTGATTCGTGTATTTTCATCGGAGGTACTGCAGAATTTCAGCTCAACTGGACGTCGGGAAGTGGGCGAAAAATCGATTACAAGATTCGACCGCTCCAGACAGAGTAAGCTGATTAAAAGCCTGTAATAAAACGTCTGCCAATTCGAGTAGGCAATACTGCTTCCTCACTTGAATCACATGAACGTAAAGAATAGTTGGGTAGTTTTATTTTGACACGGGACCATCTGCGATCCAACCCGCGTCTACCCTCAAAATTTCAGCTCTCTACGACTATTTCTGGCGTAGTTAGAAGCGTTACAAGGAAATGGTCAGCATTCCATGTTCGCACATGCGCAGACGAACATTACAGTACGATTCGAATGAAATTCATATGGAACTATCAAAGTATTATTCCTGATCGACCTTCCAAGTTTGAACCCATTTCAACGATACTGAAGGTAGTTATGGATGTTTCAAGTATTTCACGTTTGCGCATGCGCAGACGAAAGTTACAGCACTTTTCAAAGATTTTGGTATGGGACCATCTGAGACAACCCGCACCTACCCTCCAAATTTCAGCCCGTTTCGACCATCATTTCGGGTAGTTATGGGCGTTACAAGGAACTGACCACAGACAGACACGGAACCAAAAATGTTCCCCGATGTCTGAAACGTAAAATGTTACGAAAAATTTTCATTTTGGAGGACATAAATTCTTTTGACTCTTGCGCGAATACAACGCGCATCTTCGGTAGTGAGGAAGCAAAAAAAAAAAAAAAAAACGCTGCAAATCCCTGCACAACGGTTTATTATTTTATACAGAATACCCTCCTGTTACAGATCACAGCTCTCTGTATAGATAACCCGTATATATAATATAATATGTACTACTCTATACATATTATGTAGATCGCAGATCCTCCTTAGGTTAGTACCTAACCCCGTTCTCGTTACTAGGTACCTATCTAAATCACGAGTTAAATGTTGCTAAAATAATTCTGTCGATTACAACTAAACTAAAATGGCAAAAAGAAACGCAAATAACGAAGTTCTGAAGGAAAATTGTTGATGTGGAGTGAAATAGATGCCCCTTCTGCGTAGACCACTGTTTTCTGTGGTCAATACCTACCCTCTGGTCAAGTATAATGAACCGTTGTGTAATAATTTGCCCATCAATAATACTTCAACGGTTGTTCAAGTTGCAAAAGTACCTACCAACAAAACTCAATAGTCCATCACTTATCTAATGAAATAATATCACAGAACAACCAACTCGACTTCATACAGCCATCCTTCATTATAATCAGGTGCTCCCTAGTGATGATATCCGGGCCGGATTTATACCGTTTGATTCACGATCGTGTTGACGAAGCTTTTTGGTGCACACGAACGGCTGGACGTACAATGCTCCGGGTGGTCTCAAAAAATTGTTTAGCTCAAGGCAAATTTAATAACGTAAAAAAAACCATACCCTTCTATCGAAAGTTTTCGTGCTACGGCGTTCTGAAAATGTCAACCCCTATTTTGAACCCCTTAGAGATGACTGACAGTAACGCCGAGCTTCGAGGACCAACTAGACCCCGAACGGAACCTATAACCCGAATTTCGTCAATTTTAATTCATGGTAACTAAGAAAAGTGGTCTGTATGGCGTACGGCGGACAGACAGAAATATTTTTATTGCATTTTCGGATTCTACATACCTTGAAACGTAAACCATCAAATTTTGAGGGGGGAGGTAGAATTGTTTTTCATGCTAGATTCCAATGGTTCATTATTGAAAATAATAAACCAAAACTGATTATAGGAGCGTAACTAAGTTTCCAGCTTTTGTTATTTTTGTCACAATGATTTTTGCCGGTCGGGACAAATTATGGATGTCCACACTTGTATAAGTTGAATTAAAATCTGTTTAAACCTCTTCAGGGTGAAATTGTGACCTAATGCTTCATGATGCAATGTCTGAAACTGTTTTCTCCTTAACCCAACAAACCTCCCAACATAACTTGTCAGACCTCGTTCATTATGAAGCAGCCGAAAGTTCAGTGGAGCCGTGAAATCTTAGCAACTCATGTGATGCTCATCGAGGCATCCATCATGTTGGGTCACCGAATGTAAATTCCCCATTGTATGCGTCCCTCGCCTTCAATGTTTGGTTTTAACCTTTGACACGCGAGTGTGACGCAAATTCAACAAACGCTGAATCTGAATCGAATTCCTACTTAATGTCCTTAATGATAAACTAGCATGTCAGTTTACATGAAGGAATTTCCAGTTTTCACGTCGGAATTCCGTATTATTCCGTTATTTTTCTTTTGAATTTTATATTGGTACAGTTATATTGTTACTAATTCTAGATTGGTACAGCTCATTTCAATTCAATTCTGTATTCAAAAACATATTTTAGTACATAATGAAGAATATAAGTAAAGAAACATGAGAAAACCAAGTTCCTGAATGGGCCCCTAAGGTCTTGACGACCCGTCCAGGGGCTGGTTGTCACTGAACTAGCTTATTAGTTTGGACTGAGCGTGTACTTTTAGCTGGAAACAATAGATCTACAGACAATATTCAACTTGAGTGAAAAAACGCTACAAATCCCTGCACAACGGTTTATTATTTTGTACAGAATACCCTTCTGTTACAGATCACAGCTCTCTGTATAGATAACACGTCTATATAATATGATATGTACTACTCTATACATATTATGTAGATCACAGAACCTCCGTAGGTTAGCACCTAACCCCGTACTCGTTAGGTACTAGGTGCCTACCGGCAATGAATATTTTTTTCACTTCAGCCATATCCCTTCAGAACTTCATTATTTGCGTTTCTTTTTGCCATTTTAGCTACTGTTTGTACTGCGTACCTAATTAGTGTTTTGGGGGACAAAATTGGTGGAAACCATCAGAAATAGCTATTTCAATTATTGCACATGAAAGAAACAGTAAATGAACAGCCAGTATTTCTGTAGGTATGTCCAGTAGAATAATAAACCCATGTGACGAGGACTTTGCAGCGGTTTTTGGTTTATTATTTTCAATAATTAACCATTGTAATCGAGCAAGAAAAAAAATTCTAAACCCCCTCAAAATTTGATGATTTACGTTTCAAGGTATGTAGAATCCGAACATGCAATAAAAATATTTCTGTCTGTCCGCCGCACGCCGTACTGGCCACTTGTCTTAGTTACCATGAAAAAAAATTGATGAAATTCGGGTTATAGGTCCCATTTGGGGTCTAGTTGGTCCTCGAAGCTCGGCGTTACTGTCAGTCATCTCTAAGGGGTTCAAAATAGGGGTTGAAATTTTCAGAACGCCGTATCTCGAAAACTTTCGATAGAAGGGTATGGTTTTTTTTACGTTATTAACTTTGCCTTGAGCTAAACAATTTTTTGAGACCACCCGGAGCATTGTTCGTCCAGCCGTTCGTGTGCACCAAAAAGCTTCGTCAACACGATCGTGAATCAAACGGTATAAATCCGGCCCGGATATCATCACTAGGGAGCACCTGATTATAATCAAGGATGGCTGTATGAAGTCGAGTTGGTTGTTCTGCGATATTATTTCATTTGATAAGTGATGGACTATTGGGTTTTGTTGGTAGGTACTTGTGAAACTTGAACAACCGTTGATGTATTATTGATGGGTAAATCATTACTCAACGGTAAATTATTACACAACGGTTCATTATACCATCTACGTAGAAGGGGCTGGGGTTTGTTGGTAGGTACTTGTGAAACTTTTTTCACTCCGCATCAACAATTTCACTTCAGAACTTCATTATTTGCGTTTCTTTTTGCCGTTTTAGTTACTGTTTGTCATTGACAGAATTATTTTAGCAACATTTAACTCGTGATTTAGGTAGGTACCTAGTAACGAGTACGGGGTTAGGTACTAACCTACGGAGGGTCTGCGATCTACATAATATTTATGGAACATTACATATTATATAGAAAGGATATCTATACGGAGAGCTGTGATCTGTAACAGAAGGGTATTCTGTACAAGATAATAAACCGTTGTGCAGGGATTTGCAGCTTTTTAGCGAATTTTCGAAGAAAAGGAAGCTATTGTTCTCGGTCCAAAATTTTTAAAACTCGAATTTCCGAAAGATTTTTATACCAAAATCCGTTTCAGACCATCCTGAATTCCCTGCCGAAAGACACCAAAAATTATATATATATATATATATATATATATATATATATATATATATATATATATATATATATATATATATATATATATATATATATATATATATTATATATTTATATATTTATATATTTATATATATATATATTTACATATATATTTATATATATATTTATATATGTATGTGTCATTCCAGACGATAACTCTCGAAAGAATTGAGATAAAAAGTTCAAATTTGCACGAAAAATCTGTCTTGGCAATCGACAGGCTAAGTTCGAAGATGGGCAGAATCGGGTCACCCTAAGGGGGAGTTTTGGGGAGTTTTAGGGGGGGGGGGGGGAAATTACCCATAAATTCCCAAAATGAAAAAGTCTGACAAGTGACACCTCATTTTAAAGGTTTTTGTACGCTGAACACGATGGTGAAATCAGAATTGCGATATCTCATTCCATTCTCAAACTGGAGCACTTTGAAGATGAAGGAACGTGGTTATTTCTTGAGATGTTCTTCCTGGTTCGTCTGCTCTAATCTGATAACGGAATGGGATATCGCAATTCTGACTTCACCATCGTGTTCAGCGTTGGAAAACCTACAAACCGAGGTGTTGCTCAGCAAAAAATGGAACAAAAAATTTGTTACGTACCCAATACCTACTCTTCTGGTATTCAAAACATTTTTGATTTCCCCCTCCCCCTCCTTCCACCCCAAATTTTACTTTGCGTAAAACTACTCCTGTTTTAATTTTGTATGGTATCAGGTTGGGAAAACATTGGCCGAAAATTAATTTTCAGAAAATTTTAGGCGGAGGAGGAAGATGCCGAAAACTTCGAAAATTCGCTCTTATAGCCATGCTGCATGACTGTGGTTTTTTTTTTGTTTAATTGATTTTTGGATGTTACCTATTTGAGCTCAAATCTGAGTTAAAACTGTCCCGTGTATCCGGTTATTACTCTCGATTAGGGAGCAGTTCTACTGGAACACTACGAGTGAACGGTCTCAAAGGTGCCTTTGGACGCCTGCAGATGGATCGGGGGCACGGCATTCCTCCCTTGCAAGAGATATCGCGCAACTCCGGTATTTGCCCTCCGTGTTGTCGGGGGCATGTGAAAAGGATGATCGTGATGAGCGAACCCGATCGCGGTTTTGACACTCCCCCCCCCCCCCCCCCCCCCCTCACCGGTCCACCAGGGCCTCATAGAAAGTGGTTCTCCTCATCAATAATCGAGCATTAATAATCGAGAGATCATCGATGTCAGATATTGAAGCACCAGTGAGTGACAATCGACATGGGCGCAGTAAACAAATGGACCATCAGTTTTGGTTTATTATTTTCAGTAACCAGCCTTTGGAATCGAGCATGAAAAAAATGAAATTAAATTTTTTAACTCCCCCTCAAAATTTGATGGTTTCCTTTCAAGGTAGGTAGGTATGTAGAATCCGAAAATGCAATAAAAATATTTCTGTCTGTCCGCAGTACGCCGTACGTACTTCGCACTTTTCTTAGTTACCATGAAACAAAATTAATGAAATTCGGGTTATAGGTTCCGTTCGGGGTCTAGTTGGTCCTCGAAGCTCGGCGTTACTGTCAGTCATCTCTAAGGGGTTCAAAATAGGGGTTGAAATTTTCAGAACGCCGTAGCTCGAAAACTTTCAATAGGAAGGGTATGGTTTGTTTTACGTTTTTAAATTGATCTTGAGCTAAACAATTTTTTGAGACCACCCGGAGCATTGTACGTCCAGCCGTTCGTGTGCACCAAAAAGCTTCGTCAACACGATCGTGAATCAAACGGTATAAATCCGGCCCGGATATCATCACTAGGGAGCACCTGATTATAATCAAGGATGGCTGTATGAAGTCGAGTTGGTTGTTCTGCGATATTATTTTATTAGATAAGTGATGGACTATTGGATAGTTGATAGGAACTTTTCCAACTTGAACAAACGTTGAAGTATTATTGGGTAAATTATTATACAACGGTAAATTACGCAGAAGGGGCATCTATACAGGTAAATTATTACACAACGGTTTATTATTTACCTTATGCTTCATGAATAAAATTAATTATGACACGTGTCCAGCCCTCATATCACAGAATACATGGTAGGTTCGTCGGGGACGAGCTAGCCGCGTTAATTTTAAAGATTAGAGTCTCTAAAATTTAATTGGTTGTTTTGAAAAAACAAAATCGGGGGGTGCGCTGGTGGCATGACTACCAGCTGGCGTCTGTCAGCCGAACTTGATAAGGCTTCAGTTTTTCGTCGAACGCGCTGCCGCGACTGAGTGCTCCGTAAAAATTCAATTTTTTTTTGCGAAAGTTTGTGCATTTTTTCAATTCACTCGTCCAATTCGGTCAGTGTGAGTGACTTGTTTACACCGAAGGTAAGGGAATCCTCTGGATACTCCTGAAAACGGGGTAAGTCACCATTTATTTTCTAGTTTTTTGGTTCCCTAACCTCGGTTCAGGTTGGTCTCATCTTTTCAGGTTAAGGGCCAACGATGACCGGCCGACAAAGACGCCGGTCCAACTCGGGCAGTTCTGATAGTTCGAGGGACACTCACCGGAACTCCCGTCGTAAAATTTTGCGAAAAATAGAGAAACTCGAAAGGAAACTCCGATCGCAAATGCGTAGACGTTTTGGTAGTCCGTGCAGGACGTCAAAGCGGTCGGGCGCTCGTCCATCTCCTACTGCTCGGAGTCGCTCACATTCGCGATCTCTTTCGGACATTCCACGGTATCCGAGTGTATCGGTTGTGCCGCGGAATATTTCTGTTCTCCATGGCAAGCTGGATTCGAGTGTATCGAATCTGGACCAGAGAACTGAATCGGGCCTGGGTTTCGGTTGCCGGCAGGCTTCGCGAGCCGTCGACACCGAACCCGAACGCTCCGCACAGCAAGCGGACGCTAACGAAGGTCATGCAGACCTGAGGCGAGCGCATCTCCCCCCAGCTGATTCTATGACTGACCAAGATGTCCTTCTAATACACAATGACGTATACCTTCCGGCAGACAACGATCACGATATGCCTATTGATGGTAATAATGAGACCGACCAACCCGAGGGACTTAGTGATATTTTGCCACATGAAATTCTCAATATTTTAGGTGTAAACCCGGATGAATCGGAGCCGGCTAATACTTTTATACTACACAAGGAAATCGTACCTCGTTGGAAATTCATTTTACAAAATGGTTTAAAAAAGGACATTTTGGACCCTTTACTCGATACATACGAAACTCCCACAAATTTAACAAACCTCAAACCACCTAAACTAAACCCAGAAATTCAAAAAATACTTACTAAACCGGAGATCAACAAGGATTTTTCTTCCTCTCAAACTCAAAATATAATCGGAAAAGCTCTTTGTGCTTTGGGGAAAGCCCTCAATTACGTATTAGAAGAAGCAGAATTACCAATTCCAGATAAACAAAAACTTTTGATACCTTTGTTTGATTCATCACGCATGTTGTCATGCATTTCATCGTTTAAGTGTGGTCCGTAGGAATCAGATTTCTCCTAAGTTGAAACAATCCATACGAGAGCTTGTGGATAAGACTCCTCCTTCGGAGTTTTTATTCAGTGCTACGCTGACCGATGATCTGAAAGCGGCGAAAACGGTAGAAAATCTGGCGAAGGAGATAAAAACACCGGTTTTAAGCCATCCCAGTACTAGTACTGGTGGCTCTTCTCAACCTACGAGGCCTGTAGCCTCGAAGGTATTCCATAATCACAAGAAGGCTGGGGGGAGCTCATACCCACTCAAATCGGCTCCGTTAAACTACTATCGCCCGGCCCGTCAACCCCGGGAGGCGGCGTCACAAAAAGGGCAGACCCGGGGGAAGAACATCAACTCGAGCGATACACCGAGGAGGGGCAGGTTATCATACAGACGACATTAAATGAAAAGGTTTGTACGAAATATGCTGGAAGATTATCTCAGTTTTTCGAAGAGTGGGTCACGGTGACTACTAACCCTGTAATTCTTGAGTGGGTTCGGGGCTACCCTCTCCCCATAGTCGCAGATCCTATACAGACGTCCATGCCAGTCTCAAACTTTTCTTTGTCGGAAAAGTTGGTAATGGACCAGGAAATTATGGATTTACTTGATATTGGAGCCATAAAGAAATGTGACCCCTTGCCGGGACAGTTCGTTTCACCCATATTCCTTGCAGATAAGGCGGGAGGGGGTGAAAGATTTATTTTAAACTTGAAAGAATTCAATACATTTATTGAAGCACCTCATTTCAAAATGGAGGATGTCCGCACTGCTTCTCGCCTGGTTCAAAGAAAATTTTATGCGTGTACTTTGGATTTGCAATGCATATTTTTTGGTAAGCATAAGGGCAGAGGATAGGAGGTTCCTCCGCTTCAATTTCAATCAGCAGCTATATGAGTTTCAGTGTTTACCTAATGGATTAGCTTCCGGGCCCTATTGCTTCACCAAAATTACGAAGCCGCTGGTACAAACGCTAAGATCGCAAGGTGTCAATATGATATACTATCTCGACGATTGTTTATTTTTAGGCTCTTCATATGAAGATTGTTGCAATAGCGTTAGGAAAGGCATAGAGGTATTTGAAAAGTTAGGATTTGTTATATATTGGGAAAAAAGTGTAGTTAACCCCTCAAAACACTTCAAGTTCTTAGGTTTCATCTTTGATACCGAGCGCATGACTCTAAGTTTGCCCCGGGAAAAAATACAGAAAATGTTGTCCATTTTACAAGTGCTTCAGTCAAAAACACATTGCAGGATTAGATTTTTGGCACAAGTTTTAGGCCTGCTGACCGCAGCATGTCCCGCAGTTAAATACGGCTGGCTTTACACGAAATACTTAGAGCGTGTGAAATGTATTGAACTCTCAAAGAATAGGGGACATTATAATGCAATTATGGAAATACCGAATGATGTCCACGTCGATTTAAATTGGTGGGTCAAAAATATCCCGACAGCTGCCAGCCCCTTAAAATCCGACTCTTTTGTACTTGAATTCCGAACCGATTCATCTCTCTCAGGTTGGGGTATTTACTGTGTGCAAACTCAACAACGAGCCCATGGGTGGTGGGACAATTCGTTTCGGCTCCGACACATAAATTTTCTAGAAATCTATGCGATTTATCTAGGTTTGAAAACTTTAGCCATGAATTTGACGGAATGCAATATCCTAATACGATCTGATAATACCACGGCTGTTGCGTGTGTAAACAAAATGGGTAGTGTTCAACACCCACATCTGAATTCAGCCACTAGGCTGATATGGCAATGGTGTGAGCAACGAAATGTGTGGATATATGCGTCATACATAAATACTTTCGACAACAAGGAGGCTGATGACGCCTCACGGATACTACCACCTGAAACTGAATGGGAATTGGCCGATGAGTATTATCAAATAATATTTGAAAAATTTGGTGCTCCTGAAATAGATCTATTTGCTTCAAGCTACAACAGAAAATGCCCTCTTTTCGTTTCATGGTATAGAGACTTAGGTGCATGTGGAGTAGATGCTTTTACGATGAACTGGCAACGTTTCAAATTTTATGCGTTTCCTCCATTTTCAATGATCCTTCGAGTTCTACAGAAAGTTGTGAACGACGGAGCCTCGGGCGTGGTCGTTGTGCCTTTCTGGAAAGGTCAACCGTGGTACCCACTCTTCAAGAACTTACTTATAGAGGAACCATTATACTTTGGTCCAGCTACTAACTTGCTATGTTCTCCTTACAGGAGCCAAACGTCCTATCCTCTCGCAGCGGATCTTATCCTGGTGGCGGGGAGGTTATCCGCGAGTCGTTTATCCGAAGGGGGATTCCAGAAGTGGCTACAAGCACCATGTTGAAGTCACTTTCCTTGGCAACAATTAGTCAATATAATTCATCCCTAAAACTGTGGTGGGAGCATTGCTCAACAAATGACGTTTGTCCTTTTAGTTCAGGACCACGGGAAGTGATAAGTTTTTTCCAAAATATATTTGAGACGTCTAGTCACTCATACAGCACTTTCAATTCTCACAGAGCGGCGATTTCACTTATTTCGATGCACGATCTGGGTGAAAATAAGGACATAAAACGATTCCTCAGAGCAATCTTCAAAACTAGGCCATCCAAGCCTAGATACGAGGTTACTTGGGACCCTAAAAAAGTTATAGATTATTTTTCGGGGGTCTCCACCGACGACCTCAAATTTCTATCCAAAAAACTGACCATCTTATTGGCTTTGGCCTCAGGTCAGAGAATTCAAACCCTCCATCTTGTCAAATGCTCAAATATTCGTTTCTCAGAGTCGGAGGCTCAAATATTTATTCCCGACCATGTAAAAACCTCCAAGCCGAATGTACCCCAACCTCTTCTGAAATTCAAATTTATTACCGGGGATCAGAATTTATGTATCCCTACTTTAATTCGGAAGTACCTCTCTGTTACAAGTGAACTTCGTCCACAAGATTGCGATGCCCTTTTCATCACCCACAGTAAGCCTTACAAGGCAGCATCTAAAGCAACGCTTAGCCGTTGGGTGAACGACATCCTGCTTGTCGCAGGAGTCGATTGCTCGGTATTCAAGCCCCATTCTGTCCGGCATGCTACTACTTCTGCAGCAAAGCGGAAGGGCATATCCACGGACCTCATATTGAAAACAGCCGGTTGGAGTGCATCCACCGCTACGTTCTCCAAGTACTATGACAGACCACTTACGGATACATCAGCCTGTCTCAT
Source organism: Leptopterna dolabrata (assembly GCA_954871275.1). Lineage (NCBI taxonomy): Eukaryota > Metazoa > Arthropoda > Insecta > Hemiptera > Miridae > Leptopterna > Leptopterna dolabrata. The sequence continues at coordinate 4,218,526 of OX940989.1, read as the reverse complement.
GGATGCCATTATGGAGGAGTAAAATTTCCCTATCCGAATCATTTCTGGCTTTTCTTTTTTTTTGTATTTTGGTGAACTTGAACGACATGCTACTTTTGTATTTTTTGTCAACATACATTTATGTATGCTGCTTTCTACAGTATTCTTCTTTCAAATACCTTTGATATCTTTGGCCCGGATATCATCACTAGGGAGCACCTGATTATAATCAAGGATGGCTGTATGAAGTCGAGTTGGTTGTTCTGCGATATTATTTTATTAGATAAGTGATGGACTATTGGATAGTTGATAGGAACTTTTCCAACTTGAACAAACGTTGAAGTATTATTGGGTAAATTATTATACAACGGTAAATTACGCAGAAGGGGCATCTATACAGGTAAATTATTACACAACGGTTTATTATTTACCTTATGCTTCATGAATAAAATTAATGATTTAATAATAAATTATTGAATCCCGCGCATTTGTATGAAACTTTAATTCCCGGGCCGGCTCCAGTACTCCATTTAGGGCTTTCCTGGGTGGAACTCGAGGGTATTGACCAAAGAAAACAGTGATCCACGCAGAAGGGGCATCTATACAGGTAAATAATAAACCGTTGTGTAATAATTTGCAGCGTTTTTCAACAATCGTAGTAAATAATAAATCACGCCGGGCTTTAGTATGAAAAAAGTTGAGTCTAAATTATGTTGTTCTGTTTCGAGTAAAAAACCGCTGCAAATTATTGCACAACGGTTTATTATTTACCTGTATCGACGCGTAGGTCGTGGTTTTCTGTGGTCAGTACCTGCCCTCGTATTCGGGGAATTGCAGTTTCGTAAAAACATGCGGTGGATTCCAGAATTCTATAATTAACTCAATATTTGTTGTTATTCACGGAGTAGGTATAACGTTTGTTCATGTTAAAAAAGTGTACCTTTCAACAAAATTCAAAATAATGAACATTTTTCAGATGAAATAATATCACGGAACAACCAGCTCGATTTTGTACCGGCGGACGGACAGAAATTTTCTTTTTTCCATTTCGAATTATACGTACCTTGAAATGAAACCATAACATTTTGATGAGGGGTTAAACTTTGTTTTTGATGCCCGAAAAGTTCATTATTGAACAAACCAAAATAATAAAGATCTACAGGATGTTTGAAGAGTTTCATAGCAGGTTTGATCCTCAGTTTGATCAATTTATAATCGACAGAGCCCAGGAGGGCCTACTCATCCTGTCAAGTTTTCCATTTTGGAGCCGCCCAGAAGGCGGAACAGGTTTGGGATGACCCCGAACAGCCTTGACCCAGTGTTTTGGAAATGTGGCGTAATACTACTCGATGTGGTTGTGATGAGCGAGCCTTCCAACCATTTTAATACCTGTTCCTTCCCGATGTTTGATGCAGCGTTGCCGCTTGTTTACCGTGAATGAGTGACGTTTTGGAGTTGGAACAATTTCATGTCGAAAATATAATATTGAATAGGTCTTGTTGTACCTACCAGGTATATTTCATGTCAGATATCGGGAACAGGGCCAGAGCTAGGGATGGCAAAAAAATTGAAACATCGATGTATCGATGTTTTTAACCATCGCCGGCCAACCATCGATGGTGGTAAAACATCGGAACCAAAACATCGATGTTTTTAACCATCGCCGGCCAACCATCGATGGTGGTAAAACTTAGGAACCAAAACATCGATGTTTTTAACCATCGCCGGCCAACCATCGATGGTGGTAAAACTTAGGAACCAAAACATCGATGTTTTTAACCATCGCCGGCCAACCATCGATGGTGGTAAAACATCGGAACCAAAACATCGATGTTTTTAACCATCGCCGGCCAACCATCGATGGTGGTAAAACATCGGAAACAAAACATTGATGTTTTTAACCATCTCCGGCCAACCATCGATGGTGGTAAAACATCGGAACCAAAACATCGATGTTTTTAACCATCGCCGGCCAACCATCGATGGTGGTAAAACATCGGAACCAAAACATCGATGTTTTTAACCATCGCCGGCCAACCATCGATGGTGGTAAAACATCGGAACCAAAACATCGATGTTTTTAACCATCGCCGGCCAACCATCGATGGTGGTAAAACATGCAAAAATTAACTGAATAGAAAAATACAAAAATTCTATCCGTAGTTGAAGTGTTCACGAAGCACTGGAACTACGATTCCAATCAAGTTTACCCTATACGCTACAGAAAAAAAACAAATTTTCACGTGCAAGAACGTATTTTTTGAATATTTTTGTTTGCTACGCGAAGTCTGACCCCGGAGTATTTAAGTTGCAAAGGGTTCTCTTGTTTTGAATGAGGAAGTTATTACGAGAAAAACGTTGTAAACGTAGGTACAGAGCTACGTGACACGCTTTAACACGTCCCTGTACGGTAACAAGGAGACAGGTATGTCATTTGGAGATCAGAATCATCATTTCGACCCTAATTTCATTCATGGATTAATATAATGCATGTTCAGACCTTCCCCTGAACTGTAAGTTAACCACAGCCAGAGAAAACATTTAAAAAACTGGCAAAAAACAGCGTTTGCGCCTCCCACAGTGTAAAATTAACTGTCCAGAAAAATAACAATTTCGTAAATTTTTTAGAATTTTGATCCTAATTTCATTCGTGGATTAATATAATGCATGTTTAGACCTTCCCCTGAACTGTAAGTTAACCACAGCCAGAGAAAACATTTTAAAAAACTGGCAAAAAACAGCGTTTGCGCCTCCCACAGTGTAAAATTAACTGTACAGAAAAATAACAATTTCGTAAATTTTTTAGAATTTTGATCCTAATTTCATTCGTGGATTAATATAATGCATGTTTAGACATTCCCCTGAACTGTAAGTTAACCACAGCCAGAGAAAACATTGTAAAAAAACTGGCAAAAAACAGCGTTTGCGCCTCCCACAGTGTAAAATTAACTGTACAGAAAAATAATAATTTCGTAAATTTTTTAGAATTTTGATCCTAATTTCATTCATGGATTAATATAATGCATGTTTAGACCTTCCCCTGAACTGTAAGTTAACCACAGCCAGAGAAAACGTTTTAAAAAACTGGCAAAAAACAGGGTTTGCGCCTCCCACAGTGTAAAATTAACTGTACAGAAAAATAATAATTTCGTAAATTTTTTAGAATTTTGATCCTAATTTCATTCATGGATTAATATAATGCATGTTTAGACCTTCCCCTGAACTGTAAGTTAACCACAGCCAGAGAAAACGTTTTAAAAAACTGGCAAAAAACAGGGTTTGCGCCTCCCACAGTGTAAAATTAACTGTACAGAAAAATAATAATTTCGTAAATTTTTTAGAATTTTGATCCTAATTTCATTCATGGATTAATATAATGCATGTTTAGACCTTCCCCTGAACTGTAAGTTAACCACAGTCAGAGAAAACATTGAAAAAACTGGCAAAAACAGGGTTTGCGCCTCCCACAGTGTAAAATTAACTGTACAGAAAAATAACAATTTCGTAAATTTTTTAGAATTTTGATACTAATTTCATTCGTGGATTAATATAATGCATGTTTAGACCTTCCCCTGAACTGTAAGTTAACCACAGCCAGAGAAAACATTTTAAAAAACTGGCAAAAACAGGGTTTGCGCCTCCCACAGTGTAAAATTAACTGTACAGAAAAATAACAATTTCGTTAATTTTTTAGAATTTTGATCCTAATTTCATTCATGGATTAATATAATGCATGTTTAGACCTTCCCCTGAACTGTAAGTTAACCACAGCCAGAGAAAACATTAAAAAAACTGGCAAAAACAGGGATTGCGCCTCCCACAGTGTAAAATTAACTGAGCAGAAAAATAACAATTTCGTAAATTTTTTAGAATTTTGATACTAATTTCATTCGTGGATTAATATAATGCATGTTTAGACCTTCCCCTGAACTGTAAGTTAACCACAGCCAGAGAAAACATTTTAAAAAACTGGCAAAAACAGGGTTTGCGCCTCCCACAGTGTAAAATTAACTGTACAGAAAAATAACAATTTCGTTAATTTTTTAGAATTTTGATCCTAATTTCATTCATGGATTAATATAATGCATGTTTAGACCTTCCCCTGAACTGTAAGTTAACCATAGCCAGAGAAAACATTTAAAAAACTGGCAAAAAACAGCGTTTGTGCCTCCCGCAGTGTAAAATTAACTGAGCAGAAAAATACGAAATTCTATGCGTAGTTGAAGTGTTCACGAAACACCGGAACGGCGGCTCCAACCAAGTTACACACCCCTATACGTTATAGAAAAAAAAATTTTCACGTGCAAGAACATATTTTTTGAATATTTTTGTTTGTTACGCGAAGTCTGACCCCGGAGTATTTAAGTTACGAAGGGTTCTCTTGTTTTGAACGAGGAAGTTATTACGAGAAAAACGTTGTAAAAGTACAGGGCTACGTGGTCACGCTTTAACACGTCCCTGTACGGAAACAAGGAGGCAGGGTTGTCATTGGAAGATCAGAATCTCGAAACTGCTGGAAGAGAAATAACCGAGTAAGTTATGGAAGTGATGGAGGGCTTTTATGGAAGATTTCCGAAAAATTAAGGATGAAAATGGGAATTGAATATTGCTCGGTTACGTTGGTATTTTTTTTTTTTTAAACAGAAAAATGAGTCGACCTTCCACTGACCCTTTGAGGAATTATATAAGGGCGGCACAGAAGTGACACAGAGTAGATATAGCTTATATCCGAAGATGCTCCTTCTGTTAGGCATTGTGATGCAACGGTTGGATAACTCCTGGGTAACTTTCTCTCAACTCGGCTGACCCCCGTGATATGCACAGGTCTTGAACCTGGGGGAGGTTTGCATAGAGAAGGTTTGCCGGTAAATCCGGGCGAGTGTTCCCTACGGGGGAGTTGTGAAGAGTTCGACGCGTCGTTACTCGTATTCACCACATCTGAGACTAGGGATGTCCATACCGGGAAAAAAATCGATATTTCAGAAGCATATCGTTTTAGTTATTCGATATATCGCAGAAAAATATCGATATATCGCCCTTTTTTGGTTTATTATTTTCAATAATGAACCTTTGGAATCGAGTATGAAAAAAAAAATTGTAACCCCCCTCAAAATTTGATGGTTTACGTTTCAAGGTATGTAGAATCCGAAACTGCAATAAAAATATTTCTGTCTGTCCGCCGCACGCCGTACACACTTTTCTTAGTTACCATGAATAAAAATTGATGAAATTCGGGTTATAGGTTCCGTTCAGGATCTAGTTGGTCCTCGAAGCGTTACTAAAGAAAAACTGAGTTATTGAAAAAATAGTATATTTCCACTAATACACGAAAAACGCAAAAAACACTGTTATACCGGTTTCGGTTATCAAACCATCGTCAGTAACACACAATAACTTCAAAAAAAAAATATCGGTTCCGATGTTGTAAAAATATTATCGATATATCGATAATAATAATAATCGATATATTTGTGCATAGGAAATAAATCCCACCTCGCGCACAAGTAAGCGTAAATATGAAAATAACCAGTTCACAGGAAACAAACGTAAAGTAGGTAATGAAATAAGAAGAAAAATACACTGCCAAGGTGATGGCACAGGAGCTTCCTCGTCACAATCAGAGTGACCCATTATAAAATAGAACAGACTCGGAAGCAAAATAACATAACATTACATTACATTACATAACATTACATAACGTTAAATATACATATTACATAACATTACATTACATAACATAACATTACATAACATTACATGAAATATACATATTATACATAACATGACTTCCATAATACATTACGTCCATTATACATAACTAGCCTGACCGCTCGCTTCGCTCGCTATCCGAGATTCGCTGTACGCAGTATCGTGGAACCAACAAACGACGGAAAAATCCCATACCCTACCGGGTATTTGTGCCCAATTTTATCAAAATCCGTCAAGCCATTCAGGAGTTGACCATGGTCGACCATATTTCCGCTATGGTCAGGGAATCAAAAATGCGCCTACGTTCAACTTGGGAGGCTACCGGATATTGGTGCCAAATTTGGTCGATATCCGTTGAGCAATTCGGGATTCGACCATGGAGGGGCCCATGGATGCGCTAAGGTCGACCGCGGGGGTAGTCCGAAGGGTCGATCGTAGATAGAATTTCACGTAGATTACAATACGCGATAAAAAATAGGGGTTACCATTTCAATTAACGAAGTTGACCATGGTCGACCATAGTTCCGCTATGGTCAGGGAATTAAAAATGCGACGTTGCACAACTTGGGAGCCTACTGGATACTCGTGCCAAATTTGGTCGATATCCGTCAAGCCATTCAGGAGTTGACCATGGTCGACCATAGTTCCGCTATGGTCAGGGAATTAAAAATGCGACGTTGCACAACTTGGGAGCCTACTGGATATTCGTGCCAAATTTGGTCGATATCCGTTGAGCAATTCGGGATTCGACCATGGAGGGGCCCATGGATGCGCTATGGTCGACCGCGGGGGTAGTCCGAAGGGTCGATCGTAGATAGAATTTCACGTAGATTACGAATACGCGATAAAAAATAGGGGTTACCATTTCAATTAACGAAGTTGACCATGGTCGACCATAGTTCCGCTATGGTCAGGGAATTAAAAATGCGACGTTGCACAACTTGGGAGCCTACTGGATATTCGTGCCAAATTTGGTCGATATCCATCAAGCCATTCAGGAGTTGACCATGGAGGGGCCCATGGATGCGCTATGGTCGACCGCGGGGGTAGTCCGAAGGGTCGATCGTAGATAGAATTTCACGTAGATTACGAATACGCGATAAAAAATAGGGGTTACCATTTCAATTAACGAAGTTGACCATGGTCGACCATAGTTCCGCTATGGTCAGGGAATTAAAAATGCGACGTTGCACAACTTGGGAGCCTACTGGATATTCGTGCCAAATTTGGTCGATATCCGTCAATCCATTCAGGAGTTGACCATGGTCGACCATAGTTCCGCTATGGTCAGGGAATTAAAAATGCGACGTTGCACAACTTGGGAGCCTACTGGATATTCGTGCCAAATTTGGTCGATATCCGTCAAGCCATTCAGGAGTTGACCATGGTCGACCATAGTTCCGCTATGGTCAGGGAATTGAAAATGCGACGTTGCACAACTTGGGAGCCTACTGGATATTCGTGCCAAATTTGGTCGATATCCGTCGAGCCGATTGGCCGTGCATAGAAGGACAGACAGACGGACAGAGCGCATGCGCAGGGCGAACCGCTGGCTCTATCATGTTGAAATTTATATGGGACCTCAATGGGCCCTACCCGCTTAATCCCTGAGAATTACATTGAAATTGGGTGAAATCTTTGGTTACTACGGCTGTAACAAGGAAATTGAATCTATTTCACGCCAGCGCATGCGCAGAGCGCACCGAGGGTCCGATCATGCTGAAATTCATACTGGAACTCACTAGGCCTTGTCCAAACAACCCTTGAAAATTTGAGCGAAATTGAATCAAAATTGTGAATGTTATGCGTGTTTGTTGAATTTAACGTTAGCGCATGCGCAGGGCGTACCGCTGGATCAATCATGTTGAAATTTGTATGGGACCTCAAGGGGCCTTATCCGCACCATCCCTCAAAATTTGAGCTGAATCAATTCAAAATCGTGGAAGTTATGGCTGTAACAAGGAAATGCGGACAGACTCACAGACTCACAGACGCACAGACTCACAGATTCACAGACTCACAGACTCACAGACTCACAGACCGACAGACACGGAACCAAATTTGTTCAGTAGGCTTTGAAACGCAAAATGCAAGTGGAAATTTTGATTTCTGAAGACAAAAATTTTTTGGCTCACGAAAGTGAACACAAGGCTTCCGCTGCTTCGCAGACTCGGAAGCAAAATAGAAAACAAGAGTAATAATCAATTCTCGGTATATCAAATCAAACCCAGTACCTACCTACATCTAACTAGTAAATATTAATATAATTATATTTTTGAATGTAATTTTAGTATGATGAATGTCATTGAAATGAATGTAGCTGTAATACAATGAAGAGATGTGAGAACTAGGTGGAATGATCAGAGAAAGAAAGAGAAGTGTAGTGATTAAGGATGGAACAGACGAGGCCGAAAGTTAGCTTGAGAATGGTTATGTATTTGTTGGCCCCTCGGCTCTTTATAGGCCCCTGACATGATCAGAGGGGGGTCGGGGGGTCCTCACTCTGAGGTACAACATGTATGTACATTACATTGGTTGTGGAGGAGCAGCCGATCACAACACTGCTCCCCCCAGAATTGAAGTAACGCATTTAGTTAAATTTTGTTCTGTTGCGGTGGCGGTTGTCGGGCGTGGGAGGTGCGTGTGCTGGTTGCGGTGGTTGCGGTGGTCCGCTGTGGCTGTCCGGGTCGGTGTCGTTGGGGGCGGTACGTTTGCGACGTATGAAGAGCCGGGGTGTTGGTTGAGTGCGTGGGTACGGCCGCGGCGGCTGTTGTTGCGGGCGACAGGTGCATGGGGTGCGGCGTTTTTGTGCTAGGGGGTCCCATGTGCGGCGGTAGAAACACGAGCCGTTCGTCGCGCTGCGTGTGGTCGGTCGTGGCTGCGTCGGCGGTCGCTGTTGTTGTCTGTTCGAATCACACGAACCTCTTCGGTGACGGTAGCCACTCGAGGAGGGGGAGCGAAGGGTTTGAGGCGATCGGCGAGAGCAGCGAGTTTCGTGACGTCGGGTTCGTCGCGCGCCGCTATGTGAAGGCGAATGCTGTCTGGAAGGGCGCGTGTGAAAAGCTGCCGAACGAGCGGGGTCGGTGTGTCGGCCGGGAGTGCTCGGGTGAGTCGGCGGGCGAGGACTGACGGTAGTTCGTCGTCGGAAGTCGGTTGAGTAAGGCGGTGAGCCGGGAGCCGTCGGACGGTGCGTGCGTGGCGAAAAGGCGAGTTGTCAACGTCTGGTAGCTGTTGGCGTTCGATGGTGCCAGCCGCTAGTAATTCGCCGAAATGGGCCGACGCTTTCGTGTTAAGGTCCGGTAATATTCGGCGAAGTTTCGCGTGGCATGGAGGTCCCTTCGTGACGATTTGATGTTCTACGCGTTGTGGTGTGTCGGCCGGGAGGGCTCTACGGAGTCGGCGGGCGTGGACTGACGGATTCTCGTGCTTGGAAGTCGGTTGGGGTCGTCGTAGAGGTCCGCTTGTCGGGGCTCGAAGGCGCGGGCGAATTTAGCATGCGGCGTCGTGAGGCCTTCGTGAGTCAATGTGATCTCGAGTTGGGCGAATCAGACGTGCGGGAATGCGGGGTCGTACGGCCGGAGCTGGAGCGTTGATGTCGGTGGAGTCGTTTCTGCGGGTGTCGGTGGTTTCGGGTCCGTGTTCTCGTTGTAGGCGCCAGTCCCGGAGAGGTGTCGTCTGGAAGTGTCAGCAGGAAGTGTGCGAGGCGCCGGCGTCCGTTTCCTTATATAGGAATCGGATGGTGGGGCGAAGTAGCGGGGGGCCGCTGCGTTGGGCGTCGAGGCGGGCGTCGGAGTGGGGCGCCGCTGTGTGGCGTCGGTGGGGGCGGCGCTGTGGGGCGTCGGAGTGGGGTGCGAGTGCCGGGCGTAGTGCTGCGGAGGTGGCGCTCGTCGGAGACGGTCGGCGGGCGCTGAGCGGCGTTGTTCGTCGTTGCTAGGTGCTGTCGTCGCACCGCGGTCGCAGACGGCGGGCGGAGGCTGCGTGTCACCACTCGGGGTCACCAGTGTAGTGATTAAGGATGGAACAGACGAGGCCGAAAGTTAGCTTGAGAATGGTTATGTATTTGTTGGCCCCTCGGCTCTTTATAGGCCCCTGACATGATCAGAGGGGGGTCGGGGGGTCCCCACTCTGAGGTACAACATGTATGTACATTACATTGGTTGTGGAGGAGCAGCCGATCACAACAAGAAGTAAAAGAAATACGAAGGGAGAGGATTGGACAAGTGTAGAAAAAATAAAAGTGGGATTAATAAGGAGGAAAAAGAAAAATGAAAAGAAAAAGAAGAAGGAAGCCTTACTCAGCCAGGATCGATATATCGTGGTAACAAATTTCGGCAAAATATATCGATATATCGAGAGAGAAATCCCCACTACAGACTTTTGCCAGGTGGGGAGCGTGACTTGAAAGGCCCGAAGATCCCGAAGATGAGCAGGCAAAAGGATTTTCTCGAAAACACGACAAGATGTGATAGCTGTCATCTCAAATACGTCGTACTATGGAATGGCGCAAAACCACGTTTGAAAAAATTCGCAGAGCACTTTGGTAGAAGGTTTCACTGAAGACTTGGGGACTGAAGACTTTGAGAGCTTGAAGACCTGAAGCTTGACTGATATTTTATTGAAAGAACAGAAGAAGTTGTGCCTCCGGTTACAGAGAGAAGGAATATGAAATATCTGTCACGGGGATGCTGTTTTCAAATTGAACTGACCAGTGGCGGGAAGTAGAGCAATTAAATAGTACGTCAATAATAATATCAGCTTATTTGCGTAAATTCTGTTTATTTATTATTTATGTAAAACAAAGAATTTAGCGTGATTGTGTCATTTCACACGTTGAAAAGCAGTTTTCAATCTCAACTATTAGAAAATACCGAGGTTTTTTGGCTAGTGTTCCAAAGTGTTTTTGGCTAGTGTTCCAAAGTGTTTTTTGGCTAGTGTTTTTGGCTAGGCCTTCCGTTAGAACATGAATAAATACCTACTAATAGTACCATACCTTTCGTAGGAGTCCGTCGTCACTAGCTGGTTGAGTACTGGAGGCGAGCGCTTCCGATGTAAGGACATCATCATCAGGCCGTGGAGAATATTCCGGCCTGATGATGATGTCCTTAAACCGAAAGCGCTCGCCTCCAGTACTCAACCAACTAGTGACAACGGACTCCTCCGGAAGGTATGGTAATATTACTTCTTACACTAGCCTTAGATTTAACACCAATACCTACTAAGCTGATGATGATGCTGACTTTCCTCGATTAGGTAATTTGATTAGTTAAATTTTCGAGTATCCATGTAGGCACTACGCGGCTACTTTCATAAATGATAGACGAGTAGATGGTATCCTAAACAAACATCATTATTACAAAGGTCCAGTAGGTATAAAAGAACAATACACTCAGATATTGAGAAGCAAAATGTGGCAGAAATTCTGTAAAAGCTCTATAACTACCTTGTGTAAACCATTAAAGATTTATCACTGATTACTTGGATTATGCACTTCATTACTCATTACTTTACTTCATTACTGATTATGCACTCATGCATTCGCTCGAACGAGCTTTTAAAAAACGTCTGTCAATTCGAATAGGCAGTATTATATATAGCTTCCGCACTTGAATCACATGAACGTATAGAGTAGTTGGGTACGTTCATTTCGAAACCATGGAACCAACTGCTACCCTCAAAATGTCAGCTCTTTACGACTATTTTTCGTGTAGTTAGAAGCGTTATAAGGAAACGGTCAACATTTCATGTTCGCGCATGCGCAGACGAATGAAAGTCATATGCAATTATCAAAGTGTTATTCCTGATCGACCCTCCAAGTATGAACTCATTCCAACGATATTTAAGGTGGTTACGGGCGTTTCAAGTATTTCACGTTTGCGCATGCGCAGGCGGGTCGATTTCCATGATTCTGAAATGGGACCATCTGCGATCAAACCCGAGTGTACCCTCAAAATTTCAGCTCTCTACGACTATTTTTCGCGTAGTTAGAAGCGTTCCAAGGAAATGGTCAACATTTCATGTTCGCGCATGCGCAGACGAAAGTTACATTACGATTCCGATGAAATTCATTTGGAACTATCAAAGTTTTATTCCTGATCGACCCTCCAAGTTTGAACTCATTTCAACGATATTTAGGGTTGTTATGGCATTTCAAGTATTTCACGTTTGCGCATGCGCAGACGAAAGTTACAGTAATTTTTCAATGGTTTTTGTAAGGGACAATCTGTGATCCAACTCGCAACTACCCTCCAAATTTCAGCCCGTTTCGACCATTATTTCGGGTAGTTATGGGCGTTACAAGGAATTGACCACAGACAGACAGGGAACCAAAAACGTTCCTCGATGTCTGAAACGCCAAATGGTTGTGGAAATTTTCATTTTGGAGGACTCAAATTTTTTTTTACTCAATCACGAATCCAAGGCTTCCCTACCTTCGTTAGTGAGGAAGCAAAAAACTGATCAAACTCTCATCCTCCACTTACATTTGTGAATCGTTTGAGTAGGAAACCGGTGTTCAGAAATTGGCGTCTACCTAATGATCCTTTGGGGTCATTCCGGGTTTACCAAAAGAGGTGGGAAAAGGTCACAAAAAAGGAATCTTAGTCCGTCAGATTCACGACAGCTTGGAAAGATGGTCACGACATTTTGATGTGCACGCTGATTAGCTCATTAAAACAAAAACTAGACACATTAATATTGTGGGTTCCACAGCTGAGAAAGGCTGTCCTCCAGTTAGCACTTACACGAATGGAAGAGATGTGCTTTTGCAGTTTTGAAATGTTTCAAGTGATGCAGCAATACAGTTGGTGATTATCCCTCAAAATAGCAAGATTATCTTGAGGGTCTACTCGTTGAACGAAAAGAATTTGCTTTAAAGTTTTTGGTATAATAAATTTAAATTATTCGCACAGCTGTGACGGATGCGAATTATTGGCATCTGGGTGGGGATGGGTGAGTTAGGTTGGAATAATTTTACGTCGAAACTATAATATGGGTTGATATTTCTATTTTTGTGGATTGACAGACCATGAATCAAGGTCCCATGTTCTATAGGTATAGCAAATAGAATGCAAACGCAATAATTCCTACATTTTCCAGTGAATTTTTTTCAAAAGATTCATTATTTTCATTATTTTTAATTTTTTGTTGTTGAAACGGCTGATTACTGTTGTCGTGGTCCACCTATACCTCTCAAACTCTGTAATAGATTATGCTCAATAAACCAAGTGGAAGGCTCTCCCCACCAGTCTCTGCCGACTGTGGGGGGGAGCGGTGGAGGGCGGAACAAGCCCTATATAACCCGCACTCCCGACCAGATTTCTTAATTCTACGAGCTCCTCTAAGTCGATGACTTATCTCTCTCTCCCTACCTTCCTTCCCTCGAAAAGACCTCGTGAGTGGTGGAACCTGCCTTGGCAAGGCCCTTGTGGTATAACCGGTGTGGTGGTAACCTTCCGAGCACATCATCCGATACCTCACACTCCATCACACCCTCACCTATCCCAGGCTAACCAGTCATACACCACTCTGGTGACACCCGACAATCCAATCAAGTGGTAGCCCCGACGAGCCAATCACAACTGTATTAACCAGTTGGTTGTAAGGCGCCTAAGGCGCCCGTTGAAAAGGCTCCCCCCCTCCCCTTCCAAATTCACCACACCTCCTCTCCCCCCCCCCACCCTTCTGATGACTGCCGAACGTTAGAAAAGTTTTTGGTTAGACTCCAGAAACATTTTGCAAATAACGAATCTGAATTTTTGAGGGTCTAATTGCGAAACCATCATAACTATACGTAGGTACCTAGGTATACATAATATTTACTAATATAATAATAATCTCATCAATCACTTTTCAAAGTTCATGCCTGCCTATTAAACGTGGGATGTGATATTATAACCTATAATGATAAATATCATACACGCCCTAATTTTGGTTTATTATTTTCAACAATGAACCTTTGGAATCGACCATGAAAAAAAAGAAAAAAGTTTACCCCCCCCCCCACCCTAAAAATTTCGAGGCTTACGTTTCAAGGGATGTAGAATACTAATATAGAATAAAAATATTTCCGTCCGTCCGCGGCTTTTTCCTTAGTTCCCATTAACCAAAATTCACGAAATTTGGAATATATGGGACCCATTTGGGCTCTAGCTGGCTCCCGAAGCTCTCGGTGTTACTGCCACTCAAATCTAAGGGGTGGGAAATAGGGGGTTAAAATATCCCCTAATTTTATTTTGAGGTGTGGGTTTTCTCGCATTTTTAAATAGTTTGATTTTTTCCTGAATTTTTGAGACCATCTGGAGCATTCTACAATGTTGCTATAAAATTGAATTTGCCCTAAAGAGCAACGTGTATGCAGGCATCAACCTTATTGAGAACGCACATCAATTGGGCTCTTACCCATATGCCCTGTAGCCCAGTGAGCTAGGCGTCAGAATCCTGCTCTGAAGGTCGTAAGTTCTAATCCCAGGTGGAGCTTAAAAATATTTTACACTCCACATCAACAATTCACCTTCAGAACTACATCTGAATTTTGCCGTTTTACATACTGGTGTATGAAACTGTAATTCCCGGGCCGACTACAGTACTCGATGTAGGCCTTTTCTGGGGGGGAGCTCAGGGGTAGGTATTGAGCACAGGAAACAGTGATCTACGCAGAAGGGGCATCTATAAAGGTCAATAATAGACCGTTTTGTAGTAATTTGCAGCGTCTTTCGTGAGGGTCTTGTTCAATGGAAGTGCTAAAGCGCGTTCTCTATTGATTTATCAATTCAATCAATACTTTTCGGGCTATAAAGGTAAAAGGACGAAGTGAGACAAATCTCTACAAGGAATTGTTTTGTATTCTCACTCATAATCACCACCGTTGCTGACTGCATCTATCCCAGCTGCGTAGTCGTCTCCATCGTCCTCTTTGTTTTTGTGGCCGTTTTTCTCTTCTGAACTGTCGCTGTAGTTGTGCTCGGTTGGATCGTCGTAGTCCGTCGGAGGAGGAGTCACTCCTTTGGGGAAACACTTCCAGTAGTGTATTGACCCTTTGAGTCTGTCCCAGTCCACGTGAACACCTGAAGAGATAACCAAAGTGACCTGCCTAAGGCTTGTGACAGAGTGTGACAGTGGGGGTGGACTCTCGAGAGTCCCCCTCCTAGACCAGTGAGATTATCACCGGTTAAGAAGAGATATCGATTAGGCTTCCCCAAACCGATCCCGTCTCCACCGGAAGAAAACGCTGCAAATCCCTGCACAACGGTTTATTATTTTGTATAGAATACCCTTCTGTTACAGATCACAGCTCTATGTATAGATAACCCGTCTATATAATATGATATGTACTATTCTACACATATCATGTAGATCGCAGACCCTCCGTAGGTTAGTACCTAACCCCGTACTCGTTACTAGGTACCTACCTAAATCACGAGTTAAATGTTGCTAAAATAATTCTGCCGATGACAAACAGTACCTAACAAAAAGAAACACACATAATGAAGTTCTGAAAAGAAATTGTTGATGAGGAGTGAAAAAAGTTGCAAAAGTACCTACCAACAAACTCCAGCCCCTTCTACGTAGATGGTATAATGAACCGTTGTGTAATAATTTACCGTTGAGTAATGATTTACCGTAGTAATAATTTAACCATCAATAATACTTCAACGTTTGTTCAAGTTTCACTACCTACCAACAAACTCCAATAGAGCCATCATTTTTCAAATTAAATAATATCACAGAACAACCAACTCGACTTCATACTCCGCCAATATAATCAGGTGATCCCTACCAATGATTGGCCGTATTCACAAATTCCTATTGTGGGCGCGTCTCTGGTTACGAGATTTGGTTTGAATTGTATACAATTTCATTCACACTGGAGTCGAAAATGCCTGTCGGTGCAAACTTCGGGGCCTTACTGTGAACGAACGGCTGGACGTACGATGCTCCGGATGGTCTTAAAAAACTCGCAAGTTCAAGAACTATTTAAAACCGTAAAAATATTTACGTAAAAAAATGGTATAGGCGTTTTGAAAATTTCAACCCCTATTTTGAACCCCTTAGAGATGACTCACAGTAACGTCGAGCTTCGAGGACCAACTAGACGCCGAACGGAACCTATAACCCGAATTTCATCAATTTTTTTTCATGGTAACTAAGAAAAGTGGCCCGTACGGCGTACGGCGTACGGCGGACAGACAGAAATATTTTTATTGCAGTTTTGGATTCTACATACCTTGAAACGTAAACCATCAAATTTTGAGGGGGGGTAAGAATTTTTTTTTTCATGCTCGATTCCAATGGTTCATTATTGAAAATAATAAACCAAAATACACTGCCAAGGTGATGGCACAGGAGCTTCCTCGTCACAATCAGAGTGATCCATTAAGTATATACATAACATTACGTCCATAATACGTAACGTGAAATATACTATTACATAACATTACATAACATTACATAACATAACATTACATAATATTACATTACATTACATTACATTACATAACATTACATTACATCACATTACATAACGTGAAATATACATATTACATAGCATTACATTACATTACATAACATTACATGAAATATACATATTACATAACATTACGTCCATTATACATAATTGCGAGAGTTATGCGTGTTTGAAGAATTTCACGTTAGCGCATGCGCAGGGCGAACCGCTGGCTCTATCATGTTGAAATTTATATGGGACCTCAACGGGCCCTACCCGCTTAATCTCTATATATTATAAAAACGAATCTCTGTGAGTGAGTGAGTGAGTGAGTGAGTCTGTCTGTCCGTCTTCCCACGGCCTAACGGCTCGACGGATATCGACCAAATTTGGCGCGAATATCCAGTAGGCTCCCAAGTTGTGCAACGTCGCATTTTTAATTCCCTGACCATAGCGGAACTATGGTCGACCATGGTCAACTTCGTTAATTGAAATGGTAACCCCTATTTTGGTTTATTATTTTCAATAATGAACCATTGGAATCGAGCATGAAAAAAAAAATTCTTGCCCCCCTCAAAATTTGATGGTTTACGTTTCAAGGTATGTAGAATCCAAAACTGCAATAAAAATATTTCTGTCTGTCCGCCGTACGCCGTACGCCGTACGGGCCACATTTCTTAGTTACCATGAAAAAAAATTGATGAAATTCGGGTTATAGGTTCCGTTCGGCGTCTAGTTGGTCCTCGAAGCTCGACGTTACTGTGAGTCATCTCTAAGGGGTTCAAAATAGGGGTTCAAATTTTCAAAACGCCTATACCATTTTTTTACGTAAATATTTTTACGGTTTTAAATAGTTCTTGAACTTGCGAGTTTTTTAAGACCATCCGGAGCATCGTACGTCCAGCCGTTCGTTCACAGTAAGGCCCCGAAGTTTGCACCGACAGGCATTTTCGACTCCAGTGTGAATGAAATTGTATACAATTCAAACCAAATCTCGTAACCAGAGACGCGCCCACAATAGGAATTTGTGAATACGGCCAATCATTGCTAGGGATCACCTGATTATATTGGCGGAGTATGAAGTCGAGTTGGTTGTTCTGTGATATTATTTCATTTGAAAAATGATGGCTCTTTTGGAGTTTGTTGGTAGGTAGTGAAACTTGAACAAACGTTGAAGTATTATTGATGGGTAAATTATTACTACGTAAATCATTACTCAACGGTAAATTATTACACAACGGTTCATTATACCATCTACGTAGAAGGGGCTGGAGTTTGTTGGTAGGTACTTTTGCAACTTTTTTCACTCCTCATCAACAATTTCTTTTCAGAACTTCATTATGTGTGTTTCTTTTTGTTAGGTACTGTTTGTCATCGGCAGAATTATTTTAGCATCATTTAACTCGTGATTTAGGTAGGTACCTAGTAACGAGTACGGGGTTAGGTACTAACCTACGGAGGGTCTGCGATTTTGAGGGGGTGTTATAAAAATTTTTTGCTGAGCGATTACATAGGTGTATTATTCACAGAATAATAAACCAAAACTACGAGATAAAAATATAAATAGTATATTTCCACGTAAACTAACAAAACTGTAGACCGCTTTCGGTTGTTAAACCATCATCCAAACAAATTCATCAGTTAAACAATTCATCAGTTGAGACAGTTCATCTTTGTAATTAAGGCTCGAAACTGGATGCATTGGAACAATTGGAAATACTGAAAATTCATAAATTAGTCCTTGTCTTTACAAGTCGATGTAATTCTGAGTGGTACTTAGTACCTACTTTCGTACAATATCTCTACCAGCCATCCTCTAAATTTTTCAGAGCTAGGCGGGAACAAAGTTCCTGTTCTGAAATAAATAAATAACGTTAAAGTATATGCCTAGTTCACTGGAGGTACATAATCTCTTCATAAATCTCTGCGACCCCACAGTCAGGAACCATCTGCGCATGACGAAGGAACAGTATAAATTATATGTAACTTAGGTCAAGATTTTGTTGAGTCACAGCAATGTGGAACGAATTACGTGCCAGAAGTGGGATGAGGTGGAACACGTCGATATCAATCAGGTTTTCTCTTAAAATTTCATTATTCTATTTAAATATTTGAATGTTTACAATCCAACGACAATTTAGCTTATTAGCCCTCCAGGACTCACCTCATTCTCCATACATGAGCACTCACCTCGGGTCTATTTGGGCCTCAACATGAATAAATTTAAATTCCGACTACAAATTAGGCGAAACATGATAAAATACCACAAATTCTTTGTTCTCGTTATAAACCAAAAAACCCTGTCAAACCCAAAATTTTTGAAAATTACCTGATTTTATTGTTGAAAATTTATATTACAACCTATAGTTCTGGTCACCATAATAATTTATCATGGTGTGAATTACGTTGAAAAAACATACTGTAATACTTTTTCATTATAAACTTAAAATTGTGCAAAAAAGCACATTTTTTCGAAAAGGCACATGTTTGGAAGTTTGTTTTCAACCCAAGATAAGTTGAAGAAACTCAAGCTACAACAGGCGGCTGTTGTCCAAAGAGAAAATGAAGAGATGCCATCTATGCCCGAGCACGAAAGACAACAAGTTTTACTAAAAATGCTGACGAATGCAAGTCGTATACACGACCGATGTGCTCTGACTGTGTCGATCTGAGCAGCCAACAATGAAAGAACTTGGCAGAATCGCTTTTCTTGCAATAATAATAATTTATTTCATACTGTACAAATACTTACGTAAGTTGAGGATTTATTATGGCATTCAATTTTTCAAAACTATTTTTTTCAAAACATTTTTTTCTTTAAAATAATTTTTTTAAACAATTATTCAAAAAAAAGTAGGTAATGAGTCGGAGCAAACCGTTCTACTCAGGTCAAATTTTCATTTTTGTAAGGTGGAATTAATTTTTTTTTTAAATTAATATGAGCGAACCATTTAAAAGCACAAATAGTGAAAACTGTGCTATAAATGACAGCTGATTCTGATTCAGTATGGAATTTCTTGTCGATTATAAAACTTACAAGAATACTCTCATCGGGTCACTTTGGGGTGAAAAAAGTTCCGCGAGTACTCAAATCGGGTCAAAATGCGCGTTTCACTCTAAAAATTTCACAGTTCAAAGGCCAAATCATCACTAATATTTGCGTCGTTTTGCTTTTGCAAGAGGATTAGCAATGGGATAGGGGAGGCGGACTGTGCCGAGCTCAACAGAATTTAATGTGAAAATAAGACTCGGGTCCTTTCGGAACCAACGTGAGTACTCGAGGGTTAAGCCTCCCACTGGAATAGAGCAGTAGGGATTGTCTATGGAATGGGGTTTTCCTCTACTACAAACTAACACCATGTAGGTACCTACATGCATAAATGTATTATTACGTTAAGTTATTGTTCAACTCGTTGGGTTTCGGTTCTGCTAGGAAAGATACGTTATAATAATCAGATTAATCAAAACATCCGGTTACCTTTGGTACGTGGCAAAGTGAAAATAGCGCCCACAGGTAAACCTCGGAGGAGGTTACAAGCGCACAGCGAAGGATCAGGGGGTGGATCGAGCACTGAAACACAATCTGCCATCCCCAGAAATTCATAAAAATATGTACAGTTGGTAATTTTATGTGTTGAAAAATTAAAACACAATACAATTCTACGAACAGCGCATTCATATCGACGAGGAATCAGATTATTAGGTACCTACTGATGGATACCTACCGTATGCATTCACCATCCCCAAGATGACTGCGTAGGTATTTCTCATCAATGATGAGTGATTTTGGATTTACATAACGTTGCGAACCTTCAGAGTGTTCAGTAATTATTGAAAACTTGGTTTTAATAAATTTGTGAGCAACAAGATAGTCTTCCTTCTTATATCCTATTATATTATAATTTGATAGTAACGACATCATCACTCTCAAACGGCTGGACGGAATCTCACAGGATTTTTTGCGAAGTGCTCAGTAACGCCCGAGAAGGTAATTTGTTGCTATTAGTTTCTGCTATACACTGCTGGCGCGCTTATGTTGGTATGATGGACAATTATGTACCCACAAAGGACACTTTTGGTATTAATTTTACAGTTATGCATTTGAAATAGTTGAAAGTTGACGGAAAAGTTGCTTTATGGTTGAAGAAAAACGCGTAAAAGAAAAAGGCGATTCGAAGAAGCCTCTTGCTTATGTCACACGGATATAACGCTTCGACAGCCTGCCACCTGCCAGCCAATCAGAAACCATATCCGTACAACGTCACAGGCAGCACAGGGCTCCTTTTCCCGCATCTTTTAGGAGAGTCTGGCCAGAGCCCACTCCGGCCGTGGGGGTTCGGCCATTTCCGCCTGTTTCCGCTGCCTCCTACTGCTTTACAGCATGCGATACCTGTTCTTTCAGAAGCCAACCTCTAACGAGGTAATTCGATAGCTCAGTGGAATCGACATGTACCTACGGAATGGTAGATCGTTGGTTCGAGACCAGGAACATAGAAAGTTTTTTTGTCACCGACACTTTCGTAAGATCAGTTTTTGTTCGTTAGGACTTCAAAACCATGATTTTCTTGCCAGATTATTGATTTGAACAGCTTCTATAATTTATTATTACTTAATAAGCGAGCAAATCAATAATCTAGCAAGAAAATCATGGTTTTGAAGTCCTAACGAACAAAAACTGATCTTACGAAAGTGTCGGTGACAAAAAAACTTTTATGTTCCTGGTCTCGAACCAACGATCTACCATTCCGTAGGTACATGTCGATTCCACTGAGCTATCGAATTACCTCGTTAGAGGTTGGCTTCTGAAAGAACAGGTATCGTATGCTGTAAAGCAGTAGGAGGCAGCGGAAACAGGCGGAAATGGCCGAACCCCCACGGCCGGAGTGGGCTCTGGCCAGACTCTCCTGTATCTTTTCATGAAATCTCAGCGTTTGGAAGTCTCTCAAATAATGAAGGAGGCATATTTTGACGATTCAGCCCCATTATCGTCTATCTCACGTTATAAACTATTGAGAAAAAATTCAAACAGAATTCATAATAATTGCCCATTTTCACTTAGACAACATTACTTAACTATAATAGCTACTATGAGATTTGGTATGTATACATACCTACCTACTACTTCGTTCATTTTCTTTCGCCTTCATTCAACTTAAATATAGGTAGGCTGCATAATAAAATAAATAAATAAAACCCGATTTCAAAAAACTGTAAAACTAAAAAGTAAAGAATAATTTTTATGCTGAACAAACGTACATAATTTATTCAAACTCGATAAAACAAAATTTTTCAAGTCGGCGCCAAATTTGAACTAAGATGTACAGAAACCAAGGGATAAATTAATATGAAGGCTGAGTGTGGGGTTTTTAGTTAAAATTTGGCGTGAGGAATATAATGAGCTAGTAAGTAATGGATCACTATTGGCGTTGGCATAAAAAAGTGTTGGTAATAAAAAATATTTAATTTATAAACCTACTTCAAAAAACTCACTACTAAATGCTACTACTATACTAAAATAATGCTACTACTATACTAAATGCTATCAAGTACTGATACCATCATTACTGGGGCATCAAGTCTTTAGCAGGCTGTTTTCTGTTGTCAAATCGTGCAATGTCCGTCAAAGCATAGCACTAGAAGAGTA
Source organism: Leptopterna dolabrata (assembly GCA_954871275.1). Taxonomy (NCBI): domain Eukaryota; kingdom Metazoa; phylum Arthropoda; class Insecta; order Hemiptera; family Miridae; genus Leptopterna; species Leptopterna dolabrata. Next base: position 4,196,753 of record OX940989.1, on the reverse strand, counting down.
TTTAACTGGCCTAGTACAGGCCCACTGTACTATTTTTTTACTTAAAAAACAAAAATGGGACCACCTGGGGATGGTCCTCTTTCATTTTTTGAAAAAAGGTTCACAGCAATCGGTTTAGTAGTTTCGGAATGAGGTACTTAACCGCTGGAAAAAAGAAGAAGAAGAATAAGAAACCCTGTTGGTAATCTCCTTCTTATTCATTCTCTGTCATAACTAAATCTCCCTCTTATATCCGCCAGGATTGCTACTTATAAGGAAACTAATTATTAGTAATTTCTTATAAGTTTCGCTTAGTTATAAGACTCGAACAAACTTTTGCTTGCTTACAGGGATATTTTTCAAGATGCTATGTGCCTGATATGTCGTAGACAGACAAGCAGGACACTTTCTAAAGATTAACTCACTCCTCACCTCAAAATTAACGTCGAAAATGAACTGTCGGATGTGGACGGAAGATTATTAGGCACAGTGCTTGGCACAACCTGGATATCACACCTTTTGTAGCTTGGCATCTTTTGGTTTATCATTTTCAATAATGAACCATTGGAATCGAGCATGAAAAAAAAAATTCTTACCCCCCCTCAAAATTTGATGGTTTACGTTTCAAGGTATGTAGAATCCAAAACTGCAATAAAAATATTTCTGTCTGTCCGCCGTACGCCGTACGCCGTACTGGCCACTTTTCTTAGCTACCATGAAACCAAATTGATGAAATTCGGGTTATAGGTTCCGTTCGGCGTCTAGTTGGTCCTCGAAGCTCGACGTTACTGTGAGTCATCTCTAAGGGGTTCAAAATAGGGGTTGAAATTTTCAAAACGCCTATACCATTTTTTTACGTAAATATTTTTACGGTTTTAAATAATTCTTGAACTTGCGAGTTTTTTAAGACCTGTCGGAGCATCGTACGTCCAGCTGTTCGTTCACAGTAAGGCCCCGAAGTTTGCACCGACAGGCATTTTCGACTCCAGTGTGAATGAAATTGTATACAATTCAAACCAAATCTCGTAACCAGAGACGCGCCCACAATAGGAATTTGTGAATACGGCCAATCATTGGTAGGGATCACCTGATTATATTTGCGGAGTATGAAGTCGAGTTGGTTGTTCTGTGATATTATTTAATTTGAAAAATGATGGCTCTTTTGGAGTTTGTTGGTAGGTAGTGAAACTTGAACAAACGTTGAAGTATTATTGATGGGTAAATTATAACTACGGTAAATCATTACTCAACGGTAAATTATTACACAACGGTTCATTATACCATCTACGTAGAAGGGGCTGGGGTTTGTTGGTAGGTACTTTCGCAACTTTTTTCACTCCTCATCAACAATTTCTTTTCAGAACTTCATTATGTGTGTTTCTTTTTGTTAGGTACTGTTTGTCATCGGCAGAATTATTTTAGCAACATTTAACTCGTGATTTAGGTAGGTACCTAGTAACGAGTACGGGGTTAGGTACTAACCTACGGAGGGTCTGCGATCTACATAATATGCATAGAATAGTACATAATTATTATATTATATAGACGGGTTATCTATACATAGAGCTGTGATCTGTAACAGAAGGGTATTCTATACAAAATAATAAACCGTTGTGCAGGGATTTGCAGCGTTTTTTTACAGGGAGTGTTTTTTGACATTTTCATGTCTTTGCCCTGGCACATAGCACAAAAAACTGTCACGAAATTGCGTAACGAAATTGTGTTACAGTGCCTTTATAATGATTTCCGCTTACAACGACCCCGTTGTTAGGTTTGTTCATTTTCTACACTTTTTAACCCACAAAAATCGTTCACCACTCGTTGGAAAGCTCTCGATTTAACGAACATTTTCATGTTCTCCATAACATATTGACTATACGAATAGCGGAGCTATGGGCATAACTGTTCTCATATTTTGTTTACAAACTAATGATCGTGAGTGTAGAAGATAATTAATCCGGAATCGTCTATTTTATTGAAATTAGGTACCTACCTCTTAATATTAATAATGTCAAAAGCAATAGGTAAAGACATGAAAATGTCCCAATGCGTTGCAGACTCGTATGCAAGCGTTTTTTACCCAAAATATCACTTTAGGTCTAAAAAATTCGTTCTTTCGTTTTTTTTGTGACTCGATTTTCGTTTGAAGAAAAAACGCTGCAAATCCCTGCACAACGGTTTATTATTTTGTACAGAATACCCTTCTGATACACATCACAGGTCTCTGTATAGATAACCCTTCTATATAATATGATATGTACTATTCTATACATATTATGTAGATCGCAGACCCACCGTAGGTTAGTACCTAACCCCGTACTCGTTACTAGGTACCTACCTAAATCACGAGTTAAATGTTGCTAAAATAATTCTGCCGATGACAAACAGTACCTAACAAAAAGAAACACACATAATGAAGTTCTGAAAAGAAATTGTTGATGAGGAGTGAAAAAAGTTGCAAAAGTACCTACCAACAAACTCCAGCCCCTTCTACGTAGATGGTATAATGAACCGTTGTGTAATAATTTACCGTTGAGTAATGATTTACCGTAGTAATAATTTACCCATCAATAATACTTCAACGTTTGTTCAAGTTTCACTACCTACCAACAAACTCCAAAAGAGCCATCATTTTTCAAGCGAAATAATATCACAGAACAACCAACTCGACTTCATACTCCGCCAATATAATCAGGTGATCCCTAGCAATGATTGGCCGTATTCACAAATTCCTATTGTGGGCGCGTCTCTGGTTACGAGATTTGGTTTGAATTGTATACAATTTCATTCACACTGGAGTCGAAAATGCCTGTCGGTGCAAACTTTGGGGCCTTACTGTGAACGAACGGCTGGACGTACGATGCTCCGGATGGTCTTAAAAAACTCGCAAGTTCAAGAACTATTTAAAACCGTAAAAATATTTACGTAAAAAAATGGTATAGGCGTTTTGAAAATTTCAACCCCTATTTTGAACCCCTTAGAGATGACTCACAGTAACGTCGAGCTTCGAGGACCAACTAGACGCCGAACGGAACCTATAACCCGAATTTCATCAATTTTTTTTCATGGTAACTAAGAAAAGTGGCCAGTACGGCGTACGGCGTACGGCGGACAGACAGAAATATTTTTGTTGCAGTTTTGGATTCTACATACCTTGAAACGTAAACCATCAAATTTTGAGGGGGGGTAAGAATTTTTTTTTCATGCTCGATTCCAATGGTTCATTATTGAAAATAATAAACCAAAATGCTTGACACTTCACATTGGAAAGGGTAGACCTCCCGTTATTCGCCATGTCACTTCGGCGTTACAGTTTTGGTTTATCATTTTCAATAATGAACCATTGGAATCGAGCATGAAAAAAAAAATTCTTACCCCCCCTCAAAATTTGATGGTTTACGTTTCAAGGTATGTAGAATCCAAAACTGCAATAAAAATATTTCTGTCTGTCCGCCGTACGCCGTACGGGCCACTTTTCTTAGTTACCATGAACAAAAATTGATGAAATTCGGGTTATAGGTTCCGTTCGGCGTCTAGTTGGTCCTCGAAGCTCGACGTTACTGTGAGTCATCTCTAAGGGGTTCAAAATAGGGGTTGAAATTTTCAAAACGCCTATACCATTTTTTTACGTAAATATTTTTACGGTTTTAAATAGTTCTTGAACTTGCGAGTTTTTTAAGACCATCCGGAGCATCGTACGTCCAGCTGTTCGTTCACAGTAAGGCCCCGAAGTTTGCACCGACAGGCATTTTCGACTCCAGTGTGAATGAAATTGTATACAATTCAAACCAAATCTCGTAACCAGAGACGCGCCCACAATAGGAATTTGTGAATACGGCCAATCATTGGTAGGGATCACCTGATTATATTGGCGGAGTATGAAGTCGAGTTGGTTGTTCTGTGATATTATTTCATTTGAAAAATGATGGCTCTTTTGGAGTTTGTTGGTAGGTAGTGAAACTTGAACAAACGTTGAAGTATTATTGATGGGTAAATTATTACTACGGTAAATCATTACTCAACGGTAAATTATTACACAACGGTTCATTATACCATCTACGTAGAAGGGGCTGGAGTTTGTTGGTAGGTACTTTTGCAACTTTTTTCACTCCTCATCAACAATTTCTTTTCAGAACTTCATTATGTGTGTTTCTTTTTGTTAGGTACTGTTTGTCATCGGCAGAATTATTTTAGCAACATTTAACTCGTGATTTAGGTAGGTACCTAGTAACGAGTACGGGGTTAGGTACTAACCTACGGAGGGTCTGCGATCTACATAATATGTATAGAATAGTACATATCATATTATATAGACGGGTTATCTATACATAGAGCTGTGATCTGTAACAGAAGGGTATTCTATACAAAATAATAAACCGTTGTGCAGGGATTTGCAGCGTTTTAATTTTCGTTTTGATGGAAACACCCAAAATCACTTCACGCATTAACATGATTTGGATCGGTACCAAATTTCATAAAGACAAAGAATGGGTGGAACAAACGAGCCCCCATCCCCCGGAACCCCCCCTTTGCTTCCGCGAAAACGGTTAAAACTCCCAAAAGGCACTTCACCACGCCAAACCTGATCTACATACCAAATTTCATAAACATCGGTCGAGGTAAAAGGGTTGAAGTGGCGTGACAAAGAATGGGTGGGAAAAAAAAACGCTGCAAAGTCCTTGTCACATGGGTTTATTATTCTATTGTACTTACCTACAGAAATGTTGGCTGTTTATTTATTGTTTCTTTCATATAAAATAATTGAAATAGCCATCTCTGGTGGTTTCCACCAATTTTGGCCTCCAAAACGCGAATTAGGTAGGTACGCTCCTTTTTTTTTCAAATTATCTTTGATCATTGATAGTGGCATTTAATCGTCTTGATCCACGTGTTGACACTTTTTCTAGTGTTATTCTACAAATTGATGGTGATTTCAGACGATTTCCCAGGTTTTTGACTCATAAAAAATCAATTTCGGGAGCTGAACATGTGGTAGAACCTCAATTTTCCACTCTTTGGTCAAAATCGACTTCATATTCGGTCTTCTCGTCCCCCAAAACATGAAAAACGATACCTCAAAAGTTCATTTTACTAACATGTTGCTAAAACGCAAAAAGTACCTATTTTTACACACATTTTCACTCATAACACCCCTGGGTATATTCCGATCGGGCTGAAAAGTTTCAGGACACAACTAGGGCCCAAATGGAGCATGTGTGCGAAAGAGCGAATTTTTTAGACCGAAAATGAAGCCTGTACACGTGATACGGCGGACGGCGTACGGCGGACGGACATTGCATTTTTGGAATCTACGCACCTTGAAACGGAAAAGAAAAAATTTTGAGGGGGTGTTATACAAATTTTTTGCTGAGCGAATACATAGGTGTATTATTCACAGAATAATAAACCAAAAATGGGAAGAAAGTCACCAAACACGTATTTTGAGCCCTATTTTTCGCAGGTTTTCGAAACACCTACCGCTTCGAATTTGGTGTCAGGCGACTCAGGGTGTTTGCCCCACAAAATATATACGCGCGAATAAAATATAGAAATAACGGGGAAGGCCCGGGAGGGGGCCAAAGTTGGCCCGATTCTTCGCTCAGTCATATTAGGCTCTGGGGCAGCCGGGCGCGGGTTCATGCTTGGCATCGCTCGGCTACCGCCTCGCTTGATATTGCTCAAGATGCTTGATGGATCCCAGCTCGTGTTGAAACAAGAATAATTACTAGGCACCCACCTAGGTAGATAAGAGTGTTGACGTTTAATCCATTTAAAAAAAATGAAAAATATTCACCTTGCTTCTTGACTCTCAGTGGCTCGAAATGTACAGCAGGAATCCCTACCTTAGCCATTCCTTGCTTTACACAAAGTAACACAACGACTGAAAGAGCCCCAATAGCAATCATCGGCCTAGAAAGAATTTACTGTACTACTATGAACAAACTTCGGAGTATTCAGTAATAAATAAGCCATTTGTCACTTTCGTTGTTAGAGTAATGGAACCACAATTTACCAGGGATAAGTGCCAATCAGTAAGCAGAATATTTCGATAAGAAATTTATATGAGTCGATAAAACTTGGGCAACGAACGAAATTATCAAATTTTCACGCAGTTTTTCTAAATAGTCACTCTTCTAGATTGTTATTATTCTTGCATTGTGGTCGTTTTGGTTTATTATTCTGTGAATAATACACCTATGTATTCGCTCAGCAAAAAATTTTTATAACACCCCCTCAAAATTTTTTCTTTTCCGTTTCAAGGTGCGTAGATTCGAAAAAAACCACAGTCATGCAGCATGGCTATAAGAGCGAATTTTCGAAGTTTTCGGCATCTTCCTCCTCCGCCTAAAATTTTCTGAAAATTAATTTTCGGCCAATGTTTTCCCAACTTGATACCATACAAAATTAAAACAGGAGTAGTTTTACGCAAAGTAAAATTTGGGGTGGAAGGAGGGGGAGGGGGAAATCAAAAATGTTTTGAATACCAGAAGAGTAGGTATTGGGTACGTAACAAATTTTTTGTTCCATTTTTTGCCGAGTAACACCTCGGTTTGTAGATTTTCCAACGCTGAACACGATCGTGAAGTCAGAATTGCGATATCCCATTCCGTTATCAGATTAGAGCAGACGAACCAGGAAGAACATCTCAAGAAATAACCACGTTCCTTCATCTTCAAAGTGCTCCAGTTTGAGAATGGAATGAGATATCGCAATTCTGATTTCACCATCGTGTTCAGCGTACAAAAACCTTTAAAATGAGGTGTCACTTGTCAGACTTTTTCATTTTGGGAATTTATGGGTAATTTTCCCCCCCTAAAACTCCCCAAAACTCCCCCTTAGGGTGACCCGATTCTGCCCATCTTCGAACTTAGCCTGTCGATTGCCAAGACAGATTTTTCGTGAAAATTTGAACTTTTTATCTCAATTCTTTCGAGAGTTATCGTCTGGAATGACACATACATATATAAATATATAAATATATATATAAATATATAAATATATAAATATATAAATATATAAATATATATATATATACATATAATTTTTGGTGTCTTTCGGCAGGGAATTCAGGATGGTCTGAAACGGATTTTGGTATAAAAATCTTTCGGAAATTCGAGTTTTAAAAATTTTGGACCGAGAACAATAGCTTCCTTTTCTTCGAAAATTCGCTAAAATGCAATGTCCGTCCGCCGTACGCCGTCCGCCGTATCACGTGTACAGGCTTCATTTTCGGTCTAAAAAATTCGCTCTTTCGCACACGTGCTCCATTTGGGCCCTAGTTGTGTCCCGGAACTTTTCAGCCCGATCGGAATATACCCAGGGGTGGTATGAGTGAAAATGTGTATAAAAATAGGTACTTTTTGTGTTTTAGTAACATGTTAGTAAAATGAACTTTTGAGGTATCGTTTTTCATGTTTTTGGGGACGAGAAGACCGAATATGAAGTCGATTTTGACCAAAGAGTGGAAAATTGAGGTTCTACCACATGTTCAGCTCCCAAAATTGATTTTTTATGAGTCCAAAACCTGGAAAATCGTCTGAAATCACCATCAATTTGTAGAATAACACTAGAAAAAGTGTCAACAGATGGATCAAGACGATTAAATGGTACTATCAATGATCAAAGATAATTTGAAAAAAAAGGAGCGTACCTACCTAATTCGCGTTTTGGGGCCAAAATTGGTGGAAACCACCAGAGATGGCTATTTCAATTATTTTATATGAAAGAAAAAATAAATGAACAGCCAACATTTCTGTAGGTATGTCCAATAGAATAATAAACCCATGTGACAAGGACTTTGCAGCGTTTTTCTAAACTACCGAGGGCCGGTGTGCTCTGCCTTCGTACTGATATTGAATTTCTGCTCTCAATAAAATCATGTGCCTACCTGAGAGATGACGAGATGCAGTTCTAGGACAAACTCCACGCTCACCCAATAAATCACGTAGGTACCTTTTCCTTCATTTTTGACCATGTTGAACACAAATCTGGAGGTAAATCAGGTCGTTATGTGTCATTTCACAGACAAGCCCACACCTAAATCTGAAAGTAAAGAAGTTTCGAATTGTATGTGTGTACGTGTTTCTGTGCAATCCTTGAAACGCCCGTAGCTGTACGAAATAATGGGTGCTGACTCAAACTTATTAATGAGGAATGTACATTCATTTTTTAAAATTATTTCAAGTGAGGAGTACCCATGAGTTCTGTTTATATTTTTGAAAGAAAGTAGGTTCCATTCTAAGAATTTTGAGACCAACCGCACTCTCCTACGAGGGATAGTTCTTAGGGTCGATCCACACATTTCCGTGACGTGACATGATGTAACTTACCGTACAGTGACCTTCAGTGAAAAAAAATATATATGGGGGAAAAGACGCGCCTGTTCAGACATGTCCGACCAGTGACCCTCCTACGTTCATAGTGCCCTTTCCGCATCCATGATTATATAAGGTCGATCCACACATATCCGTGAGGTGACAGCACTGTAGCCTTCCGTTTTCAGTGGCATCCGTGACGAATTTTTCACTGTCATCCTCACAGGGCCGTACCTTTCCGTGCCAGGTTTTCCCGTGATCAGAGGCGCCTGCGCGATGGGCCTTCTTTTGGTTTATTATTCTGGGAATATGAAATGAAATGAAATGAAATGAAATAATCTTTATTGACAAGGCGTTGCCTATTCAATGCATGGGCCATGCCCATTATACAAAATTTTAATTAAATAATAAATTTTGCTTCTATTAGTAAGAGTAAGATCGAACACCTCACCCTACCAGATAAATACAACAAGAAATAAAAACAAATAACTTTTCCACGGGTTGTCCTAGTTACACTAATCCAGCCTCTTCCAACAACCTGGTTTTAAACTTACGCTTATACAGATAAGAAAGAAAAAAAACCACAGTCATGCAGCATGGCTATAAGAGCGAATTTTCGAAGTTTTCGGCATCTTCCTCCTCCGCCTAAAATTTTCTGAAAATTAATTTTCGGCCAATGTTTTCCCAACTTGATACCATACAAAATTAAAACAGGAGTAGTTTTACGCAAAGTAAAATTTGGGGTGGAAGGAGGGGGAGGGGGAAATCAAAAATGTTTTGAATACCAGAAGAGTAGGTATTGGGTACCTACGTAACAAATTTTTTGTTCCATTTTTTGCCGAGTAACACCTCGGTTTGTAGATTTTCCAACGCTGAACACGATGGTGAAGTCAGAATTGCGATATCCCATTCCGTTATCAGATTAGAGCAGACGAACCAGGAAGAACATCTCAAGAAATAACCACGTTCCTTCATCTTCAAAGTGCTCCAGTTTGAGAATGGAATGAGATATCGCAATTCTGATTTCACCATCGTGTTCAGCGTACAAAAACCTTTAAAATGAGGTGTCACTTGTCAGACTTTTTCATTTTGGGAATTTATGGGTAATTTTCCCCCCCTAAAACTCCCCAAAACTCCCCCTTAGGGTGACCCGATTCTGCCCATCTTCGAACTTAGCCTGTCGATTGCCAAGACAGATTTTTCGTGCAAATTTGAACTTTTTATCTCAATTCTTTCGAGAGTTATCGTCTGGAATGACACATACATATATAAATATATAAATATATAAATATATATATAAATATATAAATATATATATATATATATATATATATATATATATATATATATATATATATATATATATATATATATATATATATATATATATATATATATATATATATATATATATATATATATATATATATATATATATATATATATATAAATATATATATATATATAAATATATATATATATACATATAATTTTTGGTGTCTTTCGGCAGGGAATTCAGGATGGTCTGAAACGGATTTTGGTATAAAAATCTTTCGGAAATTCGAGTTTTAAAAATTTTGGACCGAGAACAATAGCTTCCTTTTCTTCGAAAATTCGCTAAAAGAGCTCATCATTTTAGTTTCTACCATACTTTTACCTGATAGCAAATTATTTGTGGCATGTTCTTTACTTACTATGCTAGAACCTGAAAACTTAAGCCTCTGGTGAGCCAACTCAGAGCACCAACAGAGTACATGAAAAATTGACTTATTCCTTCCACTGTTGCACAATATACACGCTTTTCGTTGGTCAATCTGGCAGTTCTCCCCACGAATCCACCCTCTTATAACGCTCGAACCGGCTAACGTGAGCTGCGCAAGGATCCTTTTCTCCAACACAGGCGCATCTGAGTTCAAGTATCTCTCTGGGTTGTTGGGAGTAAACCATAACCTTTTATACAATGCGTTATACGAAGAGTTGTACATCCTTCCCAGGTCATCATAAAATAATTTAGTCCTGTAAGAACCAACCATGGATTTCCGCTTTTCCCTCAATTCTTTGTGGTCTAGTCTATCCCAGACTCCCCCAAACCCAATATCATACAGAATTCCTTTAACCTGAGCTGCCCAGTTATATCTTTGGAGATAGGTTCCCCTCCTCACCGTTGCCACCAGTTGATCCAGACAAATCCTCGGATATCTCCTCGTGTCCATTTCCAACAAACGCAAGAGCCACCCCAGCACCCTATCTAAAATCCTCACACTCAATCTATCCCGACCAGTCAGGCGCGGATCCAAGGGGGGGGGGGGGGGGGTGGGGTCACAGGGGTCATGACCCCCCCCCCCCCCCCCCAGAATCAGCCTGCATTTCAAAAAGCAGAGCTGAACGAATTGTTCACAAACCCGAAAACAAAAAAAACCAAACGAAAACGAACCCAGTTTTTGTGAAATCAAAAAAGAACTATAAAAAATCTAAAAAACCAGTCATGCAGCATGACTTAATGAGCGAATTTTCAAAGAAATATTCGAATTAATGGCTATGGTTTTGAATAAAGGAAAACTTCGGTCTAAAATTTGGGTTTCTATGTATATTCTCTTCGTATTTATTTTAATTTGTACGTTTTGTCCATCCTGATTCTACCGTTTGTTTATCACGTAATTGTACTAAGTGCTTATTTATTTGATCGCTGTGGGTTCATATCAGGTAGGATAGGGTAGTTCGGACTTTTGACTTACCTACTCAAGAGAGTGCAGTAGGTAAAGGAGTTGTTATAGAAAATCATGAGTGCTTCAAGTGCAGGTTGTTTTTCATGCAGGCTCAATCTTGAAATAAACTATGAAGGAAGGATGTGGTTTCTGGAAGATCACTTGGAAAAACATGTGGGTGCTAAAAATAGGGGGGAAAAATATTGTTCTATTCTAGTATTCAACATTGAGTGGACCTGAAACTGCTTGAGAATTATTGGAATCGAAAGTTGCCTGTACGGATACATCGCAACTTTCCATTCCACGTTATGGTTCACGATGTAAACAGGACCAATGGTGCAGTATACCTAAGCACCTCTCATGTGATTTCCATATCTGACCACTCTAAGGGGGATGTGGGGGGGGGGGGGGGGGGGGGTAAGAGTTTAAAGATTATCCTAGTTTTGGGTATTTTTTGCGCACTTTAAATGCTCTAATTTAAGAACGGATTTAGATATCTAAAATCCGATTTCACCATCGTGTTCAGCGTGCAAAAACCTTTAAAATGAGGGGTCACTTGTTAGAAAATAACATTTTGGGGATTTTTGGGTAATTTTTGCGCACTTTAAATGCTCTAATTTGAGAACGGATCAAGATATCTAAAATACGATTCCACCATCGTGTTCAGCGTGCAAAAACCTTTAAAATGAGGGGTCACTTGTTGGAAAATAACATTTTGGGGATTTTTGGGTAATTTTTGCGCGCTTTAAATGCGCCAAAACCCTCCTTAGAGTAGGCCAATTTCGCCCATCTTCGAACTTAGCCTTTCGATTGCCAAGATAGATTTTTTGTGCAAATTTGAGCTGTTTATCTCAATTCTATCGAGAGTTATCGTCTGGAGTGACACATATTATATATATATATACATATAAAAAGTGTTAAATTTCAGGAATCGTTTTAGAATGGTCTGAAACGGATTTCTATGAAGAAAATTTCCAAAAATTTATATTATTTAAATTCGAA